>JAEIGF010000234.1:600000-960000 GCA_018903485.1 Drosophila littoralis | reverse complement strand
AAATAACAAAAGCAAACAGGAGAATCTATACACAAAATGCATTTGCTAGGCATTTCGTTTCTGAATATGCTTTAGAGGCATATCGTTTGTGAAAAACAAAATTGTGATGTTGCTTTAGGTAGATTTTACTCACGCTGAGGGTATTATTAGATAAGACCCTATAAAGTATGCATATATATTCTGGATCAGTATTACAAGCCGAGACGATCATGCCCGTCGGTCAAAGCGAAAACATTGCAAAGGTCTTTCTGTCGGAATCGGACGAATCGAACCGATAAGAATCTTTAGTCGAAAATATAGTTGTTCTTTAAAAAATATTTCTGCCTATTAAGATTATCCTAATCTAACTGAAATGGAATTGCTTGTGTGAGAAACATTGTTTGTTTTTGTCAAGAATGTATCTGGCCACCTTC
This sequence comes from Drosophila littoralis, assembly GCA_018903485.1. NCBI lineage: Eukaryota > Metazoa > Arthropoda > Insecta > Diptera > Drosophilidae > Drosophila > Drosophila littoralis. The sequence continues at coordinate 959,587 of JAEIGF010000234.1, read as the reverse complement.
GTATTCTATATTCATCAAGACAGAATTGAATCTGTACAGAAACTATTTTTGTTCGTGGTTCAAATTGGGATCCTCCTGCTGATGATTAATCTTCTTTCCGTCCTGAATTAATCGTAGAATCATGCGGGTTTAATATTTCTAATATATTGTAATATAAGAAATCTACTCTTCTGTGTTGACTAGCAAATTATTACTCTCTTTCCCTCCTAGACTAACACGTAGTTATACACATTTATACATTTATCACTTCAATTTTGGGGTTCCCTGTGATGACTATTTCTTAATGCTTCTCATTACAGGGTATTTCGCTCGGAGTCTTTTCTTCCTAATAATAAAGTCATCTATTCTAAACTATTTAGCAAATAGATAGTCTTCGTATATATTCGTAGATTGTATTCGTTCCGTAAGCCACGACTCAGCGAAAAAAAGATATTTTTACTAAACTTGGCATTTACGATTTCTAACACGCCGTATGCATCGGACTCATATGCCATAGGGATTTTTAGGAAGAATCCGTCGAATAATGAGATTTGCTTTTGAAAGACAACCAACACAAATTCAACAATTGCCAGTTACACTTTTCACTTCACATATTTGTAAAACCGTCAGTCAAAATTCTAGAAGGGTATTTCAAGATGTCAGCATCTCGACGATGGGAGATCTACCTTATTTTCATAATAGTTGACCCTGTTTATTATGTGTTGCATCAAGAGAAACCCACATAATTAAAAGTTTATCTATAATTAGGCAAGGATAACAAATCGGCTCACGAATTAAAAACAAGTAAGAGGTTCTAGTCGGGAGCTCCCGGCTAGGGGATAGCCTGAACCCTCTTTTTCCAACACCAAATGCAAATATATATTCTATTTTAGAAGCTACATGTCAAGTTTGGTGACGGTAGCTCTTATTATTTACCAAAATTGCGCAAAAAACAGGATTTCGATATCGAATATCGGAAACAAGCTAAAATTTAAGTCTCTAGCTCTTATAGGTTCTGAGATCCTTGCGTTCATACACACGGACAGACGGACGGACCGACGGACGGACAGACAGACGGGCATGGCTAGATCGACTTGGGTATTGATGCTGATCAAGAATATATACACTTTATGGGGTCGGAGATGCTTCATTCTGCCTGTTACAAACATTTGCACAAGTACATTATACCCTTTTTACCCATTTTTAATGGGTTCAGGGTATAAAAAAAGACCGCTATTGAAAGACCGCTATATATAAATATTTATATATTATACGATATGTATATCGATATATATATATATACATACATATATCGTATAACTAATCTCTAGACTATATATACATATATATATCGGTGTCTTTCACACTCACCACATTTTACCTAATTCAGAGATTTGCTGAATCTGTAAAGATATTCAACTTGGTCCTTTACAATATTTAATGATTCGATTATGCATATTACTTTTCTCATTTTTACCTAGTTATAATCAGATAAATCAGCACATTATATGCATAGTTCAAGTCTTTGTTTTCCATCTATAATAATATCTAATATCGAAATAAGATTCGAAAGTAAAATATTTATTCAAGCAATTGCCATGCATCAACGAATTACTCCCCATCCCCACACTTTTATAGAATAATAGGTAGATTCTTCCACGTCCTGTCCTAAAACCTATATACATGTAATACTGTTTCCCCTAATACATATATCCCCTTTTATGGTGCAGGAAATATAAATGTCGGGATCGAAAAAGCGTTCGTCAAAATGTTTACACATACATATGTACATAGCTCTAATGAAAGCAGTATATTCTATATATTTAAATATAACATATATTTCCGGTCTCTCCCATCTATAATTGAGGTTGTTCTTGCAAGCATTTCAAATTTGGCAAGATCTGGCTAAGCTTCGGAAATTTCGGAATGCAACAAATAAATTCAATCAGCGACGAGTTTTAGAATGAATTTAAACTACAAAATGACTGTGAAGAAAATATTGTTACAAAATCATCTTTTATTTATACCATTTTTCAATTTAAGTCAAATTCAATCTAATCTTTTTTATACCCTGAACCCATTAAAATGGGTAAAAGGGGAATATTGTATTTGTGCAAAATGTAAATGTATGTAACAGGCAGAAGGAAGCATCTCCGACCCCATAAAGTATATATATTCTTGATCAGCATCAATAGCCGAGTCGATCTAGCCATGTCCGTCTGTCTGTCCGTCCGCGTGTCTGTCTGTCCGTATTTATGAACGCAAGTATCTCAGAACCTATAAGAGCTAGAGACTTAAATTTTAGCTGTAGGTCCTCCTAGTGCCCGCGCAGATCGAGTTTGTTTCCGATAACCGATAACTTGCCCCGTTTCCAAGCAATCGATAAAAATCGATATCGACATCCTGTTTTTTGAGCAATTTTGGTAAATAATAAGGGCTAGAGTCACCAAACTAGATATGTACAGATCTGCATTTGGTGTTGGAAGAGGATGGTTCAGGGTATCCCTAATCGGGGGCTCCCGACTAGAACCTCTTACTTGTTTTTATTACATCGTATTGGATTTTTATTTAAGAGCTGCCCATAAAAAGGAGGCAATGCTTATATTTTATAATATCACATAAACAGATGCATACTTCGTTTTTTACATTAACAGATAGACGTTTCATTATGTTAATTGCAGAATTTGTTTCGATTGGAGTATATTTACAATTGTAACATAACATAGTTAGTGATTGATATTCTGGTATTTGTGGAGAGATGCTCGACTGAGGGTAGGGCTGAGGAGTGTGGGCGTGGGCGGGGAGCGATTGGTTAAGCAATTTGGTTTCTGGCCGAGTGCGGATGCACTCCCTTGCGTCTTCTTCTGTTAGTGTTGCTCTTGTCCAGCAGGTGGAGCCTCTCATCTGTGACGCATGGGATCTTCAGAGCCGGTGGCAGATGGAAATATTGTGTTGTAATACATGTAATTTAAGGACATGTATTACATATTTGAGTATAAAAGTTATTTCAAAACTTTTATTTTGAATGTGCGCACATATGGACTAAAGCATAGGCAACCATAGATCGTTGTTAAAGATGAGCCTCATTATAAGACTCAAATTATATTCCGGAAAAAGTTTAATTTGTGACCAAAAAGCGTGCAGATTTTAAATAAAAAGAAGAATAATGTTAAAAAAAATGTATAAAGAGAATATTGAACAAATCAAATTAAACAAAAAAAAACTGCTGAGTTAACTTTTTCAATAGACAGCAAATTATTTGAAAATGTAAAAATGAAATTTGTTAAAAATAAGTAAAAATAATAAATTGATTAAAGTTCCAGCTTTAGGAGATAAGAGGTGTTTGTATCAGCTCCAATTCCCGTTTTTGAATAAAATTGGGTAATAATGCGAGCTCAAGGAACAAGCTGGAAGGAATGTGGCTTATCCCACGGGTTGCCATTTCTCTCGTTTCTCGGCTCCAATCCAAGACTAACAACAACAAGTGTTGTTGACAGCATCACTTTCCACATTTCACTTGTGTATCATTAATTTTCGAGTCGAATGAACCGCAGCGCAGCGCAACGTGAAAAATAACAGCTGATCCCGCTTGGCTTTGCGCCTGACATCAACTTCAGCCCGTCAAGTGGAACTAAATTGACATGTGATAAGAATATTTGAGTCAAATCTCGAAAAAAAAAACCCTCGACTCTAGACTGCGCCAAATGTTTGCCAGTTTCTGTTTCGCCTGATTTTAATCGCAGCCAAATATTGGCACAGTGATTCCTGAAAGCCGCAGGATTAAGATAGCATTAATTAAACAGACTGAAAGCTTGCAACTTGAAAACTGATCTATAACATTTTTAAAAAGCAACCCCATCTGATTATGACATTTGGTAAGCCATTCGGATCCGTTCAATTATGCAAGCCCTATTGAAATGCATTTTCCTTGTGTGTGTCCAATTCGTCCTGGGAGTTTCTTCACTTGTTCGCAGCGTTCAAATATCCCGCACCCCTTCAAAAAGGGGGAAATGCCTTAAGCAGCCGGATGCCGGGATGACCCTACAATGTACCCACTTTTTTGGACAGCCACGATGGCACCTACTTTTTGTTGGAAAGTCGAATGTCGGCAATTCGAGCGCCAAGGCGGGAAAAGAGTTGGCCCAGGTTTGCATGAAAATCAAGCCTCTCTTGCTCTTGGCATCAATTGTCTATTTCATTTTTGTTGTTATTCACCTACAAAAAAGAAAAAGAACAAAAAAGAAAAATAGATTTCACTTTTAAATTGCCGCATTACATTCATATATTTAACAGAACAAGGTTCTTTTCATATTGCTTCTAATTTTAAATTATACTCGTATATATGAGGTATCTTTATATTGGATACAGATATTGGGTACAAAGTTTAAGTAAGAAGAAGAGCTTTTAGTAAATTTGGGAATACCCTGTATGGTGTGGGGAATTGATGTAACATATGTACATTCCAAGATCATACCTTCTTTATACATATGTACGTACTTACGAACGTTCCCTTTGTTCCCTGATAAATGAATTCCTTGTGCTGCAGTCGGGTGTTCATCTGGTTTTCGCCATCCAAAGTTGAGAAATCTAGTTTTTAAATTGATTTTCGCCAACACTTTTTGCTGGAGACCTATTACTTTCGTGTATATTAAATGTTACGGGCTTAAAAGTGACATCCGAATGTTTGGTACAAGGGTAGCGCCTGATTTGCGTTTATCATGAAATCGACCTTTTTTTATTTACGGAAACTGTACTAGAAAATGTCTGCGCAAACCATATGCTAGGCTCTAGGCAGAGTACACAAAGCAGTTGCACAGCTTGATAATACTTTAGCCTAGGCAATTTTATTTACAATTTTGACAACACCCGGTTTCAAAACAGATTCCACACTTGGCAAAATTTCAGCTTCGAGACTAAAATATTTGCAGGGACACAAACCAAAGTGTTGAAATTTGTTACTGTATAATTATAACTACAATTCTTCTTATAAACTGACTTTCTGAATTTTTCGATAAATAAAATCTTGCATTTTATTGGCAATTATGTATTTTATGTATATCTTTCTGTCTGTTATGTTGAAAAACCATGCCAGCGGGGACACAAACCAAGTATTTTTGTGCATACACCTAAATTGATAGTAGAGCCAAATAAGTTGGCGTGGATAAGATATGAGAAAACGATAGCAAGGACACATTTTACTTTCTTGTGTGTGTTATTAGGCATGCGTTGAAATACACTTAAGAAAAAATAGCATGGATACAAATCAAGGTTGTGTGAATAAACAACACAACAAGGAATACACATACTAGGTAGAAAGAAGGAAACCAAGATATGTTATAAGGCGATAGCAAGGACACAAACACATTGGTTTCAATTTGTTAGGCATTCGTCGAAATACACCTTTGAATAAAATAGCTTGGATACAAACCAAGGTTGTGTGAATATACAACACAGAATACACATTTAATGTAGAAGGTAAGCAATATATGTTGTAAAAAGGACAGACACTGCTTTCTTTTGCAAACTATTAGGTATGCGTCGAAATACACATTAGAATAGCATAGATACAAACCAAGGTTGTGTCAATATACAACACAGAATACTCATATAATGTAGAAGATAAGCAATCTATGCTATAAAACGATAGCAAGGATACACACCACTTTCCTACCCTAGTACTCTCATCGATTTATTCTGTGGATAGGATAAGTGTTGTAATGGAAAACCCTTTAGCACAACAATAAAAAAGGAGAAATTATTTAGAAAACAGAAGCGCCGGAGCTTCAACTTGGACATAAACAGCATGGTTTAAACTGCCGATAAATTGTAATGAATAAAACGATTCCAAGATAATAATGCAAAGAACTGGCTACGAAACTTGGTTATTCTGTGAATAATATAAACAGTATCTGACTAAATATAATAAATTGTTCCACAAATTGCAGTTGCTGACAAAAGCTTAAAGTTTTTGAAGTACACGTCTAATTTACATCGTTAAGTTTAGCGATAGATGGCGCTTAAATATTTTTCGTTTCTTTTAAAAGCGAGTGACATGCCCCACTGGGATATTCCCTGTTTCTTATATTTTTTTACTACTGCTAGCTTAAATTAAATTTAAAATTCCTTATGATAATTACAGTTGGTGTAAATATGAAAAAATAAAAAATAAAAAACTCAAAATTATTTAACCTTACGCTTAATAATTTTTCTATTGTGGGAGAGGGGCGTAAGAAGGAGACATATACTTTTGCTACAGATAATTTAAATAATTATAGCCATTCCTCGACGAATTTTGACTTTTGCAGGGTGTACAAAAAAGCAAAAGGGACAAAGACATCAAATAGGGTCTGTGCAGGCCGCTTATATAGTATGCACAATCAGTCCGTCAGTTATACAGATAATTTGTCAATATCAGTTTTGGGATATTAAAAATCTATATTTATACTTGCGGTCTGATTACATCTAGTAGATTGCAAACATTGCGAAGCTGATGATATGAGAATCATTAGGTACCGATGTATGCCACAGCAGTTACAGGGTATCTGCCAGTTAGGTTTCCATTGCCTATTTGACTCCGAAACAACGGGCTATGTTGCAATTGTGATCACAAAGCAACCCGTTAGATACCACTCAGGTGTAATGTGTGCCGGGCGCAGACGTCCCTGACATGCCAATACAAAGGATCGCATCGCTCGTAAATTGGCGTTAGGCGAGTGACACCCCAACACGAGTTGGACTCGCGTATTTCACCCCTATTTACGGCTTGGGCACTTTGAGGTCGATTCGACATCTCGATGTGCTGTGTACTTGGAACTAGTGTGTGGTGTGCATTAGAGACGGGCCGTGATTTTGTTCCGTGTCACGACGGGCTACTCTCTGTTTATACCACTCCAGCACCAAGCACCAGCATGATCTCTACATTAAAAACCATATTATCAGGCATAACTTGCGAATAAAATCCAATCCAGTTTGTAGAGGGAATATTGAGTAGGGAATATTGATATTGAGATAGGAATATAATATAATGATGAAACAGAAGATCCTGAATGGATTTTAGAAAGAAGCGCGTTAGTAACAGAAGCTTCTGCAGACATTGGCCAAATATTGGGAAAAATATATTCGAATTCTTGAAAAACATAAACACAACAACTTCGTGTTTCGTGTTGGACCGTGTCGGTTAAGCACGGCCCGCACCCATATCTAGTGTGCATACATTAATATATTCACTAAAAAAAAATCGCAGCTTGCTTTGTTGTATCTGTTATATCGTGCTGATACAAAGTTAATGCCCGACACACGACCCAAATTAAATTTAATAACCAATTAACAGTATCATCCGTGTTCGTGGCATACAAATTCGAAGCCTTCATACCTTCATTATGAAAGGAGCCACCCCAAAGGTCGACATTATTTCAACAAGGATTGATAACTGCCAAGAGAGTGACTCGTTTGAGAGTATCCGCTTAAGGGATACCCTGTAACCAATTCCCAACTACTTAGAAGCTCAACACACAAACAGTCCCTCTCACTGTTGTGGTCGGGGAGATACCCTGTTCTTAGTTCTACCTTCACATAGGATACCCCTATTATGGCAGCCAAAAATATAAATAAACTGGGAAAAATAAATATACAAGTCTCTAGCTATATATAGTCTCCATTAGACGGACCGACGTACGGACGAACAGACGTGATCGGGAATATACAGTGAACACTATCCTAACGCGGACATATTCTGTCACATCTTTTTTTATACCCTGCACAAATTAAAAAAGGAATTTGTGCAACTGTATTTGGCAGGCAGAAGGACCCCATCGGGTATTCTCTTTGTTAGCATCAATAGCCAAGTCGATATTTTTGCTCAGAAGGGTCTTTACTCTATATGCCTTTGGGATTGGGAAGAGGTCTCCCTTCGCGAGGAAGTTGTAAAAAAAAAAAAAAAAAAATCTTTAGGTGCGTTTTTTAGTTTTTTGACTGGTTTCTCAAATGATTTTTCGTAAAGAACATCTCGCACCTAAATCTTTGACCCCCATTTAGACCATTAGACCGAGCAGGAATTCGGTAATAATTAAACTTGTTGGCAAGACATTAACAATTATGTTGTTAAGAGTAATTGCTGTGGGGGATGGTTAAACATCCAACATACTCTCTGGAGGAGCTCAAGCGGTTGTGTTTTCTCTTGTGTTTTGTCCGTCGTCGACTTCGTCTCGTTGGTACGCTGTTGGACGTCAGCTTGCTGGCGAGATTGTTTGGGTTATTTTGTAATCTGGAAATAGAAGGGAAATTCAAAAATGGGGACTCCAACCAGGGATTTGCTGAAGACACAAATTTATATTTGCTAAGCAACTCGAAGCTAGAGTCAAAGCTATTCGAGTGCTGCTTGGCCACATTGTCAAGTTTTCAAAATTGATTTCCCGCATAACTACATAGTTCATGCTAAAAATAACTCAAAATGGTTATTGACCACAAAGGGGCTCATACTAAATTTAAATCAAGTAAGAGGTTCTAGCCGGGAGCTCCCGACTAGGGAATACCCTAAACCCTCTTATTCCAACACCAAAAGGAGCTCGTGTGAATTAATAAAGATAAATTAAAAAAAAAAAGTTCCATTGGCAGGGTTTGAACTCGCAACTGACCGCATTTTACTTTCCCCGGTAGGACTCGAACTCGCGACACACCACAACACTTGTCACTGCCTCTACTCAACATCCACACTAATAATTGAGTATTAACGAGAAAAAAAAACCAATTAAAATAGCCACACAGAAAACAATCGCAGTGAAGACAGAATTTGAAGCAGACGCGCATGAATGTGTGTGTGTACAATGTACACTGTACACTGTACAAATTGCAAATTGCGTCGCAGTACGTGAGCAGTAGTGCGCAGTCAAAATACCGAAAGAAACAAAACAAAACCCGATCTTAATGAAATTTTCTACAGTATATCTTATTGTATCATAGAAAATTTGTGTATTCTCAAAAAGTCAATTGCATTTAAATTGTGGCTTAAATTTGTTGGCAATACAAGTTGGGTTATTAACTTGATTTATAGCTCTGCGGTGGTAGCGGGGAGGTGGCGATAGGTATAAAATGAAAGATACTTGATATATATAATATTCTAGAAGCAACATATCAAGTTTGGTGACTCTAGCTCTTATTATTTATCCAATTTGCTCAAAAAACAGGATGTCGATATCGATTTTTATCGATTGCTTGGAAACGGAGTAAGTAGTCGATTATCGGAAGCAAACTCGATCTGCGTTGGAACTAGGTGGACCTACAGCTAATTTCAAGTCTGTAGCTCTTATAGGTTCTGATATTCTTGCGTTCATACATACGGACGGACGGACGGACAGACAGAGGGACATGGCTAGATTGACTCGGCTATTGATGCTGATCAAGAATATATACATATACTTTATGGGGTCGGAGATGCTTCCTTCTGGCTGTTACATACATTTACATTTTGCACAAAAACATTATACCCTTTTTACCCATTTTTAATGGGTTCAGGGTATAAAAATGTTGTTTGGTTGTAAGCTTCTAATTTCGAATTGAATTTCTTAAATGGTTGAATATGCTTTTGTTGATTTATTGTTTTTAATGGTTATATGTTTAAAAACAAATTTAAAAAATATATGATGTCATATTGAAAGAATAATCTAACAACCTGCATTTATGTACATATGTATATAATTTGGATACCTTTCTCAATTTAGTTTTTATAGCTTCCTAAAGTTTTTTTTAGGTACTGTATGTATGTATTTTGGAGAAATCAATTTGGTTGTCCCTGCATACATCCAGTACAATTTCATGTGGACATTGATAATTTTGAGCGCTGGTCCAAAGTCGACTTCGTTTTCGACGTGGCAAACTCTTTCATTATTTCATATAACTCGACCCTTCTGAAGGGATCAAATGCCTCCGACATCAGAAATAACTGAATTTGTGCGCATTGTTGCTTGTACGGACACATATGTATGTACACACACATACACTTAAACGATCCCTAGACATAATGAGAGAACATTGTGTAACATACAACGTAGGATAGTTGTAGAATCGAGCTGATAGAAATGTAGACACCTTACGGAGCACGCGCTAGTTTTCCGGCTCTATCTCGTCGGCGATGGGGAGGGTTTCAGGAAAAAATTCCGAGATGTCAAATGCTCGTTTGCAAATTATTAATTATTAAAAATTTCGCGTGTTGTTTTGAGGGAACAGGTCGCCTATCAATCAGTTGAAACGACATAATAGACAAAGAAAAGAAAAGAGAAGAAAAGAAAAGTAGGTCTGCACTTATTTATGAATGTGTAGTGTCTGTTAGCTACCCCATAGATGGAAATTGGGAGCAGCGTATGCCCACCCTACCATGATCGTCCAAGAGCCAAGACATGTTTGAGACGATCCCTTGTACACCCTTGTTATTGTTTACATTGACTCAAGTCAGTTTTTCATAAATAGGAATAGGAAAGGGTCTTAGTTAGAATTCATGGTAACTTCTTTATTTATGTCAATTAGATCTTTCATTTAAGTTGTGGTTATTAAATTAGAAGCAATGATCATTTATTATATTATAGTTGCTTCCCTACCACTAACCAAATTTTACATATCTTTTGCTTACTCTAGGCAAAAACTAGTTGCTTCATTTTATTACTATACCGAAGCGAAAAGTTGCTGAAAACAGTAAGGGTTAATATGTATATTTTCTATACGCAAATATGTCAAAGGCACAAATATGTATCGTTATAATAAAAGTAGGATTAAGCCATGCAGGTTTTATTATGCGGCTAAAGGCCATTGTAGATGTTTAATAACTTTACCGGAGGTGTGCGTAATATTTAGCGCCACTACTGTACGGTGCACAGCTGATATGCATTGTATGCGACTGAGCAAACGCTCGCCAATTTGTTTATCAATTTTGTTTTTTTTTTTTTTACAGTTGTTTACTCATTGTTCACAAAAGCTCGGTTCGCGCTTTGGCACAACAGTTTAAAATTGTCGTACGCATGCTCATTTGGCTGTTAGCAAAAAAAAAAAACGTATTTTGGTTCGTGAACCTGCCAAGTAATACCCTGGGTTAACAGAACAATTGTAAATTATAATGGGGTGCTCCAGCTTACCATTTAGCAGATCCAGCGACGAAAGTACTTTCGGCGGTGTCCATACGAATGGTATTTATAAATATGTTTAAAGGCAGGGTTTATTTTTCGGACACATTGTTTTGATGATTTAATTAAAGTTTTAAAATTTTCATTTGCCGACAAAAATTACTTTGCTTTTCACTTATTGTTAAATCGGCAACTTTTCGCTTTAGCACATTATACCCAAACGCAAAAAAAAAAAAACAATTAAAAAATATCAAAGGGAATATTATCAAAACCAAAACAAAAAAAAAATATGCAACTTCTTCGTCGCCAGGTTGGCCGCTCTGTAATTAAATATTATAACTTATTCAATTAAATTATTCGAGCATAGCAAACTTGGTAAATCAAAAATATTTTTCACTGCGGGTTATGGCTCGGACTATTACAAACGGCGGCACTTTCTATCACAAACTTATAACATTTTTTTTTTTTGTTTGTTCTCTTTTGTGTGTGTGCCGATCCGTTCTCGCTTAGCACATGCCGAACACTACTGTGCCAGGTGGCGATGATCTGCAATGCTCCCTGTGCCCGTAATTCCGATTCTGCTCGTTTGTTTAAGAGAGTGAGAAACTGAGCTTTTGGGGGTTTCGATATAGGTGCCAATCTGTGTACACCAGAAAATGAAAATTAGAAAAAAGTACACAGCGCAAAAGCAATGAGCGGCTGGTCCGCAAGAGAAGAGAAATATTTACCCTTTTTGGGTTGGCACCAAAATTAAGACTTGGAAATGTTGTTCCGTCCGACTGTGGGCTTTGAGTTTTCAAAATACGGTCAGCTATGTACCACTTGATAGCCACCTGCATGGACTCAAGCCAATGGGAGTTCTGTGGACCAATGCCATTAAGCATGAATTTCTTTTCTGTAGTATGTAAACTTACAGCCTTGTATATTTCCGTCACAAAAAGTTTATTTTTTTTTTTTGTATTGTAGTGCCAACTTTGCGGTAATTTATTTTTATTTATTTTTAAATTTAGCACAAAAGATAAAAAAAAATACAAAAACGTGCTGGCAGGTTGGGCTAAGCTTAACGCAAAATTATTAAATGCGACTGCTCTGGTTGACAATCAATGGTAGAAAGGTCGAGGCTGGCTTACGGAAGTGTCATCTAACCTCACCGTGTCGAAAATTCGCAGACACGCATTTTTCTGGTAGATCGAACACAAGTGTGCAATTTCCAAGTGCAATCTAGTAATTTTATATTTCAGATAACATTTTAACTAAATATAAATATATAATTATTATATATATTATATTATATTATATTTATATTTTATTTTGTTGTTATATTCTGCATAGGTAGGCAGACTACAATAATTAACAAAAATACTACTAAAATTAAAAAAAATACTGCTAAGTGTCGAACCAATTGTTAGTCACAACTGCATTAACAAAAATTCCATTGCCTACTTTTGGGCACACAAAAAAAATAAGTCAACTAATTTTTGGTAACAAGCGCCACTACAATTGAGAGCACTGAGAGTAAGCGAAAGCAGTTTATTGTAGTGGGAGCAAGATAAAAACAGCGATACCTCTCTATCGCACAAATCATATGGATGGGAGCATTGAGTAATAAATATACAGAGAGGGCGTCAAAAGCTCTTTTTCAAAAATTCTGAAGCAAGATACCGAGGTTGCAAGCACAACGCCCGGCTGTCTGCAGCTACTTCTGCCCAAAATTCAATGACAACTTCAAAACATTTTCTATAAGAACCAACAACAACCATAATCAAAACAAATGACTCGACGATGAAACCAGTAAGAGGTTCAAGTCGGGAGCTCCCGACTAGGGAATACCCTGAACCCTCCCATTCCAACACCAAATGCAGTTAGCGCATCGCGCTCGTTTGAAGTAATAAAGATAAATTAAAAAAAAAAATTTTCCCTTGGCAGGACTCGAACTCGCAACTGATCGTATTACTTGCTGATGACTGTAGTCAACAGACAAACCAGCAAAAAAAAAAAAAAAAAAGAAAATAAAATAGTTTCCCAGGTAGGGCTCGAAACTCGCGACAGTCCGCAACACTTGGTATGCCTCTACTCAACAGCCACACCAATAATTAAGTATCACTGAAAAAAAAACGAACTTAAATAGCCTTACAGAAAAAAGTCGCAATTACAATGCTGTGAGAATGCGATAGAATGCGAAGCAGACGCGCATGAATGTGTGTGTGTACACAAATTCTTGATGTTTTCGCTAGCTGTGCCATCCAATTGCGCAGTTACATATAACTTTGGTTTTCTCTTAACCGAGCTTAATGAAATTTTCTACAGTATATATTATTGTACCATAGAATATTTGTGTATTCTCAAAAAGTCAATTGCATTAAAATTGTGGCTTAGATTGGTTGGCAATATAAGTTGGGTTATTAACTGATTTATAGCTGTTCAGTGTCAGAGGGGAGGTGGCGATAGGTATAAAATGAAAGATACTTGACATATATATAATATTCTAGAAGCAACATATCATGTGTGGTGACTCTAGCTCTTATTATTTACCCAATTTGCTCAAAAAACAGGATGTCGATATCGATTGCTTGGAAACGGAGTAAGTTATCTGGGGAGTAAGCCATTGAGTAATAAAGAGAAAGAGCAGGCGTTTGGATCAAAAGCTCTCTTTAAAAATAGTTTCGGAGCGAAAGCGAGGTTGCAAGCAAAAATTGCAAACACAACACTCGGCTGTCTGCAGCACTTCTGCCAATGCCCAAAATTCAATGACAACTTCAAAACATTTTCCATAAGAACCAACAACCATAATCAAAACAAATGACTCGAAAAGAGCACACCACAAGTTTTATCCTTGCTATCCCTTTTTTGTTTGAGGCTACAGCCTATGATCTCAGATTCTGCACCCTTCTAACGCATTTTTGTGGTTTCTAAGCCACTCAATGGGAGTAAGCCAAGGCAGTTTCCGGGAGTGCATTGAGTAATAAAGAGAAAGAGCTGAACTGACACCCTGAGCTTTTTTTACCGTTTTAAAAACCACGAGACATAGATCGGGTTGGTCCGCAAAATCAAACCCAAATAAAAGCTCATTTACCATAGGAAGCAACAAAAAATTACTTGCAAAACAACAACAGTGCCCACGAAATCCCATTTTTTCTGCGTCCCCCGTTTTGATTGACAAGAGGTTTGTGAGCCATGATGAGGACATAGGAAACTCAGTGCAAAGAAAACGGACAAATAATGCAAGGCAGCGCGTAGCAACAACAACAGTACAATTTGGGTACTAATGTTGTTGTTGCAGAGCCGAGTCTCGGCGCCAGTATGTAGAAAATTTGAATCCCAGCAAGCCATGGCATTCAAATCAAAGGGTTACGCGCACAGCGCGTTAGCATAAGCAATTATGACGTCACATTTCATAGAATTTTATTTCTTGTGATGTTTAGTATATATTTCTACCTTTATAATGCTCATTTAAATAATTTATGAATAGGGTCCTTTATAGTAAATAATTGATTGACATACATATGTAATCATTAATACCCTGAACCCATTAAAAATGGGTAAAAGGGGTATATTGTATTTGTACAAAATGCAAATGTATGTAACAGCCAGAAGAAAGCATCTCCGACCCCATAAAGTATATATATTCTTGATCAGCATCAATAGCCGAGTCGATCTAGCCATGTCCGTCTGTTTGTCCGCATGTAAGGATCTCAGAACCTATAAGAGCTAGAGAGTTGAAATTTTAGCTGTAGGTCCTCCTAGTGCCTAGGCAGATCGAGTTTGTTTCCGATAATCGATAACTTACTCCGTTTCCAATCAATCGATAAAAATCGATATCGATATCTCTTTTTTGAGCAAATTGGGTAAATAATAAGAGCTAGAGTCACCAAACATGATATGTTGCTTCTAGAATATTATATATATGTCAAGTATCTTTTATTTTATTCCTATCGCCCTCCCTGCTACCACCTCAAAGAGGGTTCAGGGTATTCCCTAGTCAGGAGCTCCCGACTAGAACCTCTTACTGGTTTTAAATACGAATGATCGCACATAAAAAGCCTTGGGCTGTGACGTCACATGCGCAACAGAATGTTGCAATCTTCTTAAATTCATAGACTTCCCTTGGCTTGGCAGACAGATACATATACACTTGCACCAACTAAGCGCGTCGAGGCACTGATACCCCTATTTATATTGATGATGCTAAATGTTTAAAGAAAATAATTATCTTTGATTGTATCAATTGTTGCACAGTCAATGCGACATTCGATACAAGTTTGCATATAAGAAGGATTGTGCTATTTGGTTCCAGCACTGATCAATAGTCAATATATCATGTTTAGAGAAAGGGTGCTTTGCTAGTCCAAAAATGAAAAATTATAAAAATCTGCCAGGCTGCTTGCAAGTGTAAGCATGTGGAGAAGAAGAAGGCGTGACTTTGTGACCTTGCGAATTATAGGCATATCAGTGTTTAGAAACAACGACAATGAGTTAGAAGAGTGCAGAACCTTATCATAGGCTGTCATCCGAAACAAAAAGGAATAGCAATAAGCAGAAGTGCTGCAGACAGCCGAGTGTTGTGTTTGCAATTTTTGTTTGCAACCTCGTTTTCGCTCGGGAAGTATTTCTAAAAAGAGCTTTTGATCCAAACGCCTGCTCTTTCTCTTTATTACTCAATGCCGGTAGTGGAAGCGAGCGATGTATTTCTTACTCTCTTGCTCTCTGACCGAGCAACTGAGCGTGTCCTGGACCCGAACAAAAACGAAGTCAGGTACATATGTTGTGCAAATAATCAATGTCCATATGAAATTATACTGGATGTACGGTTTGTGATACTGCCACGATCAACGCAAGCAGCCGCATTCCTTCTTAGCAATGTAGAGCATGCAGCAGGCATCATGTTCGCACATACATAACAAGCAATTAACAAATTGGGGCTAAGGAGAATCTCCAGCCTGTTTGAACATGCAAGCTTTTCTATAGCACGACATGTTGAGCAACGGGGTTGAAGATAAGCAGAATAAAGTTGCGAAAAGATAGAGCGAATGATAAACGGTGAGCAATAACAGAGCAAAAAAACGCTTAAAAAATATGCGCATACAAACAATTTTTATTTTGAGCAATAAGCAACAACAACAATTAGTGCGAGCGAGAGCGCGATGCACAAGCAGAATATGCACAAGCGCGCGCGCACACACACGCACACAAACAAGTGTGTGCAGAGGGGAGAACGAAGAGAACGGATAATCAAAACAAACACAAACAACAAAACGGGACTGACGCCGCGGTTAATAAATGCAATAATTGATCAACTTAAGCTGCACAAGTAATAACAAAAACTCTTAAATAAAGCACAAAAAACAAGAGGCTCTAGTCGGGAGGTGCCGACTAGGGGATACCCTCAGCCCTCTTCTACCAACACCAAATGCAGCAAATATAAAAATATAAAAAAAGGTCTCTCCCTATCGGTATAATATAATCATCCCATCAACCCAACGTCGAATATGTTAAGATAAATATTTTGGACCAAAAAATAGTTTCATCACGATAGCATTAAGATGGACAGAAAGTCAGAAATTGTAATATTATGCACCAGAATACATATATGTACATACTACATACAATATATGTATATACTAGCGGGTATAGCCCGGCCTTGTCCGTGGCATGTACATAAAAAATAGATTTTCTCAAAGAGCTTTAAAAATGATTTTTAAACTGATCGGATGATAAACAAACATATTCATTGCGATTTTATGTAGGGCTTTGAAAAAAATAATGACAACCCTTAAAACTTCGCCCAACAAACCTTTGAATCGCATTTCTATCGAAGAAGTTTGGGTTCTGCGAAAAGCGTGAAACACGTCTCAAATGATTTTTTATATAAATCTTTGGAAATTAATTTGATTGCGAAATGTCACCCACCAAAATTTTGACCCCCATTTCCATCAAGGAGGAATGGAACAAAGATCTTTGAAAATGAGTTTGAGGCCGATCGGATGGTAAACAAAAAAGTGTCATACAAACGTTTTTCGCGATTTTTCAGGACTTGCGGGTGGAATTTCCCGTAACCCCGTCTTATATTTATGTATATGATTATACGCTCAGGGAGGGTATAGAAATTTGCTGAATTGCAATTGGCTCATGGGGAGCTTAGTACAAAATATGGGAAATATAATATAATTATCCGATCAGCCCGACGCCGAAAATGCTTTCCCTTGTTTCCCGTGTTGTTACAAATATGGTAATACGATTATACCCTCAGTTTAGGTATACATACATATATATTTGCTGAATTGCAATTGCCCAATGTATAAAACGAATGAAGAATAATGATTAATATTGATAGTTAAATAATTAAATTGCAGCAATGCGGATCGTTGTTATATTTTATTACCTTTACAGCTTGCAAAATGGCAATTTGGTTACATGCCAAGAAAATAAATCGAGTCAAATGTATAAAGAAAAATTTGAAATTTTCAAGGTATGATTACCACTAAAAGAATTTCAAAATATGCGAATATATTAAGTATATATTTTTTTTTAGAAAAATAACAATAGAAGCTATACACGTTCCCATGATGAAATGCGCAGCTATGAGGCCTACGAGGAAAATCAAAAAATTGTCAACGAACATAATACGTATTACGAGACTGGAAAAAGCAGCTTTCGATTAGCAACAAACACATTGGCTGACATGGTATATTGTTCCACATCATCGCTATATACGATATCTATATACATATATTTGTTAAGCCCCGAACTCATTTAAAATGTATGTAAAGGAAGCCTCTCCGGCGTTATAAGGCGTATATATTCTTGGTCAGCATCAATAGCCGGGTCGATCTCAGAACCTTCAAGAGCTAAAGACTTCAGCTGCAGCTATATTAACTGGGGATGTCTCCTTCTATGCGTTACAGATTTCATCACAAAATTATAGTACCCTCTGCCAGGGGTATTCAAAGTTATCCCAATACTAATACGACTAATTAATTACAGAATACAGATTCATATCTCAAAGGATATTTACGTTTACTACGGAGCCCAGCGATTTCTGATTCGGACAATATTGCCGACATAGTCGGATCCCCGCTGATGAATAATGTTCCCGAAAGTTTTGATTGGCGTAAAAAGGGATTTATTACACCATCGTATAATCAACAAAGCTGCGGCTCCTGCTACGCCTTCAGTATAGCTCAAAGCATAGAAGGGCAAGTCTTCAAGCGCACCGGCAAAATACTGGGCCTTAGCGAACAGCAAATTGTGGACTGTAGTATATCCCATGGCAATCAAGGCTGTATTGGGGGCTCACTGCGAAACACGCTCAGATATCTACAAGCTACCCGAGGTCTAATGAGATCCCTTGATTACAAATATGCCTCAAAGGTAATAGAATAATAATACTATTCATAATTAGATAATATATAAAACCCGTACCATCCTGAACTCGCAATAGAATATTATTCATAATCGTATAATACAAAATATAAAGCCCGAATATTATTCACAATCGTATAATATAAAATATAAAGCCCGTACCATCTTGAACTCGAAATAGAATATTATTCACAATCGTATAATATAAAATATAAAACCCGTACCGTACTTGCTCGCCGTCTCAAGTTGTATTTCACATAAGTATTCGAATATGAGTTTGAGTCATGCGAATTTAAAGCCGGAAATGAAAAGCTAACGAATTCTTAATTCTTTTTCTCAGAAAGGAGAATGCCAATTCGTAAGCGAACTAGCCGTAGTCAATGTCACATCGTGGGCAATTCTACCGACAAAGGATGAGAACGCCATCCAAGCAGCTGTGGCACACATTGGTCCAGTTGCAGTCTCCATCAACGCAAGTCCAAAAACTTTTCAACTTTACAGGTAAGACGATCAAGATTCTGAAAATATATATCCTGTATTCTTAAGTCAGGGTATAAGTATTGTACCCTCAGATAGATTTACAAAATCTTGTGCAGAGGGTATTAAAATTTTGTGGTTCACGACAACGCATAGAAGGAGACATCTTCGACCCCATTAAGGATATATATTCTTGATCAGTGTAAACAGCCGACTCGATATAGCCCTGTCCGTCTGTCCTGCTGTCCGTTTGTCTGTCTACCTGTTTCTATGCGAACTAGTCTCTCAATTTTAAAGCTATTGTCCTTCTTTCTGTTGCACGCAGTACATATGTCGGAACTGGCTGGATCGGAACGATCGGTCGAAAAGTAGGTTCTTGCATCCGCAACCAAGCCTCAGTAAGAGACTTAAAGGTTCCGTTGGTGGGTGACCTTTTAGCAGTCCACCAGATACATGGCTTGGATTGTTAATATATTGGCGAGAAGGCTTTGCAGAAGAATGCGACGGAGACTTCGCAGAATCCACCCCATCGACCTCCCAAGCCAAATAAAAGAGAACAAAGAAAAAAAAAGGTTCTTGCACGGGACATTTTTTTGTTTATTTTTTATTAACCATACTCGGCATTACCTATTAAATCTTAACAAGGGTATTAAATCTTCGGCGTGCCGTAGATTGCCCTTCTTTCTCTTTTATTAATCCAAACTAGAAAGCTGATCAGAGCAGAAGAAAATAATAAATAGGGAGATATTAATAGTACGAGTAACGATCAAGTTTATAAGATTGTCAGAAGCCTGGGTGGATATATATACTCCATTGAGTAATAAATATATCTAATAAAATAATAAATATATTTATTGCTCTCATAGAGTCAAGGATCCCTTCTCTTCCTCCTTCTAACTATTACGTACATTAATACAAAACTATTTTCAATTACCCGGACTCTACCCAGGTTTTTCGAATGGGGACTTACACTCCTAGCTCTTAGTTTAGAAAGATGCATATTCCTACAGACGGAAATTAATGTTAATTCTCTCTTTTTTTTTTTTATATTTTTTACAGTGAGGGCATTTATGATGACGTATCCTGTAGTTCAACTTCTGTAAACCATGCCATGCTACTGGTTGGCTTTGACAAAGACTTCTGGATTCTAAAGAACTGGTGGGGAGAATTGTGGGGTGAAGCTGGCTTTATGAGAATGCGAAAAGGTATTAATTTATGTGGGATTGCCAATTATGCAGCTTATGCAATAGTATAAGGCCAGAGAAAGAGAAATGTCGCCATAATTACACTACTAAACATGCTTTAATGTGTATATTTAGTATAAGTACTATAAATCATGTTGAATTAACTCATATATTGCACACGGAAATATGTATGTATGTATGGTATTTACAGGCCGCAATCTGACTCTGTCCAATAACTTAATTTAATTTGCATGCCACAATTTGTTGGAAAAGTTAATTAAATTAAAAGCAATATTCACAGTTCGTTGAATTCAAAATACAAAATACGTGTTATGTGCAAATTATGGGTATGATGCGATGTTCGGGGTGTAAGTGCCAGAATTCCTCCAGGGTGTCTTCCGACAGACGCATGCGTATCGGCTAGGAACACGCCCATATTACTCTAATTGGCGGAATGTACAAAATCTCTCCCGGACATGGCCTGCAAACATTCGAGGCCTGACCCTTATTGGTTGAGTTCTGGCTCTATCTAGTATTTATTTAGTGTTTGGCATGGTGGCTTTTACGGGAGTCAGACAAAACGGAAACACGTTCCTGTTCAGTCTTCACGGTTAATTCGCGACGCGAGATTTCTGGATTTGTTCGGAAACAAAACTGAAATAATTTTTGAAAAAGTGAATATAATAAAATAATAATTACAATGATTATAAAACAAATACACGGTGTCCAATTTATATAATCGAACAATCCAACATCGGTTTATGTATTGTGAAGGAATCCCCGACCCCACAAGGTACATAGGATAAAAAATAGATATTCCCAGGTCCGTCGCAGTGTTAAACGTTAATTGTATTTCTTTTGTGAACTATATTAGAAAGACGAGTTTTTGTTATTTAGAAAAATCTACGACTGACTAATTGGGATTAACGCTTAGTCAGAGCTACGAGGCTGAACATTTGGTTCAATTCAATTGGCATTGGGGAGTTTTATAAACGCTTTGGATTCATTTTAAATATTTTATGAAAATTGTTGTGCACGTGTGTGGTAACGTGTACATATTCTTGATGCGCCCTGCTCTTATGGCTGTCCATTTTTATGCCCACACTCATTGAAAATAAAACAAGTAAGAGGTTCTAGTCGGGAGCTCCCGACTAGGGAATACCCTGAACCCTCTTTGAGGTGGTAGCGGGGAGGTGTCGATAGGTATAAAATGAAAGATACTTGACAAAAATATATTATTCTAGAAGCAACTTATCATGTTTGGTGACTCTAGCTCTTATTGTTTACCCAATTTGCTCAAAAAACAGGATGTCGATATCGATTTTTATCGATTGCTTGGAAACGAAGTAAGTTATCGATTATCGGAAACAAACTCGATCTGCGTATGAACTAGGAGCACCTACATCTAAAATTTCAAGTCTCTAGCTCTTATAGGTTCTGAGATCCTTGCGTTCATACATACGGACGGACAGACAGACGGACATGGCTAGATCGACTCGGCTATTGATGCTGATCAAGAATATATATACTTTATGGGGTCGGAGATACCCCTTTTACCCATTTTCCAATAGATTGGAGGAAGCATTTTGGAACGTATAAGGCGCATATATTTCTGATCTTAATGTATATCTGCTATTCCGTTCGTCCTTTATTTGTCAACTTGTTGGTGGTTGGTGAGTGTTGGGAGGGGGAATGATTGAATTATTTTGGTCCCTTGGAAGATCCAGAGGGTGTACTCTCTTGAGTCTTCTGGTGGTGTTGCTGTTGTCCAGCTGGACAACTGCTAGGTTGTTGTTGTGCAGGTGGATACCTGCATCTGCTGCTGCTTCTGGATCTCGTCAGTGACCCATGGGATCTTGAGAACAAGATCGGTTTAATAATTGCCTTGTAGACAAGTAGCTTTGACCGAGTACTAAGCTTGGACTTACTGCCACTAAGCCACCAATATGACTTGACTTCAGCTTGTTTTCTTTTCTTTAAAAGGTAAGCTCTCCAAGTTAACCTCCTGTCGAGAGTCATGCCAAGGTATTTTGGCGTCGTTTCTTCTGGTATAACAGCACCGCCTGAAAGACAGGTGGGCAGCTACAAGGCCTGAGAGAGAAAGTGGTGGCTGTGGACTTTTCATTGTTTACCAAGATTAAATTCTTCCTTGGTGAGGGGAATATTGTGGCGACCAGAAATGAGTCATACTCTTACAGGAATAGGTCGTACCAGAGAAATAAAAAGAGTTTGTCGCTTGATGAAATCCAAAGTAATTCTTACCTTTTTGAACTCGGTCGTAACATGAGAGTTCAATGTTGACTTGTAATAGATTACATGAGACCATATCTTTAAATACAAAGCACATCTTTACATCATCAACATACAAAACAATACTCGAGAGTAAGAAAATATAGAAGAAAGAGTCAAGGGGAGCGGGCCAAACTGACTACCTTGGCGAGTACCAGAATTTTTTAACAGGTCCTTTGGAAAGCCAAGAAGGCATAACTTGTGAAGCTATAAGGAGTGATACACTGAACCGAAGATGACAGTATAGATGTCTTACTTTTGGACCTAGCTGGGCAATCAAGAAATTAAATAGTTTATTGGCGACATCAATGTCTTCACAATTGTAGATCATTAACAGATCAGCGGATACGATTCGCTTTTTTGGATTGTTTCAGGCAGAGCTGGTAAATTAATGACCAAATCCAAGGAAGGATGAGGGTTTCTATAAGACGTGAGTGCAGGTGCTCAACGGCATCCAGCACAAAGTTTAAACTAAAAGATCTGTCTCTTATGTAACTCAACCAATTAACCTGAAATCGGGACATCCCATGCAGACAGAAAGTTTGAATCCATTGGCAGGGAGTACTAGGGGGGAGACAGATAGACATCTTAGATAGTGAACAAATATGGGAGCTCAATCTCTGGGATAGGAAGCTCAAGAAGTTACGATCAAAAAGCAGACTTAACAGCTTTGAGTACTCTTCCACCGATACGGGAAGCTCGATCACATGTGGGAGTGGAAATAAAAATCAATGAATCTGAGATTTCCAGTTTTAGTCAATTCTCAGTAAAAGTGATAACATCAAAATTTGAAAGCAAGAGAATCTATAGATTCAAGCTAGAAAGTTTACGTTTAGAAGAATTTAGTTAACGCAGTAACTAAAGTTGAGGCACGACTCGATGATAGTGTTAATCAAATTGGACTCGAGTTTTTCATTTTGGCCAATACTCTTTTCAATAGAATTTATAAATCTTTCATCTGCTATATGATTTAAGAGTTTTTGCTCCCAAAGAATTCGGATACACTTTAAGATATTATCCTCAGGTATTTAGATACGAAATCTATAAACAACGGATTACTTTATTATATATGTACATCTGTGGTTTATTATACTCCTTACTTTAATTTATAGGTCTTGGGGGAAAACCTTTTTTAATTTCTACATAACCCAGAACTCATTTAAATCTCATCGACATCTAATTTCTATAAATCTTGTATAAATCTGACACAGTTCTTACAAAACAATTTGCTTCCTTTGTGCGATATTATTACAAAACTCAGCAACTATTAACCAGACCTATGTTTTAACATATTGGCGAATTCTAACAAATATCAGATCATTGTATCATACATAACAAACATAACATCATAACAAATCGGCTAAAAGTTCATTTTTATATTTTTCAAAATGTTTTAGGAAGTTTATATTTTTGGATCAATCATTATCTGCGAAACGTATTAGTATTGGCCAATTAGTCAGTCAGTCAGGACAATTATATATTAGTCCATCCACAGCTCATCAGTCTCCACTGTGGAGAATGGGTCAACATTATCAGCTGCTTTGTAGACATGCAATTGAACATACTTCAGGAAAAATGTGTTATCTGTTAAGTCTCATAGTTCAGCAATTACTAACCAGACATAACCATAAATCCCATAAATACCATATCATTGTATCATACAAAATCCAGTCGTCTTAATATTTATTTTTATTATTTTTCCGGATATTTTAGGTAGTTTATATTTTTGGATCAATCATTATCTGCGAAATGTAGTAGTATTGGCCAATTAGTCAGTCAGGACATTAGTCCATCCACTGCCCATCAGTCTCCACTGTGGAGAATGGGTTGGAGTATATGGTATCAACATTATCAGCTGCTTTGTAGGCATGCAATGCATTTGGTAATTGAACATACTTCAGGTAAATTGTATAATCTGTTAAATGCAGGTTTTCCATGGCTACGAGTGCTTACCTGTAGGAAGCCACTTGTAATTAGGCAAAGTAAACTCAATTATCCGCGCATTTCATTTTCAAATGTTAATCGTCCAGCAATTTAACCCAATTAAATATGCATGATGTTTTACGTGTAAACAAAAGACCATCAGCAGCGGCATCAGTGTAATAATGATTACCCGCCCTCAAACGGAACACCTTCTATTATTTGCCTGTTGACAGTAACCACTCAACCGAATTATTGCCAACTCATCAGTGGGTATTTCGAGTCTTTATCTGCCTCTGTACGCCGTATTCGTCAAAAGGACACATGCCTTCAAATTTCAACCACCCTCGGGACCGTATTGCCAAACTGTAATCGTTTTCAATTTCAATAGCCCATCGTGTACATTTGTATACATTCCATATATACATGTTCGTATGTTTTTATTAAGTCGTTTTCATTCTTTACTCTTTTATACTCTATAGCCATTACGAATGAATGCAAATGGTGTAATAGACTTGTAAAGCTATATGCAGGTTACTGCGGCCCTATAAAATTCATGTGATGAAAAAGTTGGCAATTGCTTAAACACATAATTTATCTGTCACTTTTTAATAACTGTCAAAAAAATAATAATTTTTCTGTGACTTTTTAATAATTGACCAAAAAGCGGGCGGATATTAAATAAAAATATCTACAAAAGCATCTGCAAATTTTCCAAAATTTCCCAAAAAAAAAATTATTTGTCCGTCACTTTTCAATAATTGCCCAAAAAGCGGGCAGAATTTGAATAAAAATAATAATGCTACATGTAACAAATAATTTATCTGTGACTTTTTAATAATTGCCCAAAAAGCGGGCGGATTTTAATTAAAAATAATATTGGTCAACAAATAATTTTTTAATAACTCCGCTTTCCCATTTTTACAGGTAAAAGCTTGATAAATTTTGGTTTTAAATTTCAATACAAAAGCTATTTACGTTTTAAGATGGGTACAGGGTAGCCATTAGTCGGATATTTTAGAAAGTCCTCGCCTAAGCTGAAATATGAGACCTGTGCAAGCAACTAGAGTGCAGACTGAACAGCACGCCTTTTATAAACAAAATTAATTTAAGGTAATTGCATTGGCATTGCAAACGTGTTGCTTTGCCGAAAACTTGCCAGGACATTTATAACAGATTGTCCTGAAATTTGGACAGGGACCTTCTGTTTGGACATATGCGAGCACTTCCGGCTAATACCTACCTAAAAAAATGCAAAACAAAAAAATGCTTCTTAATTATAAAGTTAATATTTCAAAACTGCGATTTGTGGGAGTTGAACCTTCGTGACAGAAATAATAATGGTCGTTTTTAATGGTTTCGATTTCGATATGCGCCAGATAAAGATAATTCCGCTCCTTATAAACAAGCCTTTAACATTTTAGAACTTTATCGGCATATATATATATATTGGAATGGCAGTCAATGGAGAGACGAATTCCACTCGTAAGTGTGGATGAGTCGCGAAAACGTTTGTATACAACTTGCTTGTCCAAGAATCGTTGTTACAATTTTTTTCGAGCGAATGATTTTGATTCAAACTTAAAACTAAGCAACTTATCAATTTCAAGCGTCAGTAATTTTCTACTAACTTGTGGTCAGGTCTGATATGCCGAAATATAGATTATTTAAAAAACAATTGTTTGCAGCAGCAGCAGGAGAGATTTTCAAAGGCACCGAGTGTCTGACACAAAAGGGAAGGAGGGCGACCGAAATTTGAGAAAAATTTCATTGTGCTTGTGCACCATTTAAATAGTCTTTAGACATTAATGAGGGGCATGGAGAGCACTGAGAGTAAGCGAAAGAATTTTCCTGCCGTTATATAAGACAAATCAAAACTCTGTCTATCAGTAACTGATCAAGTTAGTTTGAAGCGCGAAATTAGCAGCGCTGCGAGAAATTTGCATTATATGTTAATTCAAGGCCAAGGTCCCGATACCCCGACATGGTCGTATCGAAAGGCATTCCAACCGAGGGCTTCAACAACCCTGTTAATGGTAAGGGCATTCGTTGGGTGCCATGTTTGTCAAAACAAACGGATCAAGAATAGCTGCAGCCGGGCAAGTCATCATGCCTGGAGACCCGCACTGTTTCAACTGCAACTTCAAGGGGCACTGTCGGAAGCGGATAAGAGAGCATGGTTCATGGTACGGCTGTGGCCCAACTAATCACCTGGGGACCCAATGCCAACGAAGGAATTCAAAGGCTAGGAAAGAGGTGATAAACAATTGTCTAAAACATGTACGAATTTTTAGACCATGAATCCATTGCAATTTGGTAATGGGTATAATGTATTTCTGCAAATCAGGCAAAAGGAATCGTATTTGAACCTATAAAGTAAATATATTCTTGACCGGCATCAATAGCCAAGTCGATTCACGTCCGTCTGTCTGTCTGTCAGTCCGGTCGTCAGTCTCTCCGAATATATGAACGTCTCGAAATGTGCTGGAGATTTTTCTCAGAGTTTATATAGTCATTGGTAAAACTGTATTTTGATACGAATTTTTATGTTTTGTTGAGTCTGTAAAACACACATTATTATTTATATATTTTTTAATTCCAGGCTTGCCCTTTTATTTCTCATCGGTTGATTTAAAAGTCTTTAATCAGGCAAAAACTCAAGCCACAGCCGGCGGAAAAATTCAAGTTTTCCTATGTTCCACCTGAAATATATAAAAAGCTTGTGCTGGAATTCTTATACCATGCACCCATTAAAAATGGGTAAAAAGAGTATAATGTATTTGTGCAAATGATGTAATGATGTCCGTCTGTCTGTCCGTATGTATGAACGCGATGATCTTAGAACCTAAAGGAGCTAGAGACTTTAGCTGAAGGTCCTACTAGTGCCTGCGTAGATCGAGTTTGTTTCCGATATTCGATAACTTGCCATGTTTTTTGACCAATTTTGGTAAATAATACAAGCTACAGTCACCAAACTTGACATGTAGCTTCTAGAATAGTATATACAGATGAGGTATCTTTCAAAGAAGGAGATGGTTTAGTGTATCCCCTAGTCGTGCACTCGCGACTAGAGCATTCATACTTGTTAATAGTTTATTGGCGCTTGAACTCTAGTTGCTGCGTCAGTCTAAGCTCTTGCCTTCAATTTTCCTATTGTCACTTTCACTGAGACCTGGCTAAAATCTGACATCTCAGATTTCTCAATATTTACTTCTGATGTAGGTTTCTGTATCGGAGGAGGAGTACTCATCATCTTTCGCGACCCCTTTAAGACAATTCGAATTCTTAAGAATGCCAACGGGATTAAAAACGGCTACTTAAGTATTTCAAAGATTTCTTATGGTATTTATACATATATGGTAATTATTTATATGGATGATATTATGATTGCCAGCAAGAACGTTTGTCAAGATGTTCAGCACGATACAAAACAAATTAAAAAGGCAAAAAACTGCCCAAAGCCAGATTAAACTAAAGCAGTTTTTAAAAAGATTTCAAGAAAAAGCTTCAGCAAAAGGATCAGATTCGTAGGTCGTACGATTTAGCCTAAGCGTAGGTCAGGAAAACCTTTTGATATGTATAAAATATATGTATTTAAATGTAAGCACATATTTACTTAAATTGAGAATTGCATAGAAGGGTTGTTAACTTTGACTGCGCCAATCAGGTAGAACTCTGTTATACTCTATTAATACACTGTGAACAGAGTATGTTGGAGCAGGTTCCAGCCGACTGAATGCTAACAAGTTATTAATTTTTAGGCTATCCCGACTAAGATTAACCATTACAGCATGTTTTAAACAATAACTATTTTGAAATAAAAAAAATTAATTACAAATTTGTTCAATTTTGCATAAATTTGAATATAAGTATATGGGAGAGTGTCGAACAAATAATTATTGTTGTACAAATATCGTTGCAGGAAACAACCCCGTTTGAAATAATTCCTAACCTCGGGCAAACATCCCCGATTTATTTTTACTGACTAGCTAAGTACATCTGCCACATTGTTAACAATCTGCTGTTTTTCTTAATACTAACATAATTTTGTCATTATTTACGTCACTGGTTTGTAATTCGTTCAACCCTCTGGTTGTTCCCGCCTCCTCCTCCCTTCCTCCATTCTTCCCTTCCTCCCTGCCTCCCTTAACAAGTTAAGAAGTCTCGTAATCATTTGTTTCGCCTCCCGCAGGAGAAACATTGGCATTAAGCTTAACAATCTGTGTTTTGTTACTTTTTTTGTAACCATATTATCTTTAACGAATTGTCTCTGGGGAGAATCTTCTTTTCAATTATGCCATTCACACGCATAATATAATTGAATGTGGACCTTTCATATAAGGGGCGGGTCTGTACAGATTGAGTGC
This sequence comes from Drosophila littoralis, assembly GCA_018903485.1. Lineage (NCBI taxonomy): Eukaryota > Metazoa > Arthropoda > Insecta > Diptera > Drosophilidae > Drosophila > Drosophila littoralis. Next base: position 930,904 of record JAEIGF010000234.1, on the reverse strand, counting down.
ATTTTTACCAACTTTAACGGATCAAAATTCCATGTTCGTCTACGCTTAAGAGAGCTGAAAATATACGCGGAACCTATTAGCGTGCTTAAATGGAGAATATCCGACTAAAATATACCAGCTCCTGATTAAATTTTATACACACCTGCGACAAGAAGAAAAGAACAATTGTATTAAATGTACTGAACTTTACGAACATATATTTGGCAGAATTCCTTGTTTACTTTCCCATAAAACGATATTTCCATACAACAATTTGTAAACATGTAAGTGTGCGTGCAATATTCCAATAATTTATATTCCAATATTTTGTCTAGCTTTATATATAAACGAGAAAGAAGGGCTATCTTCGGCACGCCGAAGATTTAATACCCTTGCAGACCCAACCTTTTAATGCCGAGAAAATGGTTAAGGCCGAGTTTGGTCAAGGTATATTGATAAACAAAAAAAAGGCTTTTAATCAAAAACCGATGTAAATAAGATTTAGCAAAAATGAAGGGAGCATAGTGAAATCTTTAAATGCCGTGTTTAATGGCAAAATCATGAAAAACAAAAAATTCTCCATACAAAAACTTAATAATATGATATAGTGGTCCGATCTTAATAAAATTTTGCATATATACGAGGAGCATAGTAAAACTAATAAATGTCGAGTTTGGTCAAGATATCTTGATAAACAAAATGTTTTTTCATACAAAAACTTAATTTTCGACCGATCGTTCCTATGGCAGCTATATGATATAGTGGTCCGATCTTCATAGGATTTTGCATATATATGAGGAGCTTAGTAAAACTAATAAATGCCGAGTTTGGTCAAGATATCTTGACAAACAAAATGTTTTTTCATACAAAAACTTAATTTTCGACCGATCGTTCCTATGGCGGCTATATGATATAGTGGTCCGATCTTAATAGAATTTTGCATATATATGAGGAGCATAGTAAAACTAATAAATGTCGAGTTTGGTCAAGATATCTTGATAAACAAAATGTTTTTTCATACAAAAACTTAATTTTCGACCGATCGTTCCTATGGCAGCTATATGATATAGTGGTCCGATCCAGCTGGTTTTGACATATGTGCTGCGTGCAACAGAATTAGGGACTTCTGCAAAGTTTCATTAAGATAGCTTTAAAACTGAGGGACTAGTTCGCATAGAAACAGACAGACGGACAGACGGACAGACGGACATGGCTATATCGACTCGGCTGTTGATGCTGATCAAGAATATATATACTTTATGGGGTCGGAGATGTCTCCTTCTATGCGTTACACATTTCACGACAAAATTATAATACCCTCTGCAAGGGTATAAAAATAAATAGTAGACTTTGTACAATATAAGAAGCGAATTTGCAATGCAGTTTTTGCCAGGTTTTAATTTTTTCGATATTTCGTTTTTCCGAAATAAAAATGTATAGATTTATAAATAGAGATTTTTACAGAAGATAAAAAACCTGATTCGATTTTTTGTTTTCTCTTTCAGAAATAGCACTAAATGGCATTCCCAGAGTCAATTCAAAGATCTGCTCGGCCTTCAACTCCACCTAATGGAATGGAAAACAGCCAAATATCCGTGTCCCCAAAGTCGAATCATGTGCGTTAACTTTACCAACAAAAAAATGTATTTATATACATATATATATAAAACACAATTATTGAAATAATATTACAAACAAACAGAGAAAAAAAACACGTTAAACTTAAATTTTGGGGTGTGTTTCCTCACACATAGACACCAAATCGAAAGTAGACAAATGTTTCCCTCTGGTATTGTAGTTTACGTGCTTTGATTTTTTATTCGATTTAAGAAAGAAATAAAAAACGATGGCAATCAAAAAACGATGGCAGGACAAACTTTGGTGCCAATTAAGCAATAAATATCTATCTCTAATATATATTACAGAAGAAATTGTCGCAAATACTTGTATATAATTTACTTTTGTGTTATTCCACTTTTAATACCATGCACCCATTGAAAATGGGTAATTATAATTATATCTGAAGTCTAGAAACGGCAGAAAAAGGAAAGTTCTCGACTACAGAATCCCCCCTCAGTCAATATAATATTTAGGATTATAGCAGCACGCTTTGCACACTTCCAAGCATAAAATATTGACTAATATGAATTCCAGAAACTTTTTATTATATTTATAGATAATATGATATATGTAGATGTATTTATGTATAATCCCCGGCCAACTGATTATTCCGTCTGCGCGACACTATTAGAACTTTTAATTTGAATAACTTAGACACTTTCTGTCCGATCTTCGTGAAATTTAATTGGGATAAAACTGAAATTCAAATATGTGCTGTACACTCGTAACAGATCTAAAATATTTCACTTTTTGCGTATAGGTATTCCTATATTCCCCAAAAATTGTAACTTTTCGCATCCACACTCATTCGAATGCCATATTTGTGTCCTGAGAATGTTTTTGTACTATATGAGTATTGAAGAAAGCATTTCTCATGGCTGGGGCCGAGGGAAGAATTAAAACAGACACTGCAAAAAGTACGCAGATTATCGCAGAAATTGCGAATGTTGCCGGAATAGTACACGATAAAGTATTAAGAATTCAATGTAAAAAATAAAATATTGGAGCTATATAATTAAAGATACTTGATCGGCACAATACTATACTAGAAGCAAAAAATATGATTTCAATATCGTTTCTTAACGATTGCTTGGCTACTAGATGGACCTATGCTCAAAACATAAAGTCTGTAGCTCTGATAGTCCATAGCTTCTGATAAAGAGACTAGTTAATACATACACACATACACGGACGGAGACGGACCTATTTGGCTAGATTGATGCTGATCACTAATATAAAAACGTTAAGCATCGGAGATGATTCCTTCTGCCTGTTGCATATATTTGCAGAAAAACCAATTTTATCCATATCACAAAATGTTGAGGGTGTAATGATTGAACGTTAGGGCATCCCCTAGCCGGGCACTCCCGACCGAAGCACTCTAACTTGTAATATATTATAATTATTGCTCATTTCTGAGCAGACGCCACCTGTTTAAGCCATTAGCAATTATTACTAATTATTACTAAAAAAAACAAGTAAGAGGTTCTAGTCGGGAGCTCCCGACTAGGGAATACCCTGAACCCTCTTTGAGGTGGTAGCGGGGAGGTGGCGATAGGTATAAAATGAAAGATACTTGGCATATATATAATATTCTAGAAGCAACATATCATGTTTGGTGAGTCTAGCTCTTATTATTTACCCAATTTGATAAAAAAACAGGATAACGATATCGATTTTTATCGATTACTTGGAAACGGAGTAAGTTATCGATTATCGGAAACAAACTCGATCTGCGTAGGAACTAGGAGCACCTACATCTAAATTTCAAGTCTCTAGCTCTTATAGGTTCTGAGATCCTTGCGTTCATACATACGGACAGACGGAAGAACAGACAGACGGACATGGCTGGATCGATTCGGCTATTGATGCTGATCAAGAATATATATACTTTATGGGGTCGGAGATGCTTACTTCTGCCTGTTAGATAGATTTACATTTTGAAGAAAAACATTAACCATTTTTAATGGGTTCAGGGTATAAAAACGAAACACACTTAAATAGTAGAAATGCAACACAATTCTATCCTTTCGTTACAAAATTACCAGTTTTTTATTAAATGAAAACTATTTGTATATTAAAACGAGAAAGAAAGGCTATCTTCGGCACGCCGAAGATCTAATACCCTTGCAGACCCAGCCTTTTCATAATGCTCATATTGCTTTGCCCGTATCTAAGAAGCACAGGGAAAATAGTTAATGCCGAGTTTGGTCAAGATATCTTGATAAACAAAAAAGGTTTTTAATCAAAAACGTAGTTTTCGACCGATCGTTCGTCTGGCAGATATATAATATTGTAGTCCGATGTAAATAAGATTTTGCAAAAATTAAGGGAGCATATTGAAATTGTTAAATGCTGTGTTTTATCAAACTATCTTGAACAACTTAATTTTCGACCGATCGTTCCTATGGCAGCTATATGATATTGTGGTTAGATGTTAATAGGATTTTGCATATACATGAGGAGCAGAGTAAAACTAATAAATGCAGTTTGATCAAAATATCTTGAAAAACAAAATGTTTTTCATACACGATCCTACTTTTCGACCGATCGTTCCTATGTCAGCTATATGATATAGTGGTCCGATCCAGCTGGATTTCACATATGTGCTGCGTGCAGCATAGGGACTTTTGCAAAGTTTTATAAAGATAGCTTTAAAACTGAGAGACTAGTTCGCATAGAAACAGGCAGACAGACAGACGGACATGGCTATATCGACTCGGCTGTTGATACTGATCAAGAATATATATATTTTATGGGGTCGGAGATGTCTTCTTCTATTCACGACAAAATATAATTGGGTATAAAAATAAGAAGAATAAATAAATAAAATTGATATTAAATATAAAATAAATGGATAAATATATATGGCGAAAAATATTGAAAATCAGTTAAACTCACAAAATGCGGAAAGATTTTAAATGAAAATAATAATAATAATTAATTAAACACATACCTAAATAGAAGTTAAAATGAATTAAGCACATACCTAAATAGTAGAAATGTAACACAATTCTAAACTTGAATTAATTTTCGATGAAATTAAAACTAATTGCATATTTTTTTGCAGGTAAGCTCGGTACTGCTCTATGGCATACCCATTGTTTCGTTGTACATCGAAGGGCAGGAACGCCTCTGCCTGGCGCAGATCTCGAACACACTTCTGAAACAGTTCAGCTACAATGAGATACACAATCGACGCGTTGCACTTGGCATAACCTGCGTGCAATGCACTCCGGTCCAGCTGGAAATACTGAGACGAGCCGGAGCCATGCCGGTGAGTTCACGGCGATGCGGAATGATAACACGCCGAGAAGCCGAGAGGCTGTGCAAAAGCTTTTTGGGCGATAATACGCCGCCGAGATTACCGGACGACTTTGCGTTTAGCGTACAGCATAAATGTGCGTGGGGCTGCCGTGGATCGTTTTTGCCCGCACGCTATAATTCGTCACGTGCCAAATGCATCAAGTGTACCTATTGTGGAATGTTCTTTTCGCCAAACAAATTCATTTTTCACTCTCATCGTATAACGTCTAACGACCGATATATCCAGCCAGATGCGGCCAATTTCAATTCCTGGCGTCGGCACATGACGCTCAGTTCCCATGCGCAGGACGAGAAAATTATTCATGCCTGGGAGGATGTGAAGGCCATGTTCAATGGCGGCACACGGAAGCGACTTGTTGGCTGCAATAATAATAACAATAGTAACCATAATCATAACAATAATAATAATAATAATATGAATAGTAATAATAATAATAATAATAATAATGGTAATAATGGTAATATTCATCGAAGCCAGAGTTCTCCTGGCAGCGCAGTCTATGCAGTTGAGGAAAATGCGTGCGATTCGCGGTCTCCGGTCAGTTGTGAGACCGACGCCAAGCCCCGATCCCTGCATGAGGAGACACTGTGCTCGAAGCGTACCCTGAATCACCAATACAACTACAGCACAGTGGCCGCTGCCGCCGCCGTGGTGGGCGTCACTGCGGTAGCTGCCACCGTGGGCGTGCCCTTCAATTTGCACCGGTCGTCTGTGCTGTCCCCGCTCCAATCGCTGCGCAACGAGCACGACCTGTCGATTGTGCCGCTCTCGAGGAACTTCGTTGTCGATTACACGATGTGGCAGCAACAAAACCAGACGCATTCGAAAAAAAAGAGTGCCAGCGAGGCAACGAACGGATCGGCCTGTCCAATGCCATGGATTAGGCCCGATTTGAATGTCTTATCGTCAGCTGGGAATGCGCTTCCATTGAATGTTATCAAAAACGAGCCACGATCCGCCGCCGCCAGCTATGCTGGGATTAAAAATCGTAAAATCGCCGATGCCGCCAATGCTGGCGATCCGTCGGATTTCAATATGTCGTCGATATTGAGTTCTTCGGCATTCAAGCCCGTTGTCGCCTCCGCATCCATCATGTCCACCTCGCTATATGCCACGCGCTCCAATGATTCGATTAGCAACGTCTACATAAGTCCATCGCAATCGACGAGAACAACCACAGTATTCACCCATAACAGCATTACGGCTGCGGCAACTCAACGATTACCCTCGGAGGCGATACTTAACACGGCTTCGTGTGCTTTTCCGCCCATCTTGAACTCGTTCCAACTCAGCACAGAAAGTGAGCAGCCAGACTTTGCACTTGCAATAGATAATAACAATGAACTCTCATCAGGTTTGACGGCGGAACACTTGAACAAGTCAACGTTGTCGGATCCAATATACATCAACACGAGTCTTTGTCGGAATACTGATGCTAATGATGATGCCGATGATGACAATGATGCCGACGATGATGACGAAGTGGTCGATATTGAAACGACGGAAGACGATCTGCAAACAATAAATGATTCTCGCAACCTATTTGCGCACTCACCCAATGATATATCATCCCTCAGTGCTAGCCATTCACATTCCGGGAGCCCCAACGACGATGTCGATGTGGATGGCATTACAACAGATGTCGAAGACCAATTTGATTTCAAATCAAACAATTGCTCATACGACATTAACATTAGCCGCTCAAATTTGTATGTTCATCACGCTAATGAAAAGGACAAACTTTCAACCCTGGCCGTGAATACGGAAGAAGAGATACGTACAAATCATATCAAAAATAATGAGGTACGAAGTGTTGCGAAGAAATTATATTATTAAAATTCATTTATTATTGTTAATATGCCACCGAATATTAGCTGGCTTTGCGATTTCGTATTCATTCCCATTCAAAGTTTACTTTTCACTTTCCACCCATTTTACGCCAAAGCGGATTGGAGACGGTCAAAAACACGGCTAAAATTACCCTTTGCAAACTAATTGAAAATGAATTTTAAATTGAATTGAACGTCTTTTAAGATTCAACTCAAGAGTTTTCTGTTTACTTTCTTGCCATGAGGTGGGTTTTATTAAAATACAATAGAACGAAAATGAAATTTTTATCATACGGGGCTATTAAGAATAGCTTTGTATACCCTTAGCGAATCGACTATAATTTTGACCTGATACGTGTAACTCATGGAAGGGCCACATAAAATATATACATATGTATATTCAAGATCCTAATTGCCCGTCTGCATGTTGAAAACTGTGGAAGCTCTTCCCTCATTTTTGAAGCTCCTTGAAATTGTCAGAAGCGTTCAGATCAGATAACTATATCATATAACTGTCATAGTTCCTGAATGAGAAACAGTTTTGTTTATCAAGATACATATATTAACCAAGATTGACATTTATTATTTTTACAGTGTTTATATGTTATTTTATATATAAAATATTATATAAGTATAATATTTATTATGGTAAGCATCAGTCGAATTATGAGTTTTTGTGGAAAAACTGTTTTCTGTTTTCCAAGTTCAGCATGTACTCGTTTTTATTTGTTCAAGGTTTATTTTATTTTTTATACCCTGAACCCGTTAAAAATGGGTAAAAAGGGTATATTGTATCTGTGCAAAATGCAAATGTATGCACCTCCGACCCCATAAAATATATATATTCTTGATCAGCATCAATAGCCGAGTCGATCTAGCCATGTCCGTCTGTCTGTCCGTCCGTCTGTTCGTCCGTCCGTATGTATGAATGCAAGGATATCAGAACCTATAAAAGCTAGAGACTTGAAATTTGAGAGTTTGTTTCCTAGTTTGTTTCCGATAATCGATAACTTACTCCGTTTCCAAGCAATCGATAAAAATCGATATCGACATCCTGTTTTTTGAGCAAATTGGGTAAACAATAAGAGCTAGAGTCACCAAACATGATAAGTTGCTTCTAGAATAATATATTTTTGTCAAGTATCTTTCATTTTAGACCTATCGCCACCTCCCCGTTACCACCTCAAAGAGGGTTCAGGGTATTCCCTAGTCGGGAGCTCCCGACTAGAACCTCTTACTTGTTTTTTGTTAAAATTGTAGGCTGTTTTTATATATGTAAATTACACTTTATAATATTAATTTGATGAATAATTTTTATAGGACGCAAATGGATTGAAACGGTTGTCCCGACGAAAGTGCTCAAATCAACAAACCCAACGTCAATATCTAAAAAAGAATGGACCCCCACTTGACACCGATAAATTATTTTCGACCCAACCCAGTCTACATATTCCACAGCGGGTCACTTTTCCGGTATTCCTAAGGTCCCATCTAAATTCTTTTCGACAGCGCCAACATCGACATGCAAGTCCCAATACACCAAGACAATTATATTGCTGTGATATAACAGCGAGAACTAATGAGAATGGCGTTGAATAAATTGAATAAAATAATGTCGTTTAAGTAAATTAAAAAATTACAAATCGAACATATATTCCGATAACGTAACGTTTAAGGTCCAATAAATTGATTAAACCGAAGTAAAATGATATGATGTTTTGGATATTTTACACAAATAAGATAATAACACTAGACAACAACATTTTCTTCCCAGCGCAATCCACTTACTTTTCTATAATATATTTATACAATAGCCTGTATATATATATATATATATATATATATATAAATATTTTATATTATAAGTTTAAAGCAATTTCGTCTGCAATAAAGCAGAGAAAGCTTGGATTCTGCGAAAGTTGACACACGTCTCAAACGAATTTTTATGAAGATCCTTGGAAATAAATTTAAATCCGACACGCCAGCCGAGAATGATGGGAAAGAAAGGGCACGCCGAAGATTTAATACTCTTGCAGACCCAACCTTTTTATGATGCTCACAGCATTGCCCATATCTAAGAAGCCCTGGGAAAATAACTGTGCTTATGATATCTGGAAAAAGAAAAATTATTTCATACAACTTAATTTTCGTCCGATCGTTCCTATGGCAGCTATATGATATAGTGGTCCGATGTTGGTAAGATTTTACATATATATGAGACGCATAGTAAAACTGGTAAATACTGAGTTTGGTCAAGTTATCAAGAAGAACAAAAAAGTTTTTCATACAACAACTTTATTTACGACCAATCGTTCCTATTGCAGTTATATGATATAGTGGCCCGATCCAGTTGGTGCCCACAGACAGACGGACAGGCGGACATGGCCATATCGACTCGGCTGCTTATACTGATCAAGCATATATGTATATAATTTATGGCGTCGGGGATGTCTATTTCTACGCGTTACGATATTCACGACTAAATTATAATAACCTCTGCAAGGGTATGAAAAGGGCTTTGAAATTGAGTGCAATATTACATATGTATGTACATATAAGTTGGAAATGACTCCTCCTATGCGATATACATTTGATAACCAATTTAATATTCTCTACAAGCGTATAATAAATTTATTATTATTATTATAATTATTTTATTATCACTTTGTTGAAGGCTAAATTGATATGTTTGTGCGGAAGACTGAGACCTAACTCCCTCGCGGGAATTCGTGCATACACCTGTGTAGGTTCGAAATGAATGCTTTATCGGATTATGCGAAACGCACGCGTTCAAATTTGCGACAGGTGCTGCTAGCATTATATGCAACCACAAAATAAATATATAACATTTTTTGCACATTTGATTAAAAGTAAGAATGTTGCAGTGGGGTATTTTTATTATACTTACGCGACTTCCTGCATTTAAAATGGAAATTTAAGACCCCATTATTATTGCCAAAAATCCCTTTTGTATCTCAAAAGGGCTTCAATTCAATATCCTCTACAAGCTACAAGCATATAAGCAATGACTTAAGTTATGGCGGCGCAGTCCGAAAGCTCCTTAACCGAGTTGAATGGACACAACTTTTACAAAAATACCAAATACTAAATGACGATAACCAAATCGTAACGCAACCATGTTCGCGCATATGTTGTATATATAAATATAGTAAACAGTGTGGCCATATATTTTATAGGCGAATTTCCAGCCTTTGACTATCGATAGCTAAAACTTCCCATGACGTATATATTTAATTGAATATCCAGATGTATTGAACCAAGTTAATATTTAGCTAAAAATGTATATATGGACATTCTACTCAGCAAACGGCTTGCAAAAAATATTTATATGAAAACATCGATTGATATATGTAAGTCGATACAACATTTATTACATCCCTAGTGAATACCAGTTTGATTGAACTAGTTCAATATTGAGCAAATCTCTAAAAAAGTGAATATTTCATGGAAAACTGCACACCAACGTAAAGTGAAATATTAAGAATACTTTTGATTGTAACAAATGAATAGAAAATGTGACAACGCAACAAGTTAAACAAATCAAAATCAGATGTACCTTATTAAGTATCACATTTCAACTTACCTACATATGTATGTGCATATGTGTGAGGTGTGTTGAGATACAACAACGAACGCTTGTGAATTTTGCTTATTATTTAAACAATTCAAATGTTTGTAATTGATTTAGCAAAGATTTAGCATTTAGTTATACAGACTTTTGTGAACATAACGCGATACACACGAATAACATATATACATATATGTTAACTTTGCTGAGTTTAAAATTAAAAAACCATAAATGTGTGTATGTGTGCAGCATACGTACGTATTTCAATATTTGTTTGTAAAAGTGCAGTAAATAAAGCGAGGACAAAAGAGCAAGAAGAAGGCACAAAATGGACATTATTAAAGATAGTTCGAGGTAAGTGCTTTTTTTCTGTCTTGTGTTATAAAAAGGTTAGTCCTTTCGCAAAAGCATATTTTATTGTATCAAAGGGCATTCCGTACATACGTAATTATATACATACATATTCTATGCTTTGTTCTTAAAAAACAAAAAAAGTGCTCACAGCTTTTTTTCATACTTTCTCCAATATTTGCATACGCGTATCTGTGTGTGTGTGTGTGTGTGTGTGTATGTATGTATGTATGTTTGTATGTATGTATGTATGGGTGCCCGACAATCGAAATTGAATAAAAATATCCATAAATGTCGCATTCTCAGATACTCACGGTCCGATTTACTGGCTCTGCGCTATGAAGGAAGTTCGAGACAGCGACCACATTGTGCAAATCGAACCGAGCTGCAGACGTTAAATTTTTGGAAAATAAACGTGATTCAATCGAACAACAACAGCAACAGCTACGGCAACAAAACTGGGTTGTCCCCAGAAAGGGAAAGGGAAAGTTCAAGTCTTGCTATTTCAAATGGACTGTTGAGTTCTCGTCGCGCCTTGCGCAACCGGGAAAGAGCCCACAATTATTATCAACGGTTTAGTTCTAGCGATCAGATTGGCGGAGAAGACGTACAGGTTGGGTTAGCGTCGGCCACCGGAAATCTCGGTGGATCGTATAAGTCACCCAACATAGATCATCGGAGCATATCCTCGTCGCATTTAATGCCGGCGTTTGCCAAAAAACGCTTCGTTATTGCTTCAGGCGAAAGAATCGATCAAAATGAATCCCAGAGTGAAAAGATGAATGCGTCGGGCAATTATGAAGACGGGCTGATGAATGCAAAGGAAAACACTGCAACTCCTGCCCAGGCGAATGCCGATTTGAAAAGTCATTTACGTGCCATTCACAGCTCGTTAGGCTCACCCATACGCCGGGGATCGCCCATACGCCGAGCTCCGGCACCGGGCGAGTGGGAACGCGGGGAGAAGCATTCGAATCCGCAAGAGAATGAACAAACGTTGGCGTTATCGCCAACATTTTCATCGGGACGTCAGGCTGGCAGCCTGAATGTTCAGGAGCGACGCATTGGCAGTGGCCGACTGTTGCCACGAACTGACAGTTGGGAATATAAAAACAAGGATACCGATAATTTACTGAATAATCTAGAGAAGGACAGACCCGAAAATGGCAGTCTGGCCAATCAGCAGCGCCAGCGAACAAGTTCCGGGAAACATGGCGATAATGTTGGAGAACGGGAACGGGAGCGCGACCGGGATCGAGATCGCGATCGCAGACTTAATGAGCGCAAAGTAGTCGATAATCGTGATCAGAATGATGGCAAGAAAATGTTGCAGACCGGACGTCGCACTTCCAACAAAGACAAATTCAATTTTGGCGATAGCCAAATTCAGAGTCGAGGCAAGCGCATGAACCTATACCAGACACACGATAGACCAGAACCCGAATGGTTTAGTGCTGGGCCAACATCGCAGCATGAAACGATCGATTTGCATGGCTTCGACGACTTTGAGGGCGAGAGTTCTGCGAACTTGAAGGCAGTCAAAGAAGATGCGAGCAAAGAACTCGAACTAAAAACATACCAAGCAGCAACCCCAACATCCAGAAGCAGTAGCATAGCCAGCCTCAATGTTGTCGAAACGAGCAGTAACAAAAAGGATTCGGATCCGGATAATACAATGGCAAACGTTGCGCCAAGCATACAAAATCACGGCGTTCAGCCGATTCCAAAATCCGACGTTGAGTTCAATTTTGATGCCTTTCTTAACATGGATCCCATGGATCATGCACTTATGGTAAGTGTATTTATTCACATATCAGAAATTCAAAAAGCTTCTCTTATTCAAAAATAATGTACAATATACTACTTCAAGGAAAATTCTATTTGTTAAATATCTAAAATTATTTTTTACCATCTTATATGCGCTTATATAATTTGTGTCTCCCGTGATCAATAATAGCTATCAGTTATTATAAGATTATAGATATAGATATAGATGTAGATATAGATATAGATATAGATATAGATATAGATATAGATATAGATATAGATATAGATATAGATATAGATATAGATATAGGTATAGATATAGATATAGATATAGATATAGATATAGATATAGATATAGATATAGATATAGATATAGATATAGATATAGATATAGATATAGATATAGATATAGATATAGATATAGATATAGATATAGATATAGATATAGATATAGATATAGATATAGATATAGATATAGATATAGATATAGATATAGATATAGATATAGATATAGATATAGATAGGATTCGGCCGCTTAAGAGAGAATTTATCATTTTTTATTTAAAATGCTTTATTTGAGTATAACATATATAAAATGATTTTAATTTATTAATTTCTGCAGCTTGTGAAATTTCATTTTTTAGTTAAACAATAAACTTTTTCAAATAGTTAGAAATTTCAATTTAATAAAAACGAGAAAGAAAGGCTATCTTCGGCACGCCGTAGATCTAATACCCTTGTAGACCCAACCTTTTCATAAAGCTCATAGTGCTTTGCCCGTATCTAAGAAGCACAGGGAAAATAGTTAATGCCGAGTTTCGTCAAGATATCTTGATAAACAAAAAGGTTTTTAAGCAAAAACCTAGTTTCGACCGATCGCTCCTCTGGCAGATATATGATACAGTTATCCGATCTTAATAGGATTTTGCATATATATGAGGAGCATAGTAAAACTAATAAATGTCGAGTTTGGTTAAGATATCTTGAAAAACAAAATGTTTTTTCATACAAAAACTTAATTTTCGATAGATCGTTCCTATGGCAGCTATATGATATAGTGGTCCGATCTTAATAGGATTTTGCATATATATGAGGAGCTTAGTAATAAATGCCGAGTTTGGTCAAGATATCAAGAAAAACAAAATGTTTTTTCATACAAAAACTTAATTTTCGACCGATCGTTCCTATGGCAGCTATATGATATAGTGGTCCGATCCAGCTGGTTTTGACATATGTGCTGCGTGTAACAGAAAAAGGAACTTATGCAAAGTTTCATTAAGATAGCTTTAAAACTGAGAGACTAGTTCGCATAGAAACAGATAGACGGACATGGCTATATCGACTCGGCTGTTGATGCTGATCAAGAATATATATACTTTATGGGGTCGGAGATGTCTCCTTCTATGCGTTACACATTTCACAACAAAATTATAATACCCTCTGCAAGGGTATAAAAAGAATCAACGATTTTATTTTAATCACAACAAATACGAATAGGTGAAAGGGCGACAAATTGAGTAAAATTCTTGTTTGTGAGTTTCGTTGTTTCTGTCCGCCTATAACAGAAGTTTTTAGGAGCGAAAACCGCCTAAATGATTTGCAATTTTATATAACAAGAAGAAACAGTCATCTTCCGCTCCATGAGAGGCCTCGCCCGTGGAAAATTTAAATCTACCCTATCTCTATCTTGATTTCAACTTCTAAAATGAAAATATGTTTAAAGTTCAGTAAAGAAACCTTTGACCTTGCATTTCCCATCGTGAAGATCCTTGAAAACAAGTTTGAAGCAGATGCTGAATTACGTATTCAGTAAGTTTTTATTTACTGATTTAAAAATAAGTAAAATAAATAAATAATAAGACCGATCGGACAAACTTTAAAACTTCACCCCCAAAAGCCTGGAAGCCGCATATTCCATCGAGGCGACCTGCATTTTACGTCAAGTGCGAAACACGACACAAACAAATTTTTCTGAAAGTTCGTCTTAAATGATCTTCCACTCGAATCTTCGCTCGTTCAACCTTTGTCTCTCAGTCACCAGCCGGATTTTGCGAAAGCTCTGTGAAACACATCTTAAATGCATTTTCATAAAGTTCATTCATTCAAAGTGACTTTGATGCCAATCGGATGGTAAAGAAATAAATGCAAATTGCAAACAGTTTTCCGGTATTTTACCATAATTGCGGGGGAAATTGAAAATAAAGACGATTCCACTTTACCTGAAACTACGCCCGTACAACCTTTGATCTCCATATTCCACAGAAAGCGGGACGTCTCAAATGAATTTTATTAAGAACGGTTTCAAATGAGCATAAATATTGGATCCAAGATGGGAGGATTTAGCGAAAAGTGTGAAACAGGTGTGAGATTAGTTTTCACAAAGATCCAAAAATAAATTTAAAAACGATCAGATGGAAATTAAAAATGTTTCTTGTTAACATTTGCCGCCTATCTTTGATAGTTGCGAGTGGAACAAGTCGAACAAGACTTAAAACTTCACTTAAGAAATCTGGCATTCGCATTTTCCACAAAAACTTCCTAAACGAATTTTCATAAAGATTCTTAGAAATGAGTTTCAATCCGAAACTTTAACCACCAAATCGAAAAAAATCTCCCCGGGAAGTGACCTAAGGCAATAGCATTCATACAATGCGGAAAACGTTAGTATGAAAGTTGTTTGTTTACCGTCCGATCAGTTTCAAAATCATTTTCAATGCTTTTTGAGAACATTTATTTTATAACATACATACATAAGTGCCACGGGCAAGGCCGGGTTATACCCGCATAGTCAAACATATTCAAAACTTATTTCGATTTCAGGGTAATGATAGCGAGGTGCAAGGCGATGTCAAAGGGACGTCGCGATTCAGTCAATGGTTCGCATCCAAGGAGCCAACAAATACCAACGATCAGCTTTACTTTGGACACGCCTCCACGCCAGATACGCAAGGTAAGCAATTATGTTATGCATTTACATGCAGAGTGCTTTTTTATCACTATATCACATGACTTTAGTTAAGCACTGTTCCCATTTGATGTGATGCGGAACAGTTAAGAAGTCTCTGCGTGTGACTGTCCACAAAATTTAGCAGGTGTCCAGCCTTGCGTTAAGACCTAATGATGTCCGCCACGTCGACTTCTGCAATTATTAAATTCTCTGCCTAGGGTTTTTATTCATAGCTAACAACATTTTTTTAACTGCCTCTGGCTTTATACTCTATACTTGGTTCACGCTCCGACCGAAAAATCAAATTTATACTTCAAATACACACGTATATACACGCTCGCTGGGGGACCCCAAGAACATCCATTTTAAAGCTAAAAAATATTTATTTATACATACCAAGCATGAGATTTCTAGTCTCATATATGGTATATGCAAATTCTTATCAATATCGGATTACCCGAAAAATGGGTTTTTATAGGGCAATTGCGCTAAAGGGTATTACATCTTTATCCTTGCTTGTACTTTGTAATTTTTAGAAATTCCTAGTGTGAAAGATTTGGAAGCGCAAATGAGAAAAGTGGATTTGCGTCCGGAAAACGACATAATAAACGCAGTGGCAAATGCAAATGCACACCCAGCAATTCACACAGAACAGAGAGAAAAAGCTGTTACCAAGGATACCGAAGCCTTTAAAAGACTTCTGCAGCAATTGGGCGGCTCCCAGAACATATCTCATCCAGGCACTGAGTCGTCGTCTTCGTCGTATCCTATGAATGCAAATGCAAATTTTTCAGCCGTTCGCAACGGACAAAGTTCTAATACTCAAGACCGCCAGCAGCAGCAGCAGCACATTATTCGAGTTCAGGACAACCAAATAAAAGAAGATGATCTACAAATATATCAGCAGCAGCGCGCCAAAAAAATTGATACTGCGCCACAAAGGCACATGGAAATGATTCCCCAAAATCAAATGCATCCCGTTTTGACGCCGGGTGTCCATGATTCAAATATATCTGGGCTCTTACCTCTGCAAGCACATAAGCGCATGGAGATTCAACAATTGCTGCAAGGTATGTAATTTAAAGATAAGGGGATATACGAATTTTTTGCATTAAATATTGTTAAAGCAAAATTCAATATGACTTGTGTTTCTTGAATTTCAGGAGTTGTTCGAGGAGATGTTTCAATTGAATTTTTAAATAAGGAACTGAATAATCCCAACACAACGCATCAGTCTAGGGAGGTTATTGCCGCAGTACTTCATGAATGTTCCAATTCCGGGCGAAATGCCGTACAACATTTACCGTATTCGAATGACATGCATCCCCATAATCTCGTGAAAAATCATCAACTCTTTAACAAGAATGTGGGCCACGAAGGTACGCTGTCTGAGTTAACGGTTTTATTGCCAAGTGATCGTATGATACTGTATACAGTACGACCTCGCTCAACGCAACCTATTAAAATTTGGCCAATTGCGAAAACTGACTTGGTTGCAAAAACCGAGGGAACATTTTCTGTTGGCCACGAGACCTATTTCCAAAAAGAGATGCCTTTGCTAACCATTAAAATGAAAGTAAATCGAATAGTTCTGTGTTTAAGGCAAGGATTTCATTTTACTTAATTTATTTTTTGAAAAATTGAGAAATTGTCGTCTGTACTTGTTTACAATTTATACTTTTTTGAACAATGTTAAGAAATCGGGTGTTGCAATTATCGAGGAGTTGCGTGTAACGAGGGTTGCGTTGAGCGAGGTCGTAATGTGTATATTTTGGCTTCGTAAAAATATGTAAATTATAAACATGCCTTTTTGTGTTTTAGATGTGTTTACCCAAAACAGTCCGAGCCAAGGCGGCATAAACCAACACCAAAGGCATAGTAATTCGCCGACACCTTTGGCATTTACTCCAACATCGGTTTTAAGAAAAATGACTGCTGACAAAGAATCAACATCCGCGCTCAATAACAGTGCCAACAACCAGCCGTATCATCAATATCAATTATCTGCGCACCATCCAAAACCGGCCGTACTCAATATGATGAACGAGTCACCGGTTATGTCTGCAATTAACCAACTGCAGCCTAGGATGATTTTGGGAGGAAACTATGCCATGCAGCAGCATCAATTAAATGCCAACAGTCCGCAAATTTCTCCAAAATTACTACCACAGATGACTCAATCGCGAAATCAGCCAAATAAATGGCCACCCGGAAACATGCAAACAACACATGCATCCAAGTCTTTTGGTAATAACTGCCAACTCGCATTACAACACAATCTATCATATTGCTTACTTAAAAAACGGAAAAACAATTGAATTAAATGAATGAACTATCTTGTACATTTATAGGTCGTCCGATTCTGAAAGGAACATTAAACTCCAGTCCCCAACAAATGCCGCCGCTAGCATTTTTATTAAATAATGACATGCAGCAAATCCATCAGCAAAAACTGAAGTCCATGCAACCAACGGAATTAATAAATAATGAAATTATACACGTTGGAGCCCCACCACCACATCAGAATGTTCCATATGCCGATGGAATCTCCCAGATGCAGCATCATCATTATATACAACAGCAACAGCAACGATCACAGCCGCCCAGACATCGATTATTGCATGGAGATATGCACCGACAAACAAATCTACCAATGCAGACACTTCCAATGGCGGGTAATTCGAAACAAAAATAAAAAAGTATATATATATATATATTCATTCATTTGTTTTTGGACTAAACCTAGGTGTCCCCGAAGGCTCCGAGTCGGCAAATTTAATAAAAAATAATAGTCTCGGCCCCATGAACTACCACAGAGATGAACGCTTATCGCCTACAACAAATCAATTAGCCCAATGGTTCTCCCCAGAATTGCTTGCCAGAGCATCGGCTGGTAAATTGCCTCTTTTAAATATGAACCAGGCACTCAGCTTGGAAGAATTCGAACGTAGCATGCAACATTCCTCAGCCACAGTGCTCAATTAAGACTAAGAATAAATCTACTTTAAAAGAGACTTAAATGAAACTAAATAAAATTAGTTGAAAAGATTGCTGTATTATTAAATAAAAGTTTTGTCTGTAGTTTCTTGAAAAAGATTTAAAGACCTGTTCATCTGTGCATAGTTGCAAGGCTTTACTGTACACTCAAATAGTTTCGTAGAGCATTAAACACAGTTGAACTAAGAATATAAAAACTAATCGCTAATCGTAGATTGTATTGTAAAATAAAAACAAACAATTCTTCTGTATATACTGCAACAAAAACTTAATAATAAAGTAAAACATTTTAAAATTGTTTAGTTTCCGACTTAGAGTTACACTGTACTCCTAATCTTTATACGCATTGCACGCGAACCGTAAGATCTGGGAACCCGAATACATTTTTATTGGAGGCATTCCAGAACGCTGCAAATTATAATTTTGAATTTTAGATATCTGATAGCTGTAATGGAGGGAAAAATCATTGTAATAAGAAGTATTTGGACACAAGAAAGTGTATTGATCTAAGTACTATTTGTTTTTATTTTTCCGAACCCCTTCACGGGTCCTTAAGTACTCAATATACTTAGTTACATTATCATTTAGTTATGAAAGTTGGTTCAAATAATGCGATTCGAGCTTTTCCTTGGGAATAAATAAAGTGTTGATTATGAACCGCAGTTCAATTGAATACACAAGTACATATTTTGAACATTCATAACTAATTTGTCTGTGCATTTATCTTATTCTTCATTCAAATTGTGCTCTCCATATGTATTAGTTTAATCATGTTTATAGGTGGGATAATCTGCGACTAATATTACGC
The DNA here is from genome assembly GCA_018903485.1 of Drosophila littoralis. Classification (NCBI taxonomy): domain Eukaryota; kingdom Metazoa; phylum Arthropoda; class Insecta; order Diptera; family Drosophilidae; genus Drosophila; species Drosophila littoralis. The sequence goes on along the minus strand of JAEIGF010000234.1, from coordinate 911,689 downwards.
GTAGTTAATTTAGTTAATGCTTTTATTAACATTGATATTCGGAAAAGTATTTTCAAAGAACTCAATAAAGGAGCTTCTCTAAATTCTTTTAAAACAATTCTATTATACTTAAAATCTCTTGATCTCATTTAACTTTAAATTGTTTTATTTCTGAAACTTTAAATGTTTACTTTACAATATTTTTGGCATTGAACTTTCGGCTTAGATTCAAATCTGAAGTGTTATATTTTGAGTAATGTGCCAATTAACTTTATGTAGATGAAAGCTAAAAGCCTCGTGAATCTTTTTGGCAATAGAAGAGAGTTAAAATGTTTGTTAAAAAACATGTGCCGTTAAAATATTATAAGGATTTTGTCCGAATATCAAAGTCCATTACAAAAGTTAATGATTGTCCTAATGAACAAATGGACAAATTTTAAATAACAAACATTTCTTATGATAGCTTGCTTTTACATTTCGGAGCAGAGATTCCGGAAGCCGGATAGGCAAGTAAAATATTATAATTTGCTAATCCTTGAATAACATAAGATGAACACATCAAATTTTTAAAACAAATTATGCATAACACAATATATTTGTTTTTTTCTTTGGCCTTACTACCAGTTAGAGATAAACTATCAGCACAGAAAGCACAAGATGTTTGATAATCTAAACACTTAAGCAATATACTTTTGTTGTTTAATTTAATTTAATTAATTTTAATTTAATTTAATTTTACAATTCGTCCGAACGAAAGACCTTTCAGTTGATTTAATTCAAAAAATCCTTACAACAATTTTCGTTTTTAGGGAAAGTTAACAACTTGATTTTTTCGCAGACTATATTCTAAATTTAGTAAGCGTTCTGTGTTAAATTAAAGCAACTACTTATGTGAGAAACGCAAACATTTCAACAAAAACTGTCCGTCTTACATACTCGTATTAAATAGTACTCATCGTATGTAGATAGTACTCATAGTATGTGGAGAGTACTCATCGTATGTGGAGAGTACTCATCGTATGTAGTGAGTAATCATAGTATGTGGAGAGTACTCAGAGTACGAAATTTCAATCTTGGGTGCACTTTGCGACTTATCTAATCGTTTATGCCAATGCAGGGTGGGTCTGCAGCACCTAGTCTGCAATCGCACTTATCGGATGTCGGAGCACCATTGACGCATTCTTCGTTCCTATGAATAACCACCGTTTGATTTTGATCTAGCTCAGAGCACGGACTGTTTTGACAATCGCTTTGAGGCTGTCGCTCAGACACAGCTTTAGCAGCTGGGCCTATGCCTGCGTCTGCGGCATTCAATCCAATCGGTGTGCGGCCATATCCGGAACTTGTTGGCACTCCCGGAGCTCCTCCAGTTGCGGCAGAACGTCTGTACACTGTGCTATTCATTGTCAGCTTGCGCACATTTTTGTCGGGATGGAAAACCAATATGTACACCTTCGGAGAGTAGAGACAGACCAGGGCCACGGATGCACTTAAGCTGATGGAGATGCACAATGTAGTTATTTGGATCTAGACAAGAAATACATTAAATTCATTACGTATTAACTAGCATAAACTACTGCTTCGGAGCAGTCGCTGTCGAGAATGTCAGCATGAAACAAGATTTGTCCGAAACTGATAAAGTTAATTGTCGCATTATAAAACAAGTAAGAGGTTCTAGTCGGCAGTTCCCGACTAGGGGATACCCTGAACCCTCTTATTCCAACACCAAATGCATCTCGCGCTAACCGCTCGTTTGTAGTAAAAAAGATATATTAAAAAAAAAGGTTCCGTTGGCATGGTTCGAACTCGCAACCAACCACACTACTTGCCGCCGTCTCTACTCAACAGCCACACCAGCCAAAAAAAAAAAAATAAATAGTTCCTTCGGTAGGGCTCGTGGCATACCACACCACTTCCCACCGCTTCTACTCAACAGCCACACGTACAAATGAGCCTTGTTGAGAAAAAAATGAATTAAAATAGCAGCACAGAAAACAATACATTCGCAATTGGAATGCTGTTGATCTAATTCGAAAAAAACTTGTTTCTAATAAGTTTAGGTAAATATTTATAGAGCTTACCTCGTAGGAGTTGCCAGTACCGAAATAAATTGGTACAAATGCCAGCCAAATGATGCAGGTTGTGTACATCGTGAATCCGATAAATTTGGATTCGTTAAAATTTTCGGGTATTTTGCGGGTTTTAATCGCATAAACCGTACAAATTGTAATGAGTATCATGTTGTACAGCTGAGAGAAAAGAAAGGACATGTCCTGTATCTTGCATTTCAAGATGACCTCGGTGCGGTCCGGGTAGTAAAATCGAGTTCCCGGCGGCTCCACAATCATCCAAATCATCGTGATCAAAACTTGGATTGCTAAACAATTGGTAAGCATACGTACTTATTAAATATATTAGAGTTATAGGATCGGGATCTGTATTCAATAGTCTCACAGTATTCAATACTATCGTAACTGAATAAATTAAATGGGATTTTTTTTAAGGTAAATTGCATAAAAAATCTTTGTTGATCTTGTGTTTATTGTTAAACAATAATTAAGTTTGGTTAATATGTAAAAAGTTCAAATGATCCGACCTCAGAAGGTGTTATAATATTGCCCCAAACTATTTCCCTAATTTTATTAATATATTATTTTAGGATAATTTCCTATAAACATGAGAATTTGCTTTAAAAAACCAGGACATTTTCCTAACTTAAATTTAAAAGGCATTTTTTAAATTTTTTGCGTGTAAGTAAAATATAAACAAGTAAGAGGTTCTAGTCGGGAGCTCCCGACTAGGGAATACCCTGAACCCTCTTTGAGGTGGTAGCGGGGAGGTGGCGATAGGTATAAAATAAAAGATACTTGGCATATATATAATATTCTAGAAGCAACATATCATGTTTGGTGAGTCTAGCTCTTATTATTTACCCAATTTGATAAAAAAACAGGATGTCGATATCGATTTTTATCGATTACTTGGAAACGGAGTAAGTTATCGATTATCGGAAACAAACTCGATCTGCGTAGGAACTAGGAGCACCTACATCTAAAATTTCCAAAATTTCTCTAGCTCTTATACTTAGGTTCTGAGATCCTTGCGTTCATACATACGGACGGACAGACGGACATGGCTAGATCGACTCGGCTATTGATGCTGATCAAGAATATATGTACTTTATGGGGTCGGAGATGCTTCCTTCTGCGTGTTACATACATTTGCATTTTGCACAAAAACTTATACCCCTTTTACCCACTTTTAATGGGTTCAGGGTATAAAAAGTTTGCTTAATTTTTAAAAAGTTCAAATTCTCTGCCCTTAGAAGGTATTATAAAATTGCCCCAAAATATTTCTCTAATTTCATAAATATTATATTTTTGAATTATTTGTTTGGCTGGCTCGAGGTCCGGGGTTTACTCATTCAAACCAAAATTGACAACGCAATTTTTGTTTGATTGACTGACTACTTACAACAAAATCCACCCTGACATAATCAACATCCTAAGGCATTAACTAGACACACACACTTTTTCCATACCAAGATATTAAGCTTACTTATAAAACACAAACACAACTTATTACAAAAACAAACATAGAACAACTGATGACGACAGATGATCCCAAAGCGTTTTTTGAGAGCGAGAAGAACATAGAAAACAAAATAACAACACTGAAGAAAAGGCAAGAGACGCACCACGACAAGCTACGAAATAAACGAAATCTCGACTTAGCGGACAACAAGACTAAAAGAGAATGGTTTGTAAACAAAACAAAAACAGCATTCCCGCCTAACGTAGAAACTCTCTGAAAATACATTGCGAACGGAGAAGAGTTGGTACTGACCATAAACGAAAAAGAAACACAAGAGTCGGCACGCACTAAATTGTCTTTATTAGTTAAGGAATACAAAACGAAGAACAACCAAAGCACAAGGGATCGAGCAATACTAGACACAGTGGAACAAACACGTAAATTCTTACAAGAAAATAACAAGATCAAAATATTATCTTCTGACAAGGGTAACAAAACGGTAGCAATGGATAGCGACGACTACAATAACAAAATGACAATTATTTTAGATGACTTATGCGCGTATAGAACATTAAGACAGGATCCGACATCAAGATTACAGACAAAGAATAACAGTCTTGTGACACAATTATTATGGGTCTTATTTCAAAGGACGAAAGAAATAAGATGATTACTACCACAGCAGTACCCCCATGAATATATGGACTACCGAAAATTCACAAGGAAGGAACACATTTGAGACCAATATGCTCTTCTATCGGTTCCCCATCATATGGACTATGCAAATATATTATACAAATATTAAGAAACCTGACAACGGACTCTAGATATAACATTAAGAACTCATTAGAGTTCAAAGACGGAGTTAATAACGCCACTATCAGGGAAGACGAAATATTAGTATCTTTTGACGTAGTATCGCTGTTTCCCAGCATATCCATAGAATTGGTACTGGACACTATAAGACGGAAATGGACCAAATTAGAGGAACAAACAACTACACCTAAGCTATTGGTTATGGATATAGTTAAATTTTGTATTCAAGAAAACAGGTATTTTAAATATGAAGTCAGGATGTACATACAATTAAAAGGAATGCCTATGAGACCACCGGCCTCTCCAGTAATAGCTGACATAATAATGGAAAAACTTTTAGACAATATTACTGATAAATTGACAACAAAACCAAAACTTCTGACAACATATGTTGATGACCTTTTTGCTGTAACGGACAAAACAGAAGCACAAAACATTCTTAAAGAATTAAATTCGTTTCACAAACATATAAAATTCACAGTGGAACTAGAACAAGACGGGAAGCTACCATACTTACCATACTTTGGTAAGCCGAGTGGACAACTCACTCAAAATTAAGTGAAGCCCATAGCCTCTGGACGAATACTTAACTTCAACTCTAACCACCCAAAAAGTATGATTATAAATCCAGCACTAAGCTGTATGAGAAGGATGACAAACATATCGGACACAATATACCATAAAGAAATTGAACACGAAATTAAAAAACTATTGACCAGAAATGAGGAATATAATTAGAACATTATTTAAAAAACAACATATTAAAACACAAAAGCCAACAGAATCTCCAAAAATATATAAATCTTTAACATATGTACCAAGATTATCGGAACGGCTCATAAACTCAGACTGCTATAACAGACAAGAAATAAAAGTAGCCCACAAGCCCACTAATACTTTACAAAAATTCTTTAATAATACAAAGGCGAAAATACCAATGATGGATAAAAGTAATGTCATTTACAAAATACCATGTGGCGGGGATAATAACAATAATTGCAACAGCGTGTACATCGGCACAACAAAATCCAAACTAAAAACAAGAATAACCCAACACAAATCTGACTTCAAATTAAAACATCAAAATAATATACAAAAAACAGCGCTTATGACCCACTGTATGAAAAGCAACCACCCACCAAATTTCGATGCGACGACAATTTTACAACAAGAACAACACTATAACAAAAGACATACACTAGAAATGTTACACATAATAAACACACCAAACAACAGACGACTAAGCTACAAAACGGACACCGAAACCGCTCACCGCTCACCTTTACAGACATCTATTGAATTGTAAAATAGTTTCAACCTCCACGTCAATGAGCGCAGACGTGTAAAGCAATGTATGTTTTTTATAAAATTTGTTTAAATTGTTTAAGTAGTTGTTTCAATTTTATTTAAGTTTTTTTGTGTTAGTGCCCTGAAGACGGTTGCCGAAGTGCAGCCGAAATATATTGGTTAGAATCAAACAAAAATTGCGTTTTCAATTTTGGTTTGAATGAGTAAACCCCGGACCTCGAGCTAGCCAAACAATTAATTATTAAATGGAAAGGTCGCCAAACGCAACATTATATTATATTTTAGGATAATTTCCTATAAACATGAGAATTTGCTTTCAAAAACCAGGACATTTTTCTAACTTAAATTTAAAAGGGATTTTTTAAAAAGTTTGGTTAATTTGTAAAAAGTTCAAATGATCTGCCCTCAGAAGGTATTCTAAAATTGTCCCAAAATGTTTGCCTTTTGTTTCCGATAATAGGTAGCTCGTTCCGATTCCAAGCAATCGATAAGAATCGATATCGAAATTATTTTTTGTAAGCAAATCGCTTAGGTTAAGAACGGTATTTGATATTGGTTATTCTATTCTATCGATTACTTCGAAGAGGGGCAAGTTGCTGGAGATTAGACTCTCAGAGGATTAAAGTTAAAATTTGTATGTTACTTGGTTACGAGCACCGGAGCGTTCAGATAGACGGGCCTGGCTAGAACGACTCGTCAAATTCGGACGAGCTTCGATTAACTCGAGCCCCGATTAACTTCTATTGAACCGAACCAGTTCAATTATTCATTTGTTTATTCGAGTTGATTCGAAACAGGGTTGATTCGAAAATGAACTGTTATACACTCGAATATCTTGTTCGAATACTTACCGATCAGGGAGGTCGTGATCACCACCTGGGACTGAGGGCTGATGTATTTGAGGCGCTGCGCCGACTTGGATGCCGAGTGGAAGATGCGAGATATGCGATTGGTTTTCGTGAGCAGAGCACTATAAATGATCGAAAAGCCGACGCCGATGCCGAACCTCTGCAGGACACAGGAGCCGATCGTCGGCTTCGCGATCAACGCAAACGTGTTGCAGTAGCAGACGAGAATGCCAAAAAGTAGAGTATAGCTAAGCTCACGGCCCGATGCACGCACGAGCGGCGTATCGTGATTTCGGGCAAATAACACAATCACGATAATGGTCATCATAATGCCGATTATTGCAATTGCCAAGGGAACGAGAGCAAAAAGCGAGTTCCAGCGCATATACTGGATGTTGAGGGCAAAGCATGACAGCTTATCCGGATACGGCCAGAGACCCGGGCCACAGTCCTTGCAGGTCAATTCATCGTAGACGTATTCGTACGGCTCGCAGCTGTCGCAGATCCAGCAACAGGTGTCCCCCTGTCAACGAGAAGGAGGGAGTTAGCAACGGTGGTGAGTTTACTGAGGTGAGTTTTGCAACCTGTTGTTTTTTGATCATCCCAGCCTCGCAGGGCAAGGAGCACGCCGAGGTTGGCATCTCATTTTCCTTGTTCCACACAACTGTATCCAAGTTAATTTCCAGATTATTAAACCATTTACCGATCACCTATAAATGTAAAAAAGTACCAAAAGTACCATAATTTTTTAAACATATGTATATATAATATTTCTATCTGTATTTCAGGATCTTTTTCTCTAAGCATAAGAATTTCTTTTAAAAAATCAGGAGATTTAAATGGGATTCTTAACAACAATGTCACCAAATATTTCCCTTATTTTATAAAACTATATTTAAGGATCTTGTTCTCTAAATATAAGAACTTCCTTTTAAAAAAAAAAGAACATTCTTTGAAGATAAATTAAATTTGAATGGGATTTTTTTAAAGTTTTTTTTGAGTGTAAGTAAATTACATAAAAATCCTTCTCGATCTTGTATTTATTGTTAAGCTATAATAAAGATTGGTTAATTTGTAAAAAGTTCAAATGATCCGCGCTCAGAATTATTATAATATTGTCACGAAATATTTCCCTAATCTTATAAAATTATATTTAAGGATATTTTTCTCTAAATCTAAGAATTTCCTTTCCATATCTGCCATTAACTATCGCTCCAATGCTTAGTTTTAGTATGGGAAAATTGTTTGTTTCTCATAACGTTTAAGATACTAGCTTTAACAGTGCTGCCACATTATCTATTTCCCATCTAAATCTGGCTATTCAGCAAGGAACGGTTGAAATTTTAAACACTACTGGCAACTCTCTTAATTGATTTTCATTTTTATAGCCTTGCAGAGGGTATTTTAATTTTGTCGTGAAATGTGTAACGCATAGAAGGAGACATCTCCGACCCCATAAAGTATATATATATTCTTGATCAGTATCAACAGCCGAGTCGATATAGCCATGTCCGTCTGTCCGTTCATCCGTCTGTCTGTTTCTATGCGAACTTGTCTCTCAGTTTTAAAGCTATGTATCTTTATAAAACTTTGCAGAAGTCCCTCTTTCTCTTGCACGTAGCACATATGTGAAATGTGAATTTTGGTTAAAAACCTTTTTTGTTTATCTTGACCAAACGCTGCATTAACTATTTTCCCTGTGCTTCTTAGATACGGGCAAAGCACTATGAGCACTATGAGCATTGAATTTGGCTACTTCTTTTTAAATAAAAATTATAAAATTGTTAAAAAAAAAAGTTAGGAAGAAAATTTGATTAAAATTATATTGTATAATAAAATTGCAGCTTCGTTTTTGAATATATATATATATATATATATATATTTCAGCTTCGACATTCCAAAGACAACGGTTGTATCTTGTTGTTTTTGCTTTAAATACAATATTTGTATTGTTTTTTGTTTTTTTAATAATATAATTACCTTATACTGATATCCGGAGGAGTTGTCCAGACGTTGATAGTTCAAAATGTCATACCTCGCCAAGCCATCGCCCTGACGATCAAACTTCACCTCGCTGCCGGCCAAATCTTGGGAGAGTTAAAGGTTAATTCAAAATCGAAACGAATGCATCAAATGGGTAGCTTTATATTCATACTGTACCTACAAACGACACATTCAACAGGTAATTGTTGTAAAAGTCCTTGCCATCATAGTTGGCCATATTGGGACACGCCTGCGAGTGGCTGTCCACGGGCTTGCGATACCACACGGACTCGCTGTGCCGATGCTGTGGTCCCGGGTTCTGATCGTTCTGGGTGCACAGATCGTTGTGCAAATTGTGAAGGGCATGGGCGAAGGCGTACACAGCGTCCACTACGAATTGCGTCTTCGATTCTTGCTCGTAACTGAATCCAATTAAAAAAGTCTTCATTATATGATGTCTCCACAAGAGGAAGAGGAAGAAAACCGATTTGAATACCGTTACATGTACTATTCGATTCTTGCTCGTAACTGAATCCAATTAAAAAAGGCTACATTATTTGCTGTCTCCACAAGAGGAAGAGGAGAAAACTGATTTGAATACCGTTATATGAAGGTGATTAGAACCAAGAATTGAAACCTCGGAATTGCCAAAATTTAAATAGAAAATATATAGAATTAATATTGATAGCGTATAAATGCAACGCTTTGAAAGAATCCAAATTGTGGGCGCGTCTTGGAGGAGCAAAATTGATTTTTTTTTAATTGTCGGTTCTGGAAAACAACAAATGTCTGTTTCGGGACGGTAATGAATATATTTTCCCATGCCCATCTCGAGAAGAGATCACGCTTAGCCCCATTTTTCTATTTGAAAAGTCAACGGTTGTATAATTTGGAGAATATATGTATGACTAGCCAAGGTTTGAACCCAAGCCTGGGCTTGGTATATGACAAGCCGAGGTATGAACCCAAGCCTGGGCTTTGTATATGACAAGCCGAGCCTTGAACCCAAGCCTGGGCTTGGTATATGATAAGCCAAGGTTGGATCTGAAGCCTGGGCTCAAGCCTGAAACTCCTTGCAGAGTCTTTAACCGAATTCCCGAACCCCCTCCCCCCCTCATGGGAATTAGAACTTACCCGACTTTTTCGGAGAGCCTGAAACTGTCATCGCAGGCAATTTTGGGCTTTTCGTTGGTTGGACTAGCTTCCTCTTCCTCTTGTTGGCCGTGCTCCGAGGCCGTGGATAGCACACAATTGAAGGTATCCTCCCAATACTCGGCGAACCAAGGATTACGCTTGTTGTTGCTGGGCGTCAATTGCATCATATATCGATCAAAGTCTTCGATTATCTCCGATTGCAGCTCAACCGTGATGGCGCCCTCGGCAATGTCCTCAAGTCCCTCAAGCAGCTTCTGCTGCTTGCCCCACCCGTCGCTGGCCACCCAGTGGAAGGGATGCGAGAGATTGGCCCGTTTCGCCGCGAGAAGAATGCGACGCGCATCCTCGGCGCGGGTAAACAGGATAACTCCACGAGCGTTTGGCTTCTTTTGGAGTTTGGAGATAATCGAATCGAAGACCTTGTCGTCGGCGGCACTTGGCACCTTTTCGGCGGCGGCAATGCAGACATGTCGCTCGGTGGCCTCCTTGTGGAAGGCCTCGATGCCGTATTCACCGTAGGAGCCTTCCGAGTGAATTGTCGACACGTAGGACCAGTTGAAGTTCTTGATGATGTCCACCAAGGCGACAGACTGGAATGTATCCGGCGGCACGGTCCGTGCGAATAGATCGAAGCGCGTCTTATCCGACAGAGTCTTTGCCGTAGATGCCGGTGAAATTTGCGGTATATGAAAGAGCCGCAACAAATTCGCCACCTGCAGCGATACGGAACTGTACGAGCCGCCGATTACGCCAAAAACTGGACCGGATGTCGCATTTTTCCTCAACTGCGGCACGGATGTATCGGAGCACTCGAACACGGACGTGTCCAGGTTGTTCAGCGAGGCGCGCACAAACTGAAGAGATTGGTTCAGAGCGTACGTATCCCGAGAGCACGTGTCCAGTATGTGCACGCCTATCGTTATTCCGGGCAATATGTTTGTGTCGTTGTTGACACGGTCGATGGCATAGAGCATCGCCTCCAGGCGCTGAACACCCCGGTTGTAGACCTTGGGTCCGCACGGCGGTGCACCCTCGCCCTTCTCGTGCACGGGAAACAGGCCGCCAAGTATTATGTCACCCGGCAGGGATACGGACACGGTGTCGTGTGCCTGCGACGATCCGGCGTCTGTCAATTGCGGAAGTAGGCTCCAGCAGGTGCCAAGTAGGACTACAACGATAACCGGACCGTAACTGTCATCTGGATTTTTCTTAAACACTTCCCACATATTGGTTGATTCAATAGTTCTAGCTCCAGCTCAACGAATCATTTAGTAGACATATTCATACGGATTTCCCGATTGCAATACTCTCTAGTTCGTGATACAGAAGCGACCACGCCCATTGTGCTTCCCGAACATCTGAAACAAGGGGCAATATACATTATATATATATATACATAAAGATATAGGTTTTTCTTCCCACTTTTCGCACGTGTTAGATTTGAATCTACCTCGACTTTATGGAAGTCGACTTTACCTTCCAATCGGATCATGATTAAGGAACCTTGGGAAAATGCTTCTCACACATGTTTCACGCTTTTCGCAAAATCCACCCTTCTTGTAAATGCGGGTCAAAGGTTGAATGGGCGATGCGATATTTAATTCGCAAAGCTTCACTAGAAAATTCATTGGAGGCATGTTTTAAGCTTTTCTCAATGAAAATGCGGGCCAACACTTTTGTCTTAAGTTTCGTTCGATCGGATTTCAATTCACTTCATAATTCGCAATTTGGCAATTTCAACCGCAACTGTGGAAAGTTTGCGAAAAACAATAGCATGAAGCTTTTTGCCCGTCCGATCAAACTCATTTACAGAGAACTTTATTTAAATTCTTTTGAGGCCGGGCACGGCCGGGCAATACCCGTTAGTTAAGTTAGGTATTTGAAAATGCGTTTGAAGTTCATGGAATTGAGAGTCATAAGTTGGAATAACTTTTCCGCCGCAAAGTAAACTTTCAATTTGCAGGATTTTCAATCCAAGATAAAAAATTGCATACAACAATTTCCGCTAAATTTCCACAGTTGCGGGCGGAATTTTCAAAATCGGTTAAGCCCGTTTTAAATATGTTTTAAAGTCTTTAATTCTTAAAATATGCACTGAATCGAGCGTAAAATACACTTAAAACTTCGCCAAAAAACCTTCTAGCTCCGTTTTTCAAATAGTCTCAAACACGACCTAAACGAATTTTCATAAATAAAAGAGTGGAAGCCCAAAACTTCAGTTAACTAACTATTTAAAATAATATTTAATAATATTATTTAAAAAAATAAACTACTCATTTGTGGGTGTCTCTTAGTCAGTGTATTTTTTTAAATAGAGCTCTTACAAATGTGTACAAGAAGCTAGATCTATGCCAAATTCCTACATAAAACTGTTAAAAATGAATGCTTGTCAATTTGCAGAATTGCTTAAGTTAAGAAAATGCCTGTTTATTTACAGAATCCCCTAAGTTAAGAGAGGAGGGGCAAACCAAAGAGAATAACAGTTGGGGATGCTTTTCGCGGCAAACACAAAAAGTTTCCAAAGCTTGCACACGCACACGGTCCCGACTAATGTGTGTGTGTGTGCTTCACAAGTAACAATGGCGACCCAGAAAAAGCTTCGATGCAAGAACTTTACCAGAAGTACCAAGGAAGAATGGTCCTACTGATGATGGCAATGCGCACAGAAGCAGCAGCAGCAGCAGCAGCAGTAGCAGCAGCAGCAGCAGCAGCAGACATCAAATACAGTAACACCTACATTTTGAAAACATTTACACATACACTTCTGATATACATATGTATGTGTGGCGGAGTTCTATTAATTGAATCGGGTCAGGTCAAGGGATTGAAAGAAGAAAAAAAGAAACAACATATGTATGTATGTAGGTACAAAAGACTTGTTCTTGCTCTAAGCGTAGTTAACATTTAACTGCTTCTTATATATATTCTCTGTGCCCCCCCCCCCTTCTCACTCTTTTCCTCTCGTCTTTAGAGCATGGTGGTCGTTATTTATTGTGACGGTTCTGTGACTGTGTGGGTGTTAAGGTACACATACAAATACTCATACAAATGTATGTATGTTTGGTACACTGACGTAAACCAAGCGCCAACACAAACACACTCACGCGAACTTATATGTATTTGTATGTACATATGTATGTATGCAAGTGCGGACTATATTCGAAATATCTGTAATATTTGTAAGGTCGACTTGAGGATTAATAATGTGTACTTACCGTTATTTAGCTGGCTTTTGTTATTTAATAAATAGTCCCATATATATTGTTAGATATGTGCGTATATAACACATGTAGTTAAATTGTTTAAGGTATCTGGTTGCACTCACGTTACTTTTTTTCCGTTAACACTTATTTTGGCCACAAGCAAACTGCGCACACACATCTGTCCATAGCATTAACAGTAGATAAACTGATTTGCTCATGATAAGCCCAAACAGTTCTTGTACCAGCAGCAGCAGCAGCAGCAGCAGCAGCGACCACGGCAGCAACACAACAACAATGATAAGAGCTGTGCCAGTAGCAGCAGCATCATGGCTAAGAACAACAGTATCAGAAGCACCACCACCAGCAGCAGCAGCAGCGGCGACAGCGGCAGCGGCAGCAACAACACCCACAGCAGTCATCTAACTGTTGTCCATCTCTCCTTGAATACTCATTTTCGCCACTGCAGCAGCCGCAATGGATCTCAAAGAGCAAATTTCAACATAAAAACTAGCACCTAAAACTGAAAAAAAGAACAAAAAAAAAAACAAGTGTCCGTCGGTAGGTTTCGTCCTGCAACATGAGAGATAAGAGCGGACAAAAGCTCTCTAAAGCTTTAGCCTGTCTCTTTGAGTTTCTCGAAGTTTGCAAGAGAAGTACCATGACAAGGAAATATGCTTAATTGTTGCTTTATCATTGTGTACAGATATATGTACATACATATGTATCTAATTGCATGCACGTACAAGCACGAAATATTTATATATGTATATATTAACTAGCGGTGGTAATACCCGGCTTTGCCCGTGGCAAGTTTGTGCTAAAAATATTAGATATTACTTTTTAACTCAGTATCCGACCGTGGAATTTTAATGTAATTTAATTTAATTTAATTTTAATTTAATTGAATTGGCCCGTTGTGTCCTGAACTCGACTTGTATTCGGAAATACGTTAAAAGTCCATCCACTAGAGATCTCTAAGCTCAAGAGAAAATGAATTTTAACAGAGTTCTTTGATAACGATTTTAAAGCAAATAAAAGCCAAACGATATTTCCTAAACTATTTAGGGCTTTGAAAGTAAGTTTAATGCCGATCAGACGAATCGTGAAACTGCGCGTCAATAACATTTTACCATTTTCCACCCAAAAGGGGTGGATTTTACGCAAAGTGTGAAGCACTTCTCAATTGAGCATATTTCCAAAACCACAACCGCATTTATTTTCCAAGAGGGGGGGTGGATGAATTTTCACAAAGTTCCTTGAGAATGTGCTTCAAGAAAATTTTAGCTCAATTTACCATAGTTGCGGGTGGAATTCCGAAAATCGTTGAAATTGTTATCACAAAACTTTAAACTTCGGCCAACAAAATCTTCAATCCGTCTTTATCCATATCGACTCGGCTGTTGATATTAATTAAGAATATATAGATATGTATGTAAGTTACACAATTTATTATAGGTATTGTCTCTGTCTGGCTTATACAAAATTCCCTAGTCTCCTCATCATTGAGTAATAAATAGAAAGAGATCAAAAGTCACTCTCTAGTTTTTCAAGCTGGTCTGCAAAAACAAAATCAAACACAAACAAGTAAGAGGTTCCAAGCGGGAGCTCCCGACTAGGGGATACACTGAACCCTTTTCTCCCAGCACCAAATGCAAATATATAAACTATTCTAGAAGCTACATGTCAAGTTTGGTGACTCTAGCTCTTATTATTTACCAAAATTGCTCAAAAAACAGGATTTCGATATATACTTTTATCGATTACTTGGAAGCGGGTCAAGTTATCGAATATCGGAAACAAACTCGAATTGCGCGGGCACTAAGGAGGACCTACAGCTAACATTTCTGAGATCCTTGCGTTCATACACACGGACGGACAGACAGACAGACGAACATGGCTAGATCGAGTCGGCTGTTGATGCTGATCAAGAATATATACACTTTATGGGGTCGGAGATGCTTACATCCATTTCAACAAAAACAACCCTTGTTGCCCATTTTCAATGGGTTCAGGGTATGATAATTTATCGCAAAAGAAATTGCCAGGCAAATGGCTAATGACTATCCACCCGTTCCCAATCAGTTAAACAGGGAAGCAGAATAATTGCGAAAAGGAAATGGCAATGACCCCTGCTCCAAAGTGATTTTCATTATTCATTAGTTATTATTAAATCTTTAATTGGATACTAAGTACTTATATTAGATAAAGATTTGTATGTTACAATTAATTAGCAATTAACAATGAAATTTTAAGTGTACAATCGTTAATAAATTGTGATTTGTAATTGATCAGCACAACAGAAATATATAAATATGTTTGGATTAGTTAAGCTTCATGCCGATCTTTTACATTACAAAACAAATCAACATTACTGTATTAAATGAAACATAACTAAAGAAAAATATATAAATAACTAATTACTTATATAAATTTAAACTATTTAGAACTTTTATCACATATATCTATGTCTTTTAGAGCCCAATGCCGCCTCCGTAGCTGGGATGCGTACAGACGCCGACTTTTTTAGACGTTCTTGGGGTGGCAGGCATCTCTTTATGACCGTGACGGGCTTTGGTTGATGCTTCAATACTTAGGTAGGGGACTGCAGGGCTCGACTTCCACCATGCCGGCTGATGTCTTAAATATTTCAGTCCGTTTACTCTCTCGCTTGGACATGACGCTTATGTAGCCTAAGTTCGTTTTTATATATTTGCCTATGTGGTGATATTCGTTTCCTTGGGCCAGGCAGAGTTGTACAACTGTGGGCCCTTTTTCTTTGCCTTTGCCCGGAGGCCAGACTCCGGTTGAGGAAACAGTTTTCGGGCCAGCGTTTGGTGCTACAAAAGGCAAAGTTCGGCACATATCAAGAATTGACACTCCAAAATTCTTGAGGAGCTCACCTCTTCATTTGCTGCACCCTGCGAAAGTAGTCGCGCGGCATGCTTCACACCCTGCTTGCTGGCTTGCAGATGTTTAACCCTTTTGGCTGCCTTCGTTATAGTTGCGGCTGCAGGAGCGGCAGCGGAATAAGCGGGAATGGCGACCTAAGAGTGCGGAGTAGCAGCGCACAGGCGATTCTGAATATACGGTACGCTGTAGAATTTTTGTATTTAATTAAATTATTTTCATTTGGCTTACTTGTTTCTTTTGCTCCAGCACCGCTTCATTTGCCGCCCGGAGCAAAGATTCGTAAAAATGCATCGTTCATTGGACAACTTTTTGTTCCGGCATGGCTGTGCTGACTCGTAGTTTTTGTCCCTTTTATTCTGTGTTGGTGAGTTTCCGATGATTTGCAACACTGTCCACAGCGTTGCACTGGAGCGCAATCGAAAAGTGTGGTGCCAATGAAATTTTAGACGTATGATTTAAATATGCATGCACCCGGTTTTTTTTGGTTTTACGGATTTTTTGGATATACCAAGAGTATATTTATAAATAAAAGCAAAAACCAGCTTAAAGAATTCGTTATATTAAACTAATTTGTTTACATTTTCTTTGAGTTTCATGTTTTGTGTTTGGTTATAGTTAATACTATTACCTTTTAGTTTTATTAATTAGGCACTGGTTAATAACAAAATACAAAATTAACCGACTCGCTTGTAATCCATAATTCCTTTTATTATTTACTAAAAAAATTACAAAAAATAAATACTAGCATTTGAAAATCAATTGTTTGGTATGTAAATATTATTATTATTTTTATTTGTTTCCCATTATTATGAAAATATTTGTTGTACTGCATTTTCATATTTACACATTCACGGAGCTAAAGTTAAACGGTTAATAATAATTTTAAGAAAGAAATATCACAGCTTTAAAACTGAGACTAATTCGCAAGGAATCAGACATACGGACATGTCTATGTATATCAATCAACTCGGCTGTTTGTGCTGATCTGGAATATATTTACTGCTTTACACGTTTTGTGTCAAAATTAGAATAGGCTTATTAAGACCAGTATAAGAAAAAAAAAAAATTATGCTCCCCTTTCCAGATACCAACGCCTGATCCATTTACTACATAAGAGGACATACTTTTGGATTACTATCAATATTTTAGCGATAAGTTACTAAGAAGTTTTGAGCCAGGTGCGTAGAACTTCATGCAGATCATTTTCTCATACATTAACATTTGCCAAGAAGTTTTCAGAGTATCACTTTTTTTAC
Organism: Drosophila littoralis; assembly: GCA_018903485.1. Taxonomy (NCBI): domain Eukaryota; kingdom Metazoa; phylum Arthropoda; class Insecta; order Diptera; family Drosophilidae; genus Drosophila; species Drosophila littoralis. Next base: position 894,697 of record JAEIGF010000234.1, on the reverse strand, counting down.
TTATAATTGGGCACTATTTATATCGATAGCAATAATCCTCAATAATTACAATGATAAAAGTATGAGCCGTTTATTATAGTCGTGCTTAAAGATGTCTCCGTGGGGTATCGACAAACAAATGGACAAAACGACTTTCTATGACTACGAGTAGTAATAGTTGAAATTTGGTTTTCGAAATGGGGCGATAAATGTGGGTAGACTTATCCGATCAGCATTGACCCTTGACTCTTTCTCCACCATAACAATTCCCTTTCATAGTCCAATCGCTTTCAGTCCTCTTTTGCCTGACAAAGGTGGACATGTAGGAGACCAACTGCTGTCAATCATCCGAATCCAGATCCGTAATAGGCATCGAACTCTCCTGATTGTTATTGCGATTGCCTGTGATGATAAAAGAAATAAATCCAACAAGTAAGAGGTTCTAGTCGGAAGCTCCCGACTAGGGGATACCCTGAACCCTTTTCTTCCAGCACCAAATGCAAATATATAAACTATTCTAGAAGCTACATTTCTACTTTGGTGACTCTAGCTCTAATTATTTACCAAAATTGCTCAAAAGACAGGACTCCGATATCAATTTTTATCGATTGCTTAGTTATCGATTATCGGAAACAAACTCGATCTGCGCGGGCACTTGGAGGGGCTACAGCTAAAATTTCAAGTCTCTAGCTCTTATAGGTTCTGAGATCCTTGCGTTCATACATACGGACGGATGGACGGACATGGCTAGATCGAGTCGGCTATTGATGCTGATCAAGAATATATATACACTTTATGTGGTCGAAGATGCTTCCTTCTGCCTGTTACATACATTTACATTTTGCACAAATACAATATACCCTTTTTACCCCTTTTAATGTGTTCAGGCTATAAAAATAAATCATCGAGTAGATGTAAATCTAGGTATATGAGCTGCGTATGCTGATTGTCATTCTCATGTGTATGCGATAAGATCGATTAAGAATATAATGGTTGCGGATTGCTGTGATATTAATAATAGAAGATATGTGCATATTGTTGGAAAAAACAACAAGTGTGACCCTCGGGTCTTGCAATAAAATGCCATCTGATTTCGATACAAGTAACAAGTACTTAAAGGTTACGTGTAACTAGTTACTAATGTCATCAAAACAAACAACGCAGTACATCGGCTACTGTTAGCAAAAGTTTCATTGTGGGCATTATTTTAATCGAACGATCGACAGTCGATGTTATTGGTGTACTTTCTAGAAAGCTGAGTAATGTATATAAGTGTGTGTTTAAAAGAACATCAATGGGATTGGGCAAAGTTGAAACCTTAAGAATGTTTACGAGAGTTGGCAAAAACGATTCAAAGCGCAAAATATATGTTAAGCTGTGCTAACTATTACTATGTATGTCTTATTTTTTTTAATTTAAGTTATTAGGAAATATTTATTTAAAGCTCTTTTGAATTTGTACTTGAAATAACAATCGCTTGTATTCATCAACCCTAGTATTTTTTTTGTAGCTGTCACAGTTATCACTGTGACACAAAAATAATACTATGGCACGTCACCATTACCCATACAATATATCGATATATATCGCCACGAAGTGACCATTCCTAGGCAGCACATTGCATGTGGAATGAAATTGATAGAAAATTTGTTTTTGGAAATAAACATAAAGAAAGACAAGTATAACTTAGTTTGCTACTGTGCAAGTATACATTAAAAGTGCAAGAACTGTTTTTTCTATTGTATATAATTGCTTTATATATGCGTGACGAATGCTCCAGGTAAAACACGTTTGAGAACGAGAGAACGGACGTAAAGTAAATTACATGATGACATTTCTTACCACAATGCAATTAGTTGACGTTGCTCTCTTAATAATATTCAAGTTTTAAATATTCGAATATCTACACCTATGCAGAATTTCGTTACCGCTTATCACTGTTTTAGGCCAGCGATTATATCAATATGGCACACACACCAATTTTTTACCATTCATTTTCTTTGTGTAAGAGTTTTGTTCAGTACGTCGCGCTGCCTGCCCTACCTACCTCCCTCCCTCGTTTCTCTCAGCCGCTCGCATGTGCGCCAACGTCGCAACGTCGGCAAATATGTAGGCGAAAAAGCATGATAAAAGACTTGCAAAAGTGAAGCGGGGCTTCAAATTGTTAATAATCAAACTGCAAATGCAAATAAATAATAATATGAATCAATTTAAGGGCTAGTCATTATTATTGTTTCAATGATATCTACGTGTAAATACATACATATATGTACATGCGTGTGTTTGAGTGTGTGTGTGTATGCATGTATGCGGGTTGACATCGGGAAAAATGAACTTGACAAATTTGAACAATATATAAACACAAACATATATATATATACATATATATTTATAAGAATTTGCATATAAACAATGGTCATTGGTTTTTGAAATTTTGGAATTCCCATTTTTTACAAAATGTTCAATTTGCAAGGCAATACTTGAAAGTTTTATGATTTTTTAAAACTCGATTTTTACACATGTATTTATATATTTTTAATTCATTTGAAAATTGGCTTGTTTTTATTTTGTCGTTTGCAGGTCGAGTTCTTGTTCACAAATTACCGGAATTATTTCGCTGAATTTCTTTTTATATAATAGAACTACATTTTTGCAGGTAAGAGTACCCCCCCCCCACCCACACACACACACACACACACACACACACACACACACACACACACACACACACACACACACACACACACACATACACACACACACACACACACACACACACACACACACACACACACACACACACACACACACACACACACACACACACAGACTGATTAACCTTTATAATAAATCATTTGAAAATAATCCACAGCAGCATAATCAAATGGTTGTGTGACAGGCTGCCAACGGGTCCAAAATCGTCCCGGAGATCGTCGAACAAAACGGAATTCGCATCCGTTTGACGATTCCAAATTTCCAAACGGATCGGCCCCTTCGTAATGCAACCAGCTGCTCCAACATTATCAACACAAGCCGATATTGCTAAAACCATGCAGCCTCAAAATATGGTATGTTGTGCTCCCTTATCCTTATTGCCTTCTCAGTATACACAATATGCGTTAAGACACGTAAAAGAGCTTAAAGCCCAGTGTATCTGATCTATTACGCATGTCTTTCGAACGCGTTCGAGCCAAGAGATTTTGTCTGAATACAAAGCTGTGTCTGCATCTAGACTTAATCGAACTATTTTGGGATCTTTTTGAAGACAATTCTTTTCTTTCGGAATCCATTAAAAATGGTTACATAGCATGCAAATGTATTTAAATATATACAGAAAGACCCATCTCCGACACTGTAAGACAGATATATTGACTCGATCTAGCCGTGTCCGTCGGTCTGTCCGTATGTAGGAACTTTGATCTCAGAGTCTCACAGCTAGAGACGTGGCTCCTCCTTTTATTTTCCGTGCAGATTGACTATTGATCAAGTGCTAATATTTCGAGGGTATTTAGAGAGAGCTACAGACACGAAATTTGCCTCGTTATCTTGCTGTTTTTGTTTCCTAATTCCTCGTAGGAAATCATTTTAGAGTTTAATTTATTAGATCCTGAACACTCATCATGACCATTTCTTTTCCCCCTCAAGTCGGTATTCAGTCTGTCATTTGATGGAGAATTCCCGACTAAAGTCATCTTTTTCTTTTATACCCTTGCAGAGGGCATTATAATTTTGTCGTGAAATGTGTAACGCATAGAAGGAAGCATCTCCAACCCCTTAAAGTATATATATTCTTGATCAGTATCAACAGCCGAGTCGATATAGCCATGTCCGGCTGTCCGTCTATCTGTTTCTATGCGAACTAGTCTCTCAGTTTTTAAGCTATCTTTATGAAACTTTACAGAAGTCCCTCTTTCTGCTGCACGCAGCACATATGTTAAATCCAGCTGGATCGGACCACAGTATCATATAGCTGCCATAGGAACGATCGGTCGAAAATTAAGTTGTTGTATAAAAAACTTTTTTTGTAATTCATCGGATTACTATATTATATATCTGCCAGAGGAGCGATCGATCGAAAACTAGGTTTTTGATTAAAAACCCATTTTTTGCTTCTTAGATACGGGCAAATCACTATGAGCATTATGAAAAGGTTGGGTCTGCAAGGGTATTAGATCTTCGGCGTGCCGAAGATAGACTTTCTTTCTCATTTTAAATTAATTTTTGTAATAGCTGGAGGCTTTTAATGTTTAATTTATTTAATTTATTAGACCTTATACACTCATCATGACAATTTTTTTTTCTCTGAAATGGGCATTTTTCAATAGAAAATGTGTTTTTTTCTTGTCTTTAATTTATTGATAAATTTGTATGAGCCTTTGACTGTCTTTTTACTGAGCTATATAAATAAATATTTATCTCAAAATATCCACTTTAGTTGAGTTAAGGTATTTTTCTAAAATTTGTATTCGGTTTTTCAAATATCAAAATATTTGTTAAAAAAAAAAAAACAAATTTTTATCATTGAATTTAATTGGTTTTAGTTATGAATATATAATTGTTAAAAAACGTAATTTGCCCGTTGACAACATTTTGAAGGGTTTCAAAGTACTTTCTGTTGTGAAAGCCTTTCTCTAAGATTTCCACTTTAAAAATTAATTGACGAGCTATTGCGAGATTCGGACTTGTTTTTTTTTTTTCTAATTCGTGCAGCCAACTTCTTTATTTGATTTAATTCTTTGTAGAGAATTGCTGAATAGAGCGTTATTTTGATTGAGTTGCATATTATTTTTGTTTAGTTGCTCGTGTCGTTTCCATTTACCATTTTAGTCAAATATACATAAATATGCATACGAATGGGGCGTAGTCTGATGTTTGAGCCGCCGAACAATATGAAACTTTTGCCTGTCTGTTGTAGATTTTGACGACCAATAAAAAGACTAAAAAGTACGCTTCGCAAGTGCCGCCCACGAAGCAGCAGCAGCAGCAGACGCTGCCACAGCACAGCACGACCCAGCCGCAGTTTCAGATTAACAAGGCATACAACGTTGTTTCTATACTGAAAACAACCTCAACGACAAATGGTCAGCAGCAGCAGCAGTCGACACACATGAGCACACACACACACCAGCCGCAGTCGCATCACCTGCAACAGACACAGCAGCTGACACAGCAGCAGACACAGCAACAACAGCAGCAACAGCAGCAGCAGAGTTATGCGAATGTGGTCAACCGAGCTCCGATTGCGCCGGCAATCTCAGCTGGTGGAGCCCAGCTCGAGAGGTCGACGGTCATCTGCAGCGGCGGCAACCTTATGACCGTCAACAACTGTCAGCTGAATACAGCAGAGCTGAATGCATCTGCCATCTACAATCTAACTGGCCACAGGCCGCAATTGGCGGCTGCCAATAGCGGAATCATCGAGCCCAATTGTCGCTTCGTGAGCAGCGTTTCAGCGGTATCGGATATGTCCAAAGGGGCTGCAAATGTTTCAGCCACAAATAACAGCACGACTGGCGGTGGCGGCGGCGGCGGCTGCGGCGGAGGAGCCAGCGGTAGCGGCAATAACAGCGGCAACGGCAGCAATCAGAGCCTCATCGCGTTGGCCAACTCTCATGGCATTCAACTTGGCGCCTCCAATGCACCTTATGCCATGCACGAGAAGAGCCTGTTGGGCGTTGGGGTTAGCGTCGGCGTTAGTTGTATCGATAATAGGAAATACGACTATAAAAACAATAATCTGCTGTCGAACAGCAGCTTCCAACCAGCCCAAGAGGTAGGCTAAACACACACGAGCTCCACAAATATAATTGCACATCTCTATATAACTTGATCGTCAGACGATTTTCTCAATTTCTGTAAGCTTTTGTCGTCAAACTTTGCATAGGTCGTGCATTGCCTTTCCTTGCGCAGATCAGATCGGACAATTTTATTATCGGTCCAAGAATTAAGTTCTTCGATAGAAAGCTTATCAATATCGGACAACTGTATCATACATGTATCTATGTCTACGAATCGGATCGGATGAATTGGAAAATGTATTGTTTTTCGAATGTTTTCCATCAACTCAGCAATGTCGATTAATCCTAAAATCGACAACGCTTTTTTAGAATTAACTGCAAATTCGTTTAAGACAGACCTAATAATTTGTTTATTAAAAATACCAAACAATTTTAAATTGATTCAGCTATTTCGGTTATAGCGTGGATAGTAATAGTTGGATTCCTTTCAACAATGTAAAATGATTCATACGAAACGATTCCCACTAAAAACACGCCCTTAAGAGAAAAAGCAGAATAGAAGTAAGTGTTTTTTTTTCCTTAAGAATGAATAACCTTGCAAACATATTGCAATGAATAATATAATATTCTGCAAATTCATTTGCGAAGAAAAATCATTTGAGAGACGTGTTACGCACTTTTCGCAGAATCCAAGCTTCGTTGGTGGAAAATGCGATTCAAAGAATTTTTGGGCCAAGTTTTAAGTTTTGTCCGATTTGCATCGAACTTATTTTCTATATAAGAACTTAAAGAATTTCTCTTTCAGTGATGTGGAAAATTCTGCCCACGCATGAAAAACCGATTGTGGGATCTTATTGGGTGGCAATTGCGGGTCAAAGGCCCGTTTAAAAAGCAAAATTTTGTTCTTCATCTTCAAGATTCTCACTGCACGACTAACATGGGCGACATCCGTTGATTCCAACACTTGGTTCTTTATTCAATGAACTTTTTTAATAAAAGCGGATGTCAAAATGGGTTGACTTAAATTTTCTACGGGCGTTTAATTAGTGGAAAGGTAATATCTAAAATGTTACGCGGGCAAGGCCGGGCAATGCCCGCTAGAAGTGTGTATTCTTGATCAGAATGAAGAGCCGAGCTTAGCCATGCCCTGTCCCTGCCCCTGCCCCTACCTGTTGTCCGTATAAACGTATCCATCGCAAAGACTATGAAAGTTAAAAAAAGTTAAAAAGTTAAATTGACAGATAAAAGGCAGAGCCTTAAAGAATAGATGTACTACCAAATAACGTACTACTTAGTCATGTAGCTCTCATAAAAAACAATCGTTTTAAAATTGTTTTTTTCTTGAAGCTGTGTTATCTGCTCGGGCGAGCTGTGGAGAAGTTGTTGGCACCCCGAAAACAGTATTAAGAAATTGTGGCCAATCTTGCGATGTGTGATTCTAAACAAAACTTAAAATATGAGTTAATGGAAACCGAATTGCTTTATTTGACTCCAGAATGTGCTCACAGTCTACTTTATGCAGTGCAGAATCTCGACTTCAGAGATCTGTAACAACGAAGCTATAAGGACCTGACCAAATACGCTTGATTTAATGTTCTGGTTTTAGCCTTCAGCGCTTCATTAAGTTCGTTTATTGCACATTTTGTTTGTTTCAATATTGATTAATCCGGCGGAGTTGTAAATCAGCCAGGACTCGCTTTGTGTTTCGGCCCGTCATGCTGATAAAACCGAAATATTGACAGATCTGAGCACATGTTTGTTCAATGAACTCTTAATGAAAGTTAACTTTCCTGACAGACAGGCCACAACCATGACGCTTCCTCCGCCGTCAGCCTTGGCTTATCTGCTAACATCTGCTTAGTTTCCAAAAACCCGGAGCTTTCGAAACGTATTTTCCAGCCAAGTTGATTCTCCGTAGGGAACATTGCTTGCACTTCTCGAACTTCGGATGCAATGGGAGGGTCACAGATTGGTCGCTTGTCACGCCTCTAGTTGAAAATTGAATGACGTCTTTTCAGCTTACTTACCCGATTCTCAGGCCTAACGCTTTGCACTGTAGTCGCATTAAAGTTGACAATTTGTCTTTGAATTAATGTGATATTTCCACTTCAAGTAACAAAATCAGAATAAAATCCTTGTCAAGCCAATTCTTGAAGCAAAATACCATTAGATAATGAAAGGGTATAATGTAGTTGTGCAAATGTATGTAACAGGCAGAAGGAGGCGTCTCCGACCCGATAAAGTATATGTATAATTGATCAGCATCAACAGCCGTGTCGATCTAGTCATGTCCGTCTGTCTGTCCGTCCGTCTGTCCGTATGAACGCAAGGATCTCAAAACCTATAAGAGCTAGAGACTGAAATGTTAGCTGTAGGTCTTCCTAGTGCCTACGCAGATCGAGTTTGTTACCGATAATCGATAACTTACTCGGTTTGCAAGCAATCGATATAAATCGATATCGACATCCTGTTTTTTGAGCAAATTGGGTAAATAGTAAGAGCTAGAGCTAGCAAACTTGATATGTTGCTTCTAGAATATTATATATATATCAAGTATCTTTCATTTTATACCTATCGTCACCTCCCCGTTACCCCGCAGAGCTATAAATCAATTTAATAACCCAACTTGTATTGCCAACCAATTTAAGCCACAATTTAAATGCAATTGACTTTTTGAGAATACACAAATATTCTATGGTACAATAAGATTCAGATCGGGTTTTTGACGCAAATTCCAAGAATTTCTGTATACGTGTACCACACAATTCATGCGCGTCTGCTTCGAATTCTATCAACAGCCTTGCAATTGCGATTGTTTTCTGTGCTGCTATTTTAATTGGTTTTTTTCTCAATAAGACTGAAATTTTAGTGTGGCTGTTGAATAGAGGCAGTGGCAAGTGGTGCGGTCGGTCGCGACATCGAGCCCTACCGAGGAAAATAATTTTTTTTTGTCTGGTGTGGCTGCTGAGTAGAGTCGGCAGCAAGTAATGCGGTCAGTTGCGAGTTCGAACCCTGCCACTAGAACATTTTTTTTTTTTAATTTAAATTTATTAATTCAAACGAGCTGTATTTGGTGTTGGAATAAGAGGATTCAGGGTACTCCCCAGTCGGAAGCTCCCTAGAACTTCTTACTTGTTATATTTAATTTAGTTGCACTTTTGGATGATTGTCTCATATACGGGTCAAGGAATTTCTTGGGGATTACTTGTGAAATTTTTATTTTCGTGGTCTCTGTTTAAGTATCTGGTCTGCATCTGTTCCCGAAATGGAGACAAGTTTTTGGTCGTGTTCAGTTGAGCATTTTTCCAAAGCAATTAAAAAGTGAAATCTAAAAAAATGTTTCTGCTTTTGCAGTATGTGTCATCTGGAAACAACAGTTCGGGAAACAACCGTTCAAATCAACAAAGTGGAATTTTTCGTGGACCGCCGCCTACGTCAAACACGCCGCGCGGCGCCGGCGCCGGTGGAGCCCGCCACGTACACATGCCAACGATGTATCCAAACATGGTGTTGCAACCGTATCCACAATTTCCACAGCGACAACCAGCTTATCAAACGCCTCATATACAATATGCGCCCGCTCCCATTTCCTACTATCCCTATCAATATCTTCCTCAGCTGCAGCAACAGCCGCCGCCCCATTCGCGCAGCGGAGTGGGCGTCAATACTAGCGTTAACATTGGCAACACGATGCCCGGCCCAAACGGACCGCTGGCTGGTCCAGGGGCTTCTCCCTCCCAATTGCAGCTGCTAACCGGCGCCGTACAGCCGGGCGGTAACACAGTTATCGGAGTCAGTGGCACCGGGAGCGGGCAAGTGGGTGTGCCGCCAATGGTCAGCGTTATGCCAGCAAATGTGGCGCCACAGCCGGTTCAGGTGCCGGCAACGAGTCGACGTCGACATCAGCACCGTTTGCAGATCATCGATCCGGCAACACAAAAGAATATACTCGATGATCTGGATAAGGTAAGAGTCTCATATCAATAATCAATTCAGTTCATTACCATTGAATTCTATTGCATAGACTAATGCGAGTACGGACATCGATAGCCAGGAGCCAGGGCCAGGGCCAGCTGCGACAGCGGCAACGACAGCAGCTAACGTTCAGCCAGATGCCTCGATGTGCTTTTCCCAGCCCGATGCTGCTGGTGGTATGTGTCTATCCAGTAGTGTGTTAGTCCCTGACCCAAGGGTCCACTACACATTAGGTATTTACACTAGTCAACAAACAATAATGTTCTCAAATCGAATTTTGCCCACACTTTGCTTCAGAACAAATTCTCGCTCAGCGCCAGGATATTATCATGGGACAGACCCCGGTGGTATCAGCGATGTCCGATGCTCCATCTGTAGAAATATTACCGACTTCCCAGAAGTACAAGAATAAAAAGTAAGTCAACTAAAAAAAAAAAAAAAAAAAAAAAAAACAAATATATATATTGCATTTATTAATGAAAATGAAAATGTTGTTTTTCAGAATTCCTATAGTGTCTCCGAAAGATGGGTCTGAGTCGTCTACGGTTTATTCAACTCGTAAGTCGTTTTATGCTTCTCTCATTTCAATTACATCTAGTCAGATAAATGGAAGCAAAGCCTTACCTTAACTCAGATATTTTAATGTGATATATTTCAATCATGATTGTTAAGCATTTTACCTTTAACTGGCGGGTATTCCCCAGCCTTGTCCGTGTTTTAGATATAACTTTTTCGATTCGCACTAAGTATCTTGAACTCTGCGCCCAATGTTATATCTTGCACATGGAAAAATTAAAAACATTTTTTGATTCGCATTTTCCAGCGACGAAGCTTGGATTCAGCAAAAAGTGTAAATCACGTCGCAAATGTCGTCTCATAACCATCTTTGGAAATGAATTTCAACCCGAATTTCAACATTCCACCAACTTGGCATGCATTTTCCGAAAAGTCGGAATTTAAACAAAAACCTTTGAAAGTTTGAGACCGGATCGGATGTTAAACAACTAAATTTCATATGACCGTTCCTCGCAATTTTTGTCCAGACCCCGCATATCTCTCGCATAACGCGTCAACCTGAACAAACAGTCTTATATTTAAAGATTGTTCAGTTGAGTCAATTTAATCTTAATTACACTGTCCTTGGTTCTTTTTCTGCTGGCCACACTTATTAACACAGTCGGATTATCGTATATGCATCAGAAAAACGTTTCTTTTCAATTTGTGTTCTTTGCATATTTATAATACCCTTATTCTAATTTTGTCATGAAATGCGTAACCCATAGAAGGAGACATCTCCGACCACATTAAGTCTATATATATTCTTGATCAGTATCAACAACCGAGTCGATATAGCCGTTTCCGTCTGTCTGTTTGGTTGCGAACTAGTCTCTCAGTTTTAATCTATCTTTATGAAACTTTGCAGAAGTCCCTCTTTCTGTTGCACGCAGTAGATATGTCGGTAACAGCTGGATCGGACCACTATATAGCTGCCATCGGAACGATCAGTCGACCAAACTCGGCATTTATTAGTTTTATTATGCTCCCCATATATATATATATATATATATATATATATATATATATATATATAAATCTTATTAATATCGGACCACTATATCATATAGTTGCCATAGGAAAGATCGGTCTAAAATTAAGTTGTATGAAAAACATTTTTTTTTTTCAAGATATCTTAACCATTGTCGGCATTACCTATTTCCCTGAGCAAAGCACTATGAGCATTTAAAAAGATTGGGTCTGCAAGGGTAATAAAACTTCGGCGTGCCGAAGTTAGCCCTTCTTTCTCGTTTTTAGTTTGGTCTCATATTTGTACCCGACAATTTCGCAAAACTTTTACAAAGTCGTTAAAAAAATCTAAATTTCAATGATTTGCACAGACATTAGACGCAGCTATCCTTAAAAGGCAGTTAACTTAATGTTTTGTTTTTCCTAAAAGTCGATTTCGAATCGATTTCATAGTAACGTCTATTTTTTTTTAAGTTGCAATGAATTCTCTTTAACAGTACTAAGGAAAATGAATTAATTTGATAGTCTTTATTAACTTGATGTGTTTAAATTACATTTATTTCAATTTCCATACAGTTTATTGTATACATAAGAAAAAGAAATCAAAAATCAAATCATCTGATCATATAGATGGCGCAGTTAACTTACATGATATTCATAGAAATTGGCAAAGAATTACTGCCGATAGGAGGCGCATAAGTGCAAAAGGCTGTTAAGTTAGATGCGCTTAACGTAATTAATTTCATACAAAAAAAAGCACTTAGTGCAGCGAAAAGAAAATTTCAGGTAGCTAACTTACCGATGCAGCTAAGTATGGAGGTAGCAAATTATACTGTATATACTAAAGCAGCTATTCACATCGTATCTGAATGTTCTTTCCTTAATTTGGGCACCTTCACTATGGGTAATGCCTTCTAAAATAATTTTACCCGTGTAATTTGTAGGAATTCAAATGGCATCCTTGGCGCTAATGTAATTCTATATGAAAAATCATTTGAGACGTGTTTCACATTTTTCGCAGAATCAAAGCATACTCGGGGAAATGTGCGATTCTCAGTTTTTTTTGGTGCAGTTTTATGTTTAGTCTGATTTGCTTCAAAATTATTTTCAGAGCTCTAAAGAACAAAAAAAATATGTACGTGTTTCAGCGATTTGGGAAATTCCACCCGCAACAGTGGGCAATTAGCGAAAAATGTTTGTATGGAACTTTTTTGCTTTCCGTCCGATCGGCCTCAAACTCAATTTTAAATATTTTTGCTCAAATTAATTTGAGAGGTGTTTCACACTTTTCCAAAAATGTATTCCTCCTTGGTGGAAATGGGGGTCAAAGATTTGGTGGTTGACGTTTCGCCCTCAAATTCATTCCCAAGGATTTACATAAGAAATCATTTGAGACGTGTTTCACATATTTCGTAAAATCTAAACTCCTTCGGTGGACAGAGCATTTCAATGATTTTTTTTGGTGAATTTTAAATTTTGTCCGATTTGCATCAAACTTATTTTCAAAGCTCTACATAAGAATATGATGAATACGTGTTTAAGCGATTTGGGAAATTCCACTTGCAACAGTTGTAAAAGGGCGGAAAACTTTTATATGAAAGTAGTTTGTTTACCGTCCGCTCTGTTTCAAAATCATTTTCAAAGCTTTTTGAGAACATTGATTTTATAACATACGTGCCGGGCTATACCCGCTAGTATATATGTATATGTATATATATGTTAAGCAATATCCTTCCAGATATGATGCCATAGGAATGATCTATCAAAATTGTAGTTTTTGTTTTTGACGATATCTGAGCCAAGATTGACATTTACCACACATGGGAGCCAAATCCCATCAACATTCTTTATCTTATAGTCGGTCGATAAATGATGTTTCGTACGAAAAAATGTTTGCTTCTTCACAATATTCAAGCTTTCCAATATTTCTCCGTGTTAAACATAATCCTTTGTCTCGTTTAGGTACAGAAGATACGTAAAAAAGGGTATTAAAAAGTGGGCTTTAGCTGAGTTCGTTTCTTTGTACGTCTATATAATTGCGTTATATGTGTCAGCATGATATCGATAACAATCCAGTTTCAGATTAAAAGAGCTAGCAACAGCAAATATTGTGTAAAGGTTCTATGCACACACTTGGATGCAAAATTGAACTCTTGAATAGATTCATTAAGCATTAAGCACACCAAAATCAGCTAAAATGCATTTCACCTTGTTTGGGGCTCTATAGAGAACAAGCACAGACGCTGAACAGTGATTTAAAGGGTATTCAAAGTTCGCATGCATATTACGATATTACGGCAGCCCGGCAGTTTGTTAATTACGATATTGTCAATCTGACACTAATTGTCTCTCGTAGGCGTGCACTCTTGCGTGCGCAAGACATTTGAAATTCTTTAATAATATTAGTCTGTGACTTTATTTAAGGGGCATAAAGTCCATTATTATTGCAAATGCGAACGTTTAATAAAAAGTACTGCTGTTTTTTTTTTGTGCATAGGTGCGCTATTTCCTGTCATACAAACTGACGGCTTATCTATAAATATGTACATATAAATGTATGTATGTACATATGTCTTATAGATGAATAGATGTGGATATTCCTTTAGTCAATTTGTCCACGTGCGTCGTCGTCTACTTTAGCAGCGAGAAATATATAGAATATTGACCGCACTCACACTCGTTGGCTTTTATTTCGCTCTCTTTTAGTCCGCTCTCTTTTTGGCTCTTGGTCCGTTCCGTTACGTTCGGTGCTTGTCTCTCAATCTCAAGAATGTGAGCCAATCACATTAAAGTATTCTAACTTGATCAGCACCCACCCGCACACACAAACACGTTCTTTGGCCTGAATTGTGCTTTGTGTGCGCGTGCGTCTGTATTGCTTGTATGTATGTATGGGGGTGTAGGTGTGTGTGCTTGTGCGAAAGTGTCTGCATGAATTTTCACTTTTGCTTTTGCTTTTGCTACTCGTAACACGTTATAAGCTTGTTTGCCGCTTTTTGTTTGCTGCTGGCGCTGGCGCTAGCTGCTGCTGCTTGCTCGTATTTCTGTTTGCCTCGCCCGCCTGTGCAGCGATTTCATTTGCGGTGGCTGCTCGCTGCTTGAACCGCGGCCGGTCTCAACTAGCCGATCGATGCGATCATTTCGGTGTGTGTGTGTGTGTTAGTGTGTTAGTGCGATTCGATATCATCTGTGTGTCTATCTATAGCGCTAGGCAACAACGCCGCGACATTGGTGGGACACGCACACAACTCTCTCAATAATAAGAAAAGAATTAACAAATAAATAAACTAAAACATATGAACATAGGTATTTACGTATTCGCAAAACGTGTGCAAAGTTCCCAAAGAATATACCACATTGGTTACATATGTATGCATATATTATCCAGTATCAATATTGTTATACAGTTATCTTGATTTCATAAAAATAATACCAAATTCAGATGTTAGTTATCTTACTGCCTGACATCTTTACTCCCCCTCGACTGTGATAATTACAATGTAATGGATAGAAAATATAGCTCAACAAACAACTGGTATGTCTGATCTGATATGTTGGCATATATATATTACATATATACATATGTATATATATATGCATATATACGTTTACCTTTACGGGTGATATCATATAACTTGACATTATCTCTACGTACGGATGTTTGTACAATTAAAAATCCTCATTAGGTTGGTAAATAATAAATAGGTAAACTTAATTTTGTTTTTGTTAGGATAATGCAACTTAGTAATTATACTCGAATCAACTCTGTAGTATATATAGATGGCTTTTCTTTGAATCAATCCAAAACTCTACACATTTTTTATACCCTTGAGGAGGGTAATTTTATCGCATAGAAGGAGACATCTCCGACCCCATAAAGTATATATATTCTTGATCAGTATTAACAGCCGAGTCGATATAGCCATGTCCACCTGTCCGTCTGTCTGTTTCTATGCGAACTAGTCGCTCAGTTTTAATGCATTTATCGTCATGAAACTTTGTTTACGTGCCTCTTCGGTCGAAAAGTATGTTCTTGTATAAACAACTTATTTGTTTATCAAGATATGTTTGCCATACTCGGCTTTAACTATTTTCCCCTGCCTTTTAGATACGGGCAGAGCACTATGAGCATTATGAAAAGGTTAGGTCTGCAAGGGTATTAAATCTTCGGAGTGCCGAAGATAGCCGTTTTTAAAAAGGTTAAGAATAAGATACAAAATTAACCCGGTCTTTTAAAGTTCTGGCATATTAATGCAAAAACACATTTTTTTTGGCTCTTGGGTCCAATAGAAAATGGTAATTTGTCCGCCCGACTGTTTCTATGAAAAATATTGTCAAAGCTATTGAACTCTCTTAAAAAACACATAATTAAAGAATATATTGATATAGCAACTCGCTTAAACGCCTAAATCAGAATGATTATACAAAAAGCGAACACCTTTTAAATGTTTACCATACGCAAATCAAGTTTAATTTGGATTTCCTTTATCCGATTTCGATTTCGCTACAGAGCATTTCTTTTAAGAGACATTTTTATGATCTGATCTTCAAAACTAAATTCGGTAGTTAGTTCGTTTTAATATAACTTTTGCAGAAATGATCCGATTTTGGTGTTCTTAGTCAATCTTGTCAATTGGGAGCTTCTCTAAGTTTAAGCAAAATATCAAAGACCAAAATTCGTAAATAGTTCAGTTCTTATATGAAAAACATAATGACAGAAAGCCTTCAAAGAAGAAGAAAACGGGTAACAATATTATTATGTTCCAATCAAATTTGATCAATGTCGGAAACCTATATATCGTTAGGGATAATCGTTTATCATATATGGAAACTTCCCTTCATTTCATAACATATATGAATTTTAAAATAGAAGAGTCTAAAAAGGATCAAATTTGATTGTATTGTATATATTGGATTATTTACTATTTCAGCCTGTTTTGATACTCCAACGAAATTAGGACCAAGGACTGCGGTCAGCGACATTCAAAAGAAGCTCCACGAAATGCATCAGGAAGTGCTTGAAAAAAGTAGTCGGTACTGGACGCAAAAGGGAAAAGAAACTACGGAGAAAATCGACACAGTCGTTAATGAGACGTTTTCGCCAAGCGCATTGCCTGCCGAGCAATATCAGGAGGAAAGTGCGAAAGTGGACGCAGGATCGCTCAGCCAAGATTGTCAGGAGCCAATTTCAATGGTCGACCCGGGACATGAGCCCGTGGCTGACGCCGCGACGAAATCGTCCGAAATACCTACGGAAATTCGCGCAGCAGCTACAGCACATATTAAAGACAGCTTGGGACAAGCTGGATTTGGCAGCAGTGAAGCAAGTGCTGTGTTAACTGGCAAGCCTTTTAATGTTCATATAAACACACCAAAATCGGAGCCTGCTTTAAGCGAAGCAGAAGTAGCTGTCGACACTTCGACTACGGCGGGCGGTGAATTAACCCCGATGTCTGTGTCATCCGCTGATCCAAGCGCTTCTCCAAAAACAGCTGCAACGGAGCCTATTGTAAGCGAACAAGTTGATAAACAGCCCCCGACCGTTAGCCAACCCTCCGTGATTCGCAGTGATGCACCTCCGACAACTGCGTTATCCAGCAAGATTTCGAATCTTTATGTAAGCGATCCAAAAACAGCTGCAACCACGGAGCCTATTTTTAGCGAAAAAGATGCTGAGCCCTCGACTCAGCCATCGAGCACAGATGAAATCCCAACCGATGAGACTGATCGTGCGAAAATGCTGCTCGGGGAAGAGACCCGTGTATCGACGACAACAACAACAACAATTAAGGAAATCGCAAATGTTCAAATCGAACCGGCAACCGACGAATCGACGACTAGCACAACGGTGGCGGACGGCCCAGAGGTGTTGCCAGAGAAAGTGGCTGGTGGTGAACAGGAACAAGTCGCGACGGCCACGGAGTCGGGAATTTCCTCGTTAATTAACTATAACGAAGGTCAATGGTCACCGAATAATCCGGGCGGAAAGAAACAGTACGATCGCGAGCAACTGCTGCAGCTGCGCGAGGCAAGGGCCTCGCGTGTACAGCCCGAGGTGAAGAATGTCTCGATACTGCCGCATCCGAACCTAATGCCATTGTTTATGCGCAACAACAACAACAATAACAATAAGCGTGTGCAATCTATGGTCGGAATGATTGGAGGCAATCGGAACAGTGACTCGGGCAGCAATTTTGCTGGCAAACAAGTGTCCATGTCCGGTGTACAAGGCAGAAGCAGCATGAAGGGCATGATCCATGTGAATCTATCGCTTAATCAAGATGTCAAACTCAATGAAACCGAAAATGCCTGGAGACCGCGTCTGGCGAACAAACAGGACAGTGAAAACAGCTCCAATATCCGGACAACTCAAGAAAAGGACGAGCTTGTGCGGCGGGTGCGTGGTATTCTAAATAAGCTAACGCCCGAGCGATTCGATACTTTGGTCGAAGAAATAATCAAGCTAAAGATCGATACACCCGACAAAATGGACGAAGTGATTGTTCTTGTTTTCGAGAAGGCCATTGATGAGCCAAACTTCTCAGTCTCCTACGCGAGACTGTGTCATCGCCTCATTAGCGAGGTGAAAGCGCGAGATGAGCGCATGGAAAGTGGAACCAAATCGAATCTGCAACATTTCCGCAACGCTTTGCTCGACAAAACTGAAAAAGAGTTTACGCAGAATGTCTCCCAAGGTGCAGCCAAAGAGAAAAGGCTCCAGCCCTTCCTAGAGAAGATCAAAAAGTGTACGGATCCCAACGAAAAGGCTGAACTGGAAGCCCTACTGGAAGAGGAGGAGCGCAAGATACGACGCCGTTCCGGCGGTACAGTGCGCTTCATTGGCGAGCTCTTCAAAATATCCATGTTGACTGGCAAAATCATTTACTCGTGCATCGATACACTGCTCAATCCCCATTCCGAGGACATGCTGGAATGCCTGTGCAAGCTCCTGACAACGGTGGGCGCAAAGTTTGAGCAGACGCCGGTTAATGCCAAGGATCCCACTCGCTGTTATTCACTCGAAAAATCAATCACCAGAATGCAGGCAATAGCTAGCAAGGGCGACAAGGATGGCGCCAAAGTTAGTTCGCGTGTGCGCTTCATGCTGCAGGACGTGATTGATTTGCGCAAGAATAAATGGCAGACGTCGCGCAACGAGGCGCCCAAGACGATGGGACAAATCGAAAAGGAGGCTAAAAACGAGCAGCTATCGGCACAATATATTAACTACAGCGGCTCATTATCTACGTCCAGCCCCAATGGACCGCAATCCGGGTCCGGCAAACGTGACGAACGCAGCAGCAGCTCACGTTTCGGCGACTCGAGATCAGCCGGCGGCTATGGCGGCAGTCACAGTCAGCGCGGCGGCGATGGCGGCGCCAACATGCGCCATCAACAATCGAACAGCGGCGGTGGCGGTGGCAACAACTCCAGCGGCGGCGGCGGAAACAACGCTCACTCCAATGGAAACAATGACGATAATACGTGGCACGTGCAGACCAGCAAAGGCAGCCGCTCCCAGGCTGTGGACAGCATGAAACTTGAGGGTTTGGTTAGTTTGTTTTACATAACTCAATTTCGAATCGAATTCCCATTATATGAATATATTCAATTGGCAGACATTACAGCTCAATCAGAATTTGGATACCAAAAAGATGGGCGGACTTAATCAGTTTATTTGGAGTACCAATGCCAATAGACAATCCTCAACGCCAACGTCAACGCCTACCAATTCATTTGCCGCGCTCTCATCGTTAATGGATAAAAACAGCACAGACAGAGATCGCGATCGAAGTGGGCCCAGGAACAAGGGCTCATACAACAAAGGCTCCATGGAGCGTGATCGTTATGGTGACCGAGGTAAGCAATAATATACATATATATCACTAAGAGAAAGTTAATCACAATATGAATTCAATTGAAATAGGTATGCACTCGCGAACTGGCTCGTCACAAGGCTCACGGGAGAACTCCTCGTCGCGCGTTGGCCAAAATCAGCAAGGCCGCGGCATGATGAACTCTTCAATGCAAAAATCTGCTAGTCACTCAAAGTATACTCAACAGGCGCCGCCGAGCCGACCTTCCAACAAGGTAAATACTAAATACTCGTAGTTTTGAGAGTTTCTGATCACTAATGAATACGCATCGCTTACAGGGTCTGGGTTCTGGTTCGTTAAGCAGCTCGGCCGGCATATACAGGGGTAGCGATCAGCAGCCTTTATCAAGTGCCTCAACCTCCGTTTCTACTACTCAACCTACGAAAGGCGTTGCACCGCCAGCAGTGTTTATTGAGCCAAGAGAAAGCGATCTGAAGCTCTTCAAGTCCGTCGTGTCGGAAATGATTGAACTTGCGGCGGGTTCCAGTTCGGCCAGTCCAACGGTTGTCGAATGCATAAAGCGGATATCAGAGCCGCAATTGTGCGGCTTTTTGTTTTATATATTAACTGATTATTTGCATTTATCGAATGTGGGTAAACAATATAGAAGATGCCTGGCAATCACAGTTGCCCAACTTATGCAACAGCATTTCATGTCTGTCGAACACTTTAAACTTGCATACAAGGAATTTAGCGAGTGCGCTAACGATTTAATTGTTGATATTCCTGAGTTGTGGTTATATATTCTTCAATTTGCTGGTAAGTTCTCTCATATATATATATATATCTATATATATATATCTATCTATATATATATATCTCTAAATATAAAACTGTTTGTCCTGACTGATTGACTAATTGGTGATCAACTGCAAATCATAGCCCAAACCGTAAGAGCTAGGAAGCAGAAATATTTGACTGAGACTAAGGCGGGGCTTTTGCAAGTGTGGAAACATCGCTAAAATCGCATGTATGCAACTTTTTGCTTACAATCCGATCATAGATCTTTGTTTAAAATCCATTTAAGGGCTGTTAAACACTTTATGGAAAATCCATTCCTCGCTGAAAATGGGCGTCAAAGATTTGGTGAATAACGTTTCGCGTTAAAAAAGGTTTAATTATCGAACGTATTTTTTCGGCTTCAAGTTTTTCACAGCAAGACTCACACGGAAAGGACGAAAACTGTTGATTTCAACTTTTGGTTCTTTATTCGACGGACTTTTGAACATATTTTCGAATAGACGTGGAGCTGAATATAGTAACTGAATAAAAGCTTAGCTTAGATATAAGCCATTATGGATATTATGGAACTATACATAATATATATTCTTTATTGTAGATATTTTAATTTTCCTGCTAGGTAATAATCATCGCTAACTTCGCTGTTTCTATTTAATCGATCTTAGTCCATATCGAAATACTGAATTGATTTTGTTAATGATAATTCAATAATCGGGCATTTCTTTCCACAGCGTGGGCTTAGGGTATCTCCTAGTTGGATACTCTGAACTATGTACCGTCTGCATTAAATTGTTAATACTATATATTTGTTTTTTGGTTTTGCATAGGCCCACTGATAGTCAAGAAACACTTGACAGTGTCAGATCTGTGGAACGAAACTCTGAGAGAGAACAGCGAACCGGGCATGGGTAAAAAGTTCCTTAAAACCTACCTGACATATTGTACACGGGAAGTAGGACCTAACTTCACCCGCAACATGTGGAAACAGTTTAACATGCGATGGTCAGATTTTATGCCCGACAACGAGGTTATCGATTTTATTGAATCGAATGTAAGTGTGAAAGCGTCTCTTAAATAATATATTTATCATATAATCTCACATTAACTATATATCCTATCTGCACAGAGATTAGAGTATGTGGAAAATGATTCGAAGGCGCCAGTGATTGAAGAACGCGAGTCCCACGAAAAACACGTCAAAAATGTGATAGACCATGTTGAGAACTTGCTTAAAGAAGGAGCAACTGCAGATTGCATTATTGATTACAGCAATGTAAGATTCTTAAATGTTTCATTATCATCATTATTTTATAATGTGTATACTAACTTAAATCGTATTCGCAACATTTTCCAGGGCAATATTGTGGTCGCTGATAAGCTGTTTATTAGAGGGTTGACAAAAACTTTAAGCAAGTTTGCAATCGTCTACAAAGATAATACCTATAAGCTCGAGCCCGAGGTCTTTCAAAAGTGTTGCATACCAGTTTTTCAGCGTTATATTGATTCTAGTGAAGACCTTCAGCTCGAGTGCCTTTATGGAGTACAGCTTCTTGTCCACAGCTTGGAGCAGCCTAGAGGTTTGTTACTTTCCAGTCAAAGAACTATTTGGGCTATTGGCAAATACTAAAAAGTAAACTAACTTACCTTTCAGGATTGTTGAGTGAACTTTTTGGTGAACTTTACGACGGCTTTATAATCCAGAAGGAGTCGCTGTACAAATGGCGCGATTCAAAGGATCAGTCAGCTGGCAAAGGTATTTATCTTATTATATTACATTTTGAAAATTGATCCATTATTTATTTATACACTTTCTTATCTCTTATCCTTCAGGTGTGGCTGTAAAGAGTCTCAATCCTTTTTTGAACTCATTATTCAATGATGAAGCCAATTAATGTATCAATATGCGCTTGTAGAGTTGACAGACATCGCGAGTTAGGGCAAAGCGACAAACAAAACAATATAACTTAATAAAAAAAAGAAAAAAAAAACAAATACACTTTGGAGAAAAATAATATATACTTTTTATATGTAATAAGAAAGTGTGTGAAGTTCGGGTGTTGTAATCAGAGAAAATATATTCTACTTCGCTGATGAAGCACACGAACTTACGGTAAGAGTATATGCAATAATAAGCAAGTATGTAAATTACTGTGTACGCATGTACTATAAAATAAAGCAAACCTGAAGGAAACCTATAGTTATAACTGCTTTACTGACAATGTTATTAACAAGGACACAGTAACAAGGACAGTAATATATATGCGGATGCAGGAGCTATTTGTATCTCACCAAAATGGAACGAATTGGAGCAAAGCATAGCCACGGTTATGTTATATGGCAAAGGGTAATGCGTCAAATCGTTTTGTAGATGAAAATTGTAAGTCGAAACACAAACAAAAAAAAAGAAAATATTTAAAACAAAATTCAATCCAACCCCAAGCATAAAAGTAATCTTACAAAATTTTATAGATTTAATTGCCTAAACGTTTATATTTGTATCTCTAAGAGACTATCAATCTATTTGTAACTCAAAGACGAATGATAAATCCGTTTTAAATATAATGTTTTTAAAGGTGAACAAAAACGACTGCCAATTTTTTGTCGCATTCCTGTTTTAGTTTAACACGATATTCCGTAGGTATAACATTCAAATTGTGTTCTCCAACCGTTTTTAGCCGCATTTCAATTATTTGTTTATATTAAAATTAATATTAATTATGTTTGTTTTTATTTGTCACATCTCCATGTAAAACTTTTCGCACAATCAAGAGCTAAACAGATCTAAGCTGAACTTTTTTTCACCTTCCGGAAAATCAATCCATGGTTGAAATGGGGCAAAAAGATTCCGTTTCTAAAGTTCCGGGCACAAATTCATTATCTTCACTTTGTTCGCTCAGAATGCCTGCTCCCTCGGTAGTTAATTCTATTAAGAGTTTTTTTAGATTTCATTTTTACTATTCCTCCGAACAGCATCTGTTTCAATAATATTCGATAAACGAGGGTAAAAGGTTGAATAGGCATGGTTCTGGCTTGCAAAGATCTTTCAGAAAATTTATTTTCGACATGTTTTACAATTTTTAACGAATCAAAGCTATCTCTTTGGTAAAAAATTTAAAGTTTCGACGGTGTTTTGGAAAATATATCCGCAACGGTGGAAAATTGTCAACTTTTTGTCAGCTGATAATTCGTTGAAAAGGCGAAATTTTGATGGCAAGCTCTTTGTGAAGATCTTTAAGAAAATTCATTAGAGATGTCTTTCACACTTTTCGGATATTACAGCCTTACTTGGCGGAAGTTTGAAATGTCGTTCGATCGGCTTTAAACTTATTTTCAGAGGTCACGAGTACGTATAGCAGCGACTTTAGAAATTCCACCAGGCTTAGAAAAGGACTTTCAGCATACACTGTGCAAAAATATAAGCAATATCAACTGTCGTGGCATATTGCCTAAGGTGGGCTATGTCAAATAGCCTTTACAATTAAACTATTTGTATATAAGGTAATATATATTTCATAGCATGGATTTAACAACTGCATATTGTCGAAGCATATTTCCCGACTGCTTCAATTCCGGGGTAGATATGCAGAATCCGGGTCAAGAGAGTACTTCCTTTCCTTTTAAAAATATCAATACATAATCTATTTGTTATTGACGAAATCTTTGAACTTGACGCTGGCAAAGGTAGGTAACGAATTTGAAATCAGGTAACATAAAATTGTGTCCTACGAAAAAGCATTTTAATAATAATGATACAGACATAGTCTAGGTTAAAAATGCTTTATTTGCAGCAATTTAATTATCATAAATTGATTTTTAATAATATTTTAACAGGTATATAACAAATATGTAATTTCAAGGTGGGTTGAATTTTCGATTTTTCGTTTTTTAAACTCAGTTTCTCTTCATCAATTATAATTCATTTTATTTAATTTCATTTCATTTCACTTGATTTCATTTCACTTGATTTCATTTCATTTGATGTCATTTAATTTTGCTGAGTTTTGTTTTGTTTAACTCTTAATTTCAATCTCATTATTTTTTTATTTTAGGTTTGCACTTCATCTCAGTAGACGCTTTTTCCGGCAATGGTTGGCTAATTTCTTTACAGTTACTATTTGAATTAATCCATGTTATATTCTTATCGCCGTTTTTCTAATAAAAATATGTTATTACCTACAGCCTATTATTCTAGATAGTTTTTTTTTAGTTTAAACTATGTATATTTAAGATTAACTTTTCGCTTTTACTTTCTTTTATTGTAAAAGAAATAACAATTCGCATTTTAAGTAACTTGTAACAATGTCGTTTTACGAGTTAATATTAGCATCTAATAATAACAATTAACTTTTATTATGTACATATCTTTAAGTATGTGACCTTTAACTTTTATCGCATTAGAGAACTTTATCTTTATCTTTTTCCCATACAAGTTGGTTTTGTTTGGTTTGCCAATAAATTTATATGCTAATGAATTATGTGTGCTTGTATATGTTAAAAATCAAATAAATCTTTGCCCTTTTGGTTAAATAGACTCCTTTTCTTCTTCTTCTTCTTTTTGTTTTTTTTTTGCCTTTTTTTTTTGCTTAATTTCGATTGAAATAAGTAACGAAGGACAGTTTCAAACAATCCAATAACATATATATTTTTTTTATTTCTAAGAATCTGATCTAGATATAAAGCCGATAGCTAAGACCTACATGCAAAAAATGTATGTAAAGCTTTTTCCGGGGAAATACTCGTAAACAGCAACATTTTATACACAATCTACAATACAATATCCATGTATCGCACGCTTGTTCTTTGAATTTTTGATATTTTTATATCTATCGACTTTTCGACTGACTTATACAAGAGTATCTATATTTTAAGTTGCCCGTGTTCAGCTTCTAGCTCTCGAATTAATCAGGCATGATGCATAATATAGACCTCAATTGCATCATATGTTTTAAAGCACAAATATGATAATCAATTGCTGTGCTCATTTTGTAATTAATTTTTGTTGTTGTTGTTGTTAATTAATCTTGCTTGAATGCTTTTTAAAGTATATACGCAAACTGTGCTATTCTTTTGCAGCCCGTATGCAGCCTGTTTAAATACTGCTAAATCGTGTTTAAAGTTATTTTATAATCAAACTTGAATATATATGCATACGATATTAATTTTCTTTGACTGCATTATTGTTTTGCATTATTCTGGTTTCAAGCGATGCCACTGGACCACAGTTTGTTTCGGCTTCGAGATCATGTCCTGCCAATGCTTCGTCTCCGAGGCGCCCGAGCCGTTTTTACCTATTGCATAATATCATAATATTATGATGAGAAATTGGTGTGTTTAACGCATTTGATTTTGATCTCTTACCAGCTAATAATATTCTGCCGATCAGCTCGTTTCGTCCGATATTATCGAAATCCATAACCATGACATCCAATGAACATTCGCGTATTTTTTCCCATGGTACGTTAAAGCTGAACGATTCGTTGAAAACCGGATTTAACGTACAGGTAAATATTGGTGTTTTTCTCTTTTCGACGCGTTTATCACCAAATTGAAGCCAAACCTTTACATACGGATCTGAAAGGTAAATCTTTTGTTAACTGAACTACAATCATTCGACATATATCGCATTCGATTTTAACACAAACTCATTCATTTAAAAAAAACAAAAAACAAGAGGTTCTAGTAGGGAGCTCCCGACTAGGGAATACGCTGAACCCTCTTTGAGGTGGTAGCGGGGAGGTGGCGATAGGTATAAAATGAAAGATACTTGATATATATATAATATTCTAGAAGCAACATCATGTTTGGTGACTCTAGCTCTTATTATTTACCCAATTTGCTCAAAAACAGGATGTCGATATCGATTCTTATCGATTGATTGGGAACGGAGGAAGTTATCGATTATCGGAAACATACTCGATCTGCGTAGGAACTAGGAGCACCTACAGCTAAAATTTCATGTCTATAGCTCTTATATGTTCTGAGATCCTTGCGTTAATACATACGGACGGACGGACGGACGAACGGACAGACAGACGGACATAGCTCGATCGACTCGGCTGTTGATGCTGATCAAGAATATATATACTTTATGGGGTCGGAGATGCTTCCTTCTGCCTGTTACATACATTTGCACAAATTCATAATACCCCTTTTACGCATTTTTAATGGGTTCAGGGTATGAAAACTCGTCGATCGTTTGACTTACCTGACTTTCCATTGATATCCTTGGCTTTTAAATTCCTCGCCTTGATCAATGTCAATGTCAAAATGGAATTTGAAGGATGATAGCACAGCGAAGAAAGAAGTTCACCACATTTATCTTTTGCCGGCGGCTTTAAAGCCTTCCAAAATGATTGCTTGCCAGCAAAGTCAACCTTTAAGTACATACCATAATAATAATTATATCACAATACTACACAATTATGCAAAAAATAAATAAACAACAAATTTTTATATTTGGGGCATATCTATGAAATTTGCTGAGGTTTTACCTGACACAGCGGCAAAAATACTTCACCAATTGAATCGTCTCTTGAGAAACGATCATAATCAAAGACATGCAAATGAAGTACCTGAAAATAAAATGTTTGATAATTTATTTGATCATATTTTGTATAATTTATTTTAGCTATTTTAGCACAACTTACGCGCGACTGTAGCTTTTGAATTGGAAAGCCTTCAAAATAAAATGTTTCATTCCATCGCGGATTCAAAGTTCTTCGTTTGATTTTGGTTTCGAGGCGATGCTTTTTATCTGGCAATAATGTGACTCGCACGTACGGATCGGAGGTTCCGCTTAAATCCTTTGCCGGTAGTTCTTTGCCTTGAAGAACCTTTAGAATTAGGGTTGTATTTTGAAAATCATATTCCAATGAGAAATGGATTTGTCCAACGTTTTCACTTGAATCTGTGTCGAGGTACATATCGGTCATTGAAATGCTTTTGTTCTAAAATATGGAAAATACGTTAGATATCCAATTTCAATGCTATATTTAGTATAATCTGCATCTGTATCTGTATCTGTACCAATAAAATGTAGTCGAAGATCTAATATTTGGCAACACAAATGTCGAAATATGATGCCAAAAATTCCGATCCCAGCCAATTAAGATAAATACAACAAGGCTTTCGACATATTGATTGACTAATCTTCGAATCTCGAATTCTACTCTATAGATGACTTTTGATAATTATTATACGTACCGCTGTATCCTTAGATGTACCATCATTTGCACCTGATCCTGTGGAAGAATTTGATTTTTTTGTTGGTGTAGGCAACGTGCCGCTCCTAGAAACAAGACGAATATCATTACAAAGGCAGTCGAGGGAATTTAGTAGGCATATATATATGTATATATAAATATATATATATATATATATATATATATATATATATTTAGAGAGAGAGACGTACCCAATGAGAGGCGTTCTGAGATTTAAAAAGCCATTCAATTTTCGATTTATGTTATTTTGTATAGGATTCGTAATGGCTGGGGCAACTGGCACTTGAGGTTTGCTTGGCGGATTTCCAGAGTCCACAATGTCCTGCGCAGCTCTAAGTTAAATAAACGGAACACCAAATCATTTTACTATAGGTCTCAGACAGAAAGTTAATAATATAAAGCCCAAAGACATGGCATTGAAAAAGCTATATGATGTAGCTTTATCTCGATCCCGATGGGAAGAAAAGTAAAATGCTTTGAAATATCGTAATTATATAGTATTTCGATTTTGACAGGAAGGATAAGTTAAGCCACGTTCGTAATAGAAATTTATAGACAAATTTATTTAATTAATAAATCCAAAAAAAATTAAAAATATTTATATAATTATAATTAAAAAAATAAAAATGAAATTCAAATATGATTTTATGATATTCTGATTTTTTGATATTCTAAAAAATTATATAATTAAAAATATAATATTTTTTTATTATAATATTACATTTTAGTTTAAAATTATTATAATTATTTCATAACTTAAATAAATTTCAAGTATTACAAAGAGTAAAAAAAAAGTTAATAATTAACTGAAAATAACATATAATTTATTTTAATAAAACATTTAAAAATAAACAATTTTAAAATTATAAATTCAACAAAATAATGAATTTTATCTAAAAAATAAACATCTATAATATAGTTAAATTAAAGCCAATTTTAAGTCTATTAAAAATTCTTTCCATTTTATTTTGCACTCTATAAAAATATAGGTATAAAGTTATTTTGCTCTCTATAAAAATATAGATATAAAAAAATGTATATATTTTAAAATTAATAAATTTAATATTTAATAGTTTGTATACTAGGTATAGATTAAGGATAATCTATTTGTACATATAAATATTCAATATACTATTATATAACTAAAAATTTAAATAAAAAACCTCGCCATCCAAAAATCATTGCAAATATGGTAAAAAAAAGCGCTTTTAATTGTTTTGTCGGAGTCGTGTCATTACTGTAAACCGACAAACAAATTTTTCGATTGCCTGAAGTGGAAGGCGATCTGGTTGCTGAGCTGAGCTGAGTTCCTAACATGCCATGGATTAACATGCCGGGATTAGCATCTCTTTAATTTAACGTTAATACTTGGCAGCAGTTCCCTAGATCGGAATGCCCTATGTCTAAACGGGGGCAATAATCTCCGAGTCACGGAGCCGTCCGCTTATTGCTTAGAGAAAGCTTGCTCTTCTTGTTCATGAGCTAATATAGTCTGGAGATTAGCAAAACCATTTTTGAAGGTTCGGGCAAGGCCGGGGAATACATTGCAGTTCGAATACGCCACATTAAAGAACACCTATGAGTAATATTCTAATCTTGTCGGAACGGCCCGGCTAGGAGATAATTTCGTCGCACTATAATATTATTGATCTTTATGATATTATGGAAGGATATTATGATATACCGAAAGGCTCTACCTTTAACATTTGGTTTTACACATCATACAGTGTTTGAGTTATGCTGTAAAAATATAGTCTCCAAATCAATATAGTCTCCAGATATCAATTAAAAATGATAAACTTGTGCTGTGTATGGTATACGAGAATATATATATAAATT
Organism: Drosophila littoralis; assembly: GCA_018903485.1. Lineage (NCBI taxonomy): Eukaryota > Metazoa > Arthropoda > Insecta > Diptera > Drosophilidae > Drosophila > Drosophila littoralis. Next base: position 865,801 of record JAEIGF010000234.1, on the reverse strand, counting down.
ATATCTCAGTTGTCCCTAGCTTTCGTAGTTACCGAGATAGGAGCGTGAGATTCGAGTCATCTCGTCGTCCTGTTTAATAATATAGTATAGTACTTGTATATGACAGAGGTATGTCTGGGGTATGTATGTTCATACACCAATCACTAAATATAAAGCTTATACACCGAGTAATATTATTATTGATGCGGCTTGAAACTTACCTCAAACTATAACTACTTGATTCCTCATCTTCATTTGGTTCAATAAATTGTAATTGTGACCTTTTGTGCCGCCACCACAGATATCCACCGGCTAAAAATAGCGCTATCGCAATGATTAGACCCAATATAGCTAGGCAAGCTATTAATATTAGGCTCGCCATATCTGTAAATAAATTATAAAGTATTACACTACTTGTCTATTCTATATATATATACATATACATATACATATACATATACATATACATATACATATACATATACATATACATATACATATACATAAACATATACATATACATATACATATACATATACATATACATATACATATACATATACATATACATATACATATACATATACATATACATATACATATACATATACATATACATATACATATACATATACATATACATATACATATACATATACATATACATATACATATACATATACATATACATATACATATACATATACATATACATATACATATACATATACATATACATATACATATACATATACATATACATATACATATACATATACATATACATATACATATACATATACATATACATATACATATACATATACATATACATATACATATACATATACATATACATATACATATACATATACATATACATATACATATACATATACATATACATATACATATACATATACATATACATATACATATACATATACATATACATATACATATACATATACATATACATATACATATACATATACATATACATATACATATACATATACATATACATATACATATTCATATACATATACATATACATATACATATACATATACATATACATATACATATACATATACATATACATATACATATACATATACATATACATATACATATACATATACATATACATATTCATATACATATACATATACATATACATATACATATACATATACATATACATATACATATACATATACATATACATATACATATACATATACATATACAAATACATATACAAATACATATACATATACATATACATATACATATCCATATACATATACATATACACATATACATATACATATACATATACATATACGCAGTAATTATCAACAGCTTTCTTCAATATGTTCATGAATTCACTTTATATATTTAAATATTCGTTGTACACAATAAATGTTTCACGTTTGGAACTGACAATATTGTCATTTTGTTTTATCTATATTATTTTCGTTGATAACGTGTTTTTTTTACCTTTTAAATGTTTTCATATAAATATGTAATCCTTTAAAAAATTGAGGATTTTCAACTATACTAATACGCATTAGCTCATGAGATTTATATTTTAGGCACAAATATGGAAACAATAGTTAAATGTTTAATGGTTTATTATTAAATATATTAAAACTGCGTTTTCATTATGTGTTTGTCTATTTTTTTTTTATAAAACACTTTACTTCGGCGACTTATGTATGTATAAGTAAATGTGACTAAGCAGCAGGGGATGACGATGACAGTAACCGAATTGCAAGGAGCACACCGAAAACTGAAAGCTCATAATCTATGAGAGTCGGAGGTATTGGAAAACACGGCAACAGACACATATATATATATATATAGATAAATAAATGTAATGAAGTACGACCCGCCGACCTTAGCACGTTAACTGATATTCGGAACAACTTTATGTCTAATTATTTGAATAATTTGATAGCATGGGATAATGCTCAACTTAACCATGATATTGTGATTATAGGACTTACATTTATCAATGTATATGTTTGTATTATAAGAGCTGTAACATTATAAGCACAGTGCTTGAAAGCTCTATTTGAGCTGTCGACTGCGCATGTCGACTTATATTATCGTAATATTAACAGCAAGTCGACCAAAAAGCCACTCTACAGATACAATAATCAGATAATTGTCATCAGCAGAAGTCTGTCTCTCTATGGCAAAATAGAAAAGACCTAAACGTTGCCATCCACTGGATCGACCTTATAGGGTTCTGAAGGACACATCTCATTGATAAAATATATAATATAAGAATCTGCAGAATAATAAACTTTTCGCTTTACAGTTTTAACCTCCTTTTACAACTTAGACTAGTTAGTAGTAAGTCTTGTTTAATTTTGTACCCCCATATATAACTAGCTTTAGCTGATAGAATAGTCGAAAACTTCGAAACATCCATCTGAAAGCGGTGAACATTGCAGTACATTTAAAATATTGTTAAGCTCAATATTTATGTGCTGATCAATTTTTCGTGTACAATATTTTTTTAAATTGTGTTTTAGATATTGAAATCTATTTTTTGGCCACTTTTTGATAGGTTTCTATATTCGCTATAACTCATGAATCCGGTATTGAATTTCTTATGTGCAAAGGATTTGATTATCGCTAAGACTATTGTATTTTTAAATTAGCAAAATAAAAGACATTTCCTACGAAAAATTAACTAAAATCTATTTGGTTTTAGGGGAACCAAGTCTATCAGCCTATCGATTCAAATGTGTATATTTTTTGTTAGATAGTGTACATATATTGAATACGGATCTCCTAGATGAAAGAAAAAACAAGTAAGAGGTTCTAGTCGGGAGCTTCCGACTAGGGAATACCCTGAACCCTCTTTGAGGTGGTAGCGGGGAGGTGGCGATAGGTATAAAATGAAAGATACTTGGCATATATATAATATTCTAGAAGCAACATATCATGTTTGGTGAGTCTAGCTCTTATTATTTACCCAATTTGCTCAAAAAACAGGATGTCGATATCGATTCTTATCGATTGATTGGAAACGGAGTAAGTTATCGATTATCGGAAACAAACTCGATCTGCGTAGGAACTAGGAGCTCCTACATCTAAAATTTCATGTCTCTAGCTCTTATAGGTTCTGAGATCCTTGCGTTCATACATACGGACGGACGGACGGACGGACGGACGGACGGACAGACGGACATGGCTAGATCGACTCGGCTATTGATGCTGATCAAGAATATATATACTTTATGGGGTCGGAGATGCTTCCTTCTGCCTGTTACATACGTTAACATTTTGCACAAAAACATTATACCCCTTTTACCCATTTTTTTGGGTTCAGGGTATAATAAAAACAACACCCCAACGAAAAACTGTCAGTTGATGTTTTTTTCAAACCATCCGCTTAATATTGTATATTAAAAGATATAAAAATAAATCCTGTTTACGAATGTATATTTCGAAGATAATTACAGGATATTCTCGAGTCGACCACTCTTAGAAACAAACAATGGGCTGCAAGGTAATATGTAAGTCTCTATTAAACCCTATTGCAATATCAATTCCTTTTCCGTATGGCTAGGAAAATACGAAGAGACAGACAAAGAGTGAGAAACAGAGAGAGAGAGTGAGAGTGAGAGAGAGAGAGTCCACGTTGAACTTTTCTCTGAGGCCAATTGGCCACATGCGCAATAAGAATTTTAATGTCTGCGCATGTATCTGGCTTACATACTGAATGTCTGGCATTACTTAACCAGAGTGGAGAGTATTTCATTTTTAGAACGAACGATTCGATGTGGCCTCTAAGCATATTACATTTGGCCAAGCAAATTTTGCTTTCAAGGAACCAATAAAGAGATTCCATTCAAAGCGAAGAGCGAGCAAAGAGAGCTGCCTGTCCGTGCAGCTCCTCTTCGGGAATCGGATCATTTTGAGTTTAGTCGAAAGGTACCCGTTTCGCACAACGCACCTATTCTGTCACTTTTTGGTTGTGCCGAGTGCCCACAATTGTTGTGTGTGTGTGTGTGTAAATACATTTGTTTGTGTTCGTGTATGTAGGTATGTCTTTCCTGCATTCTCTGGACTGCCGTGAACATGTTCTAAAATTATTTGCATCTTGGTTTTAATTCAAAACATTACAAGTGCATATAGTATATGTACGAATCGTAGAGCTCTGTGCACAACTTTTGACATTACTACATAAACATAAGCAGTATGTATATATATTCATTGTGTAATAATTGTGTAACGCTCAAAATGAAACCTGAATAAACGTCTATACTTAAAGTGTTCTTCAATATGCTAATGGAAATGCTCGCTCTAATGAAATAAATGCTCTTAGCGCAGTTATTCAAATCAAAAACAAAAAATATATTAAATAAATTACATATTCGCAAAGTATTTGACACATAACCAATACATACGTATAATGATAATAAAATAATAATAATTACAATTTATTAATTATTATTATTTATTGTAATGAAAAGCTCTAATTAAATAAATGCCTTTAGCGCAGTTATTCCAATACAAAAATATATTAAATATATTACAAATACAAATTAAATTATTTATTTATTATTATGAATATTTTGTTTTGTCTAATTTGCAATTTGCTTGTTATTCCAGTACCTACGGCTCGAAAATGATTAAAAACCAGACAGAACAATAGAATATATTGGAACAGAGGTATCGAAGACTCGAAAAGGTCAACCAATATATTTTACTTGAAAACCCCAGCAGGGATAAGCAGAAAACATGCAAGAAGTCTTCAAATTACGCAGGTAAAGGGAAGCAAATAATTTTGTTACAAATTCGTGTAGCAAAGATAAAACTCGATGAATATGGCATAGATTGTTACAATATATCTGTCATAATACTTGAACACCTACTAAAGCACCTTCATATAAGTTATAGGTACTTGTCGATGCAGGCCGGCTTATAAGAAATTCAATGATAAATAAAGTGCGCAAGGTATGTTTATACCAGATACACTGAGAAGCTGTATGATCGAGACGGACGTATCTTCCTATTTGCAAACATCTTCGACCGGACAGGTAAGGAATTCATCATATAACACGATCAATATCTGAACAATTAAAGCGGTTCAAAGAGCATTTTTTCAAACACAATCTTTACTTGCAAAGGTTCAAATAAAAGAAATGTAAATCTAAAAACCTAACCTAAATTATACAAATTTTATAGTTAAAAACTAAATAGTAAAATATTTTAAATATTTTTTTTTTAGTTTTTCTTCTGTTACAAATGTTTTGTTGTTCACATGTTTTTCCCTCTTCCCGTCGACTAATGGAAGCATATAAATATCCCACAAAATTAGCATAAGTCTGATTACATGTAACTAATCAAAGTTAACTAATTCTATTGTTAGGTATAATAATTGCTCTGGATTTTTAGGATAAAATTGCGAAAACCCAACAATACAACATTAATCAATCATATTTCAAATGTAACTAAAAATTTTATGATACTTTGAGTTTTTATTAAAATTCTTGGTGTCTTTATGTTAATATATCTATATATATGCATTTTTAAGATTTTTAACAAAAAAAAAAAAAAAAACGAAAAACAAAGCACACATTTGAGTATTTTAACTGCATCTTGTTGCCTTTTCACATACGATTTTTCCTTTCATTGTGCAAAAGTGTTTTCCAGCATTATATATTTATGTACTATGTGTGTTTTATATATTTTTTCTCTTCTAAAACCAAGCTCTTTTTTTAACTGTTAAGTACACCTTGTATTTTTTTCTTAATAATTACGTAAGCATTCTATTGTCGGAGCTCCGACTAAAAAGGACGCTTTCTCTAAGTACTCCCCCTCATTATACTTAATCTGTTTAGCCAAAATTAAAACTGTTGTATATATACACTATACATTATTACTATTTCAAGGAAGCACTTGAAAAAAAGTCCGGGCGCGCACGGAGAATTTACAATTTTGTCCTGTACATCTGTTAAATCTTATATTGGGTTTATCTGTAGGCTTCTTGATAACAAATACATAATACAGATTGTAAATATTGTTTGTAGTTAATTCCATTATTGAGAATTCGAGCTCATTCTTTGAAAACTTTAATCAATGACTTCCATCTTATAAAGTTTTGCATTTAAGAAAGTTAACTTAGCAATGAAAGCGCCCTAAATTTATATATATATATATATATATATATATATGTATATGGTAATTGCATATGTATGTATTAAAAATGTATGAATGTGTATATATATGAGCACACATTAGACATTTAATATACCATTAAAAAAAAACTACGTGCATTAAAGCTGTGTGTGTATGCGTATGTATTTTATAGTATTTCACTATACTTTTAAGCACACCTACTTATTCATTTGTGTCCTGACAGCTACTCAAATATTTATAAGTGAGATTAAATATGTTTGCAGACGTAAAGAAAAGTATTGCTATATATATCAAGTCGTATTTAACTACTCGATTTTCTTCAGAATATTTCTATGGGAGTTTTACGTTTTTTCTATATACATTTCTAAATTAATCGAATTTCATTATGATTTTACATATATGTATACAGCTGATGGTATAAATATTTTGAGAAACACTTCTTTTGACCATCATCGCGTTCTGAATTCATTTGGATATGATAATTGTACATTTAATATATAAGTAATATGATATAATAGACTTCCTCAAAATATAGAAATTCACAAAAAGATCCCTCGATAAATATTTGTGCCGACCACCGTATGTAAAAACGAGAAAGAAGGGCTATCTTCGGCACGCCGAAGATTTAATACCCTTGCAGACTGAAGCTTTTCTATTAAGTACGAATTTAAGCTTTTTGGTCTGGCTTCCGTCCATGTCCATGTCAAAAAAAAAACAAGAAATTATCTTAATCACAAGTTAGGCTTTAATAGTATTAGTACGGATATACGCATATGTATCAATATATGCACATACATATGTATATATAGTACATATGTCATACCACCAGACAGACAAACGGTGAGGCGGATATGTCTCAATCGATTCAGCTCGTCGCTCTGATCAAGAAAATATATACTTTATGGGGTCAAAACCGACTCCTTCCTTGATTACTATTTTAAAATTTAATTCCATGGGACAATTATTTTTAGGTCTTCTCAGTGAAACTTTTTACAGCGACAATCGAAAATCGATTACTTAAAATATGTTGCAAAGCATGCACTCAAATTTTTTTAGTTAACATAATAAATACCGATCTTTTGTATTACAATTAAATTATTCTTCTGCAATATAACTACAAAACCCGAATTTTCACAAACGTTTGCGAATATTCGAATTAAGCGCAACTTTTTTGCTGATAAACGTATGCTTTTTAGCCTCCTTTCTGAACACATTCTAAAACAACCACTTGTAGCAATAACAAAAAGAGCTTATATTACTCCGACGTTAATTATCATTCCACTGATGACTCATAATGCTCATATCTAAGAAGCACAGGAAAAAAAATTGTTTCTTTAAAATATCGTGAAAGCCAAACAATTTTTTCCTACAACAACTTAATTTTCGGCCAATCGTTCCTATGGCAGCTATATGATATAGTGGTCCGATCTTAATAGGATTTTGCATATATATATGAGGAGCTTAGTAAAACTAATAAATGCCGAGTTTGGTCAAGATATCTTGATAAATCGTTCTATGGCAGCTATATGATATAGTGGTCCGATCTTAATAGGATTTTGCATATATATGAGGAGCATAGTAAAACTAATAAATGTCGAGTTTGGTCAAGATATCTTGAAAAACAAAATGTTTTTTCATACAAAAACTTAATTTTCGACCGATCGTTCCTATGGCAGCTATATGATATAGTGGTCCGATCCAGCTGGTTTTGACATATGTGCTGGGTGCAAGAGAAAAAGGGACTTCTGCAAAGTTTCATTAAGATAGCTTTAAAACTGAGAGACTAGTTCGCATAGAAACAGACAGACGGACATGGCAATATCGACTCGGCTGTTGATGCTGATCAAGAATATATATACTTTATGGGGTCCAACAAATATTTTGCTCTCGTCCTGTTATCCCGATTGCGGCTGTTTGTGATCGGATTGATTTCGCGAATTTTAGCGATTTGTGACTTGTAATCGGATTAATTTAATTAATTTTCGCGATTCGTGATTTGAGCCGCTTCACCCGATAAAATTTCAAAATCGGTCAATAGCACTGAAAAATTGCGTTTATGTCGACAGACTTTTTAATAAACAAGTAAGAGGTTCTAGCCGGGATCTCCCGACTAGGCAATACCCTGAACCCCCTTTGAGGTGGTAGCAGGGAGGTGGCGATAGGTTTAAAATGAAAAATACTTGATATATGTATGTATAATATTCTAGACGCAACATATCAAGTTTGGTGACTCTAGCTCATAATATTTACCCAATATGCTCAAAAAAAAGGATGTCAATATTGATTTTTATCGATTGCTTGGAAACGGAGTAAGTTATCGATTATCGGAAACAAACTCGATCTGCGTAGGCACTAGGAGGACCTACAGCTAAAATTTCAAGACTCTAGCTAGGTTCTGATATCCTTGCGTTCATACATACGGACAAATGGACGGACATGGCTAGATCGACTCAGCTATTCATGCTGATCAAGAATATATATACTTTATGGGGTCGGAGATTTTTCCTTCTGCCTGTTACATACATTTACATTTTGCACAAATACAATATACCCTTTTTACCCATTTTTAATGGGTTCAGGGTATAAAAGAGGCAGCCTACACTTTGTTACCTTTGGAAAAACTTATAGTTAATTGAATAAATGTGTTTTTGTTGGAGATAGCATTCAGCAATGTCCAATCCATTTCACAGATTGTACTTTTTACCCATTCCATTAGTGTGTATTATTAATTTGTATATCTGTAACTCTCATTTCTTCTATATGAATGCTTGATAAATATTATTTGGAATAATACAATTTGTTTCAAAAGCGTTTTGGTGTGTTAAATGTTTTAATGTGAGCCCCTAGAAAAATGTTTCAAAAGTTCAGCACAAAAAAGTTTTCACTTGTTGTAATCATTCAAAGTTGAAAATGAAATCGTTTAATTTAAAAAAAAAAAAGAAAATGTAAAATATTCAGAATAGATTCCCAATAAAATTGATACTTTTTAAAACAGTTTTATACGGGTTCATTTTCAACATATGCCACAGTTGCTTAACCTGGATTACTTAATAGTGTAAAATGGTAGTAAAATTGTGAAAACTTTCGACTGCTGTTAAATTAAATTAAATTTGATTTGTAACTATTTGTGTCTCTCTCTCTCTCGTTCTCTCTCTCTGTCTCTCTCTGTGTGTATAATGTAGGATGAATTTCACCCCTTCATTGAGGCATTATTACCATACGTTAAATCATTCTCGTACTCTTGGTTTAACTTGCAAGCTGCTAAACGCAAGTATTACAAGAAGCACGAAAAGCGTATGTCCTTGGAAGAAGAAAGGCATTGCAAGGACGAGCTACAGGTATGGCCTGACGAATTAACATAATTCTAAATAAATATAAATAAATAATCTGAATGTGTTGATTGCAGAATGAAAAAACAGAAGTGAAACAAAAATGGGCTTCGCGTCTTTTGGGTAAATTAAGAAAGGACATCACACAAGAGAGTCGGGAGGATTTTGTTCAATCGATAATCGGCAAACGCAAATCGATTTGTGTCCTCTCCAATCCCGACCAAAAGGGCAAAATGCGACGCATCGATTGCTTGAGGCAGGCCGACAAAGTCTGGCGCCTGGATCTGGTTATGGTTATCCTATTTAAGGCCATACCATTGGAGAGTACGGATGGAGAGCGCTTGGAAAAGAACCCAGAATGCCTTCATCCGGGTCTATGTGTGAATCCATATCACATAAACGTCTCTGTCAGGGAGTTGGACTTGTATTTGGCAAACTTTATCAATACGCATAGCTCAACGATAAATCCAGTCGCAAATTCAACTATGACAAGATCAGCCGCCGTTTGTGGTCACAATCGAAACAATAATTTGTCAGTTGACAGAAAGGAAGATGCTGAGAATGATGCAAAAACAAAAAGTCTAGGACATAATCCATACAATGGAGTTGTTTGCAACGATATTATTCTGGCAACCGGAGTCTTTTCATCGCAAGAGCTCTGGACACTATCCAAAGGTGCACTATCATTTAATTAGCTTTAAATAAATATTTATTTCTGGTCTATTTTAGATTCAATACTCGATGAAATAAGTGACAATAGCTTGCACACGAACATCATAAAGCGGGAGAATATGGGAGCTGCCTTTGACTGCAACACATACCAATTGACCCCAGATTCGCCAATATCCAGCTCACAAGGTCGGGCTCAGGCGGGAGCTATTGTCGCCAATCCGATTCCAGGTGGTTTTAGCAGTGAGTAGCTGAACATGCGCTTTTAATGGGAATGGGATTATATTCTAGGCCTAACTCACATCATTCGTTTCAGTTGACTTTGTCGATCAGAATCAGAGAAGTGTGCATTTATCGACATCTCCCATGCTACGGGCGGATACAACAAATGGTTCCACCGATGCATGTAAGATCGATCACAGTTCTTCGCCCCCAGCTATTTCCCGTACAAGTACAAGCACGGACAATTGTACAACGGGCAGTTTTTCCGTGATCCTTCGATCGGCAGATAACATCAATTCCAATGGCGAGCCCGCGGCTACCTCTGAATCTTCTTCAATATCTCTGCATCGATACACCCCATTGAACAGCAGACCAATTGCAGCAACTATGCCACCAATTCGTTCAACAGAAGGTAATTCTACTGTACAGGCTAACTTATTCAACGATTTTCAATTGTTAGGATCCCCAATGATCCATATCCCGACACTTATTTGCCTAATTATCGATTTGACACCCACACTACAAAGAATGCTCGAAAATACAGCTAAAGCTTTTATGTATGTCAAGAGATCAGGACGACGAACTGAGTCATACGCACGAATCCCGCGAATGCACATACAGAACGAGCTAAACACTTTTTGTCGATATCACACAGATTAGAAATATTTGCCTTTTTCAATATATGCTCCCAACCAATTCTTGTGATTTGTACATTTGGATTTCATATGCCCATTATGTCCGTAGAATTTCATGAAGATCGGACAACAAAACGTACAATATTTAATTTTCAAAAGAAAATTTTTGAACGAAAAACTATTGGTTTCCATGGTTTTTCCATGATATTAACAAAATTTATCGTGGGTAATTAGACTACTTTATCGTGTAACTCGCAGAGGTCAAAATATATTATTCAAATATAGATAAAGTTTCAACAGAGACAACATACTGGGTAAGTATAGAAATATTTTATGTTTTATTATTTGCCTGAAAGAGTTTTAATCTTCGGCTCCCGAAAAAAGAATACATTTTTATACCCTGAACCCATTGAAAATGGGTGAAAAGGGTATATTGTTTTGTGCAGGCAGAAGGAATCATCTTCGACCCCGTAAAGCATATACATACATATATTCTTGATCTGCATCAATAGAAACTTTAAGAGCTAGAGTCTTGTTTTCGATAATCGATAAGTTGCCCTCGTTGCCAAGCAATCGATAAAAATCGATATTCAAATCCTGTTCTTTGAGCATATCTCTTAGTTTTTAAGAGCTAAAGTCACGAAACTTGATATGTAGCTTCTAGAATAGTATATAGCTTCTAGAATAGTATATACAGACCTAGGAACTTGCCATATACAGCTACTGCCCCTACCCCCCTAGGGCGAGCTGCATTTGGTATTGGTAGAAGAGCACTCTTACTTGTTCTTGTAATTCCATTTTAAAATAACTGCCGTGTATAAAATATTAATCTGTATTACAAAATTTGTTCTCTTTTTTAGCAATTCTGCACCATAACTGTTCCACGTTTCTGGCCACCTCTGTTAGTCCAGTCAATACCCTGTATTATCCGCAGCATAGCAGCCCACGACTTCTGCCACATGCTACGATATTAGATCAGGAGCATGAGCATGCTCAATCCCAGTCCGAGCAACAACAGCAGTCGGAGACCCATGACATTTCCGATTTTGTCACATACGTGTGCCAGGATGGCGGCCATTCAACAACCTTAACACCTGAGAATCCCGTGTTTCAGCACCCGCACTCGCATCAACTGTCCGCGCACAGCCACAGCCACTCGCCACACTATCAGATACACCAACAACTCAGAAATTCAAAACTGGCCACGGCCGCACCCTCGACGCACTATCACAGCACAATGCTGCCGCCCATGCTGCCTCCGATGGCACGACCTGTGGCCATAATTCGAACTAGCGGAGATTTGGCAATGGTTCAATCACCGCCATCGTCTGCGGTTAGTCAGCCTTCAAGCCTGTGCGTACCGAAGACCGGTTTGGTCGATGATGAGAATCGAACTATTAACTCTATGGAAGGCAATCACAGTCCGATTAACTCAGATACAGACCCTAATACTAACGCCGACTGCACAACACTTGTCTCGAGAACCTCACCACAACCGCATCAATCGCCGAGCCCTCATGTTTCTACCGAAGATGCTCGATGTAAAATGCCGCTTAATTCTCTAACTCGAATCGCAGCGCCAATGTATCCTTCAACTAATGGTCGGGAGTACTTTAATCACTTTCATTCTCAATCAACATCGGTAAGTAAAGCTTTGCCAATCATTTGAATAGGGTATGTGCGAAGACAATATAAATACTAAAGATGAGTAAGATGAAAGAGCGAAAAAGCTAAAAGTAGAATGTGCTCTCAGCTTCGGCTCTATGAGAGCCGAACGAAACGACGCAGAAGATAGGCTGGCGACCAACTTTGTCGTTCGTGTCAGCATCAACAAGCCGCGACTTCGCATTCGTTCGTCTAGCTTTTGGAGAGCGAAGAGCCAGTTGGCTGGCGTGTCGTTTGAAGTGGGAAAAGCCAGATGACAAGCCAAGCTAGAAATTTTGCATCGCAATCAAATGTATGGGCGTTACTCAGCCTAGTGCCTATCTGGACTTTGGTATTTGTATTTAGTGCCTAGACTTGGATCGTATTAATATGCGATGGGGTAATCCACACTGGGCCACAAGCGAGTGACAGCTCTCCGCAATGGTTAAGAAACCATTTTATTTTGATCAATTTATTCGGGTAGCATTATAATCGAAGAGACCCTGTGACAATGAAATACAAATCAAAGTTTAAGACTATTGTCCAACTATATCTCTAGGAAACATAGCCACTTATATGCTTATAATTTTATTAGAGCATCCAAGCTATTATTTGATGTAAATTTAAAGCAGTCTGAAGAAAATTCTCCGAAATTCGGGAACTCATATTGAAAAATCGCTCACACAGAGTGCAATCGTCGGGAGTGCTAGATACTATGGGAAATGTTTTCGTGATTTGGTTCGGTATTTATAATCCGATCTTTAATACATTTTTGGGCATACATGTAGTATCCAAAAGTGTGTAAATACCGAAGTCTTAGAATATGATTATTAAATAAATTCTACATTAAGTGTGGAACGGAGGGAGGTAAACAAAAAGATTTCGCTATCCGTGTAAATCAAACGACAGGCTACATAGCTAATTTCGTATCTCTTGGAAAGTTGGATTTCGATATAGACTTATATCGATTTCATAGCAATTATCGATGCTTTCACATAAACTTGAGACTACCTTAGCTCAATTTTATAAAGTCTCTAGGTCTTATAGTCTCTGAAATCGATGCGTTCATACCAACGAACTAACATACAGGCACAGCTCAATCGCATCGGCCATTGATACTGATCAAGAATATATATATAACTTATAGGTTTGCAGATGCCTCCTTTTATCTGTTGTATACATTTAACCATGTATAATACACTTTTCGGACTATATGCGGGTAATGAATTTGGAAAATATTTATACTTGCAGTTACTTGGATATGCCGGGTCGATTTCGACAATGTCAGGTGTTATAAGTCCCACAAATTTAAGCCTATATTCAACACCATCTATGGCTGTGACCTCTGCACACCGTTCAAGTGTCAGATCCCGTTGGAACAATGGACTTCCAGAAGACGATTTTAACTTAATTCCGCACTCTGTAGCTAGTACAAATATAGAAAATACACAGGTTATATTAATGGAAGATGGTAAGTATTTACTAGTTGACAGAATTAATTTTTATTTATTTTTATACTTTGACTTTTATTTACTCGGATGCATTTATTGTTAACATGGATTCGAGATCCATATAAAAAACTGTTTGTCCTGACTGACTAAAGATTAGATATTTTAGTTATAGTTATGGTAATATACCATATTTTTTACCAAACTTATTTCAAAGATCTTTGTTCAAATTTATATGAGAGGTGCTCATTTCCAAGGATCTTTATGAATATTCAATGAGACGGAAAGTAAAACCCTCCATAGGCGAAGTTTAACGTTTCATCCGATCGGCTTCAAACTCATTTTAAACGATCTTTGTGAAAAACATTTAAGACGGGTTTCTTCTTCCTTTTAGATGAAAAGTTTATTTGCCGGTTTTCTAATCTTTCTCCTAATGCAAAGGACTTTAAACTCATTTTCAAATATCTATGTAAAACATAACTGTGGACTTGTAGTTTAAGATAGTACGAGTCGATTTTTAAACAGGCGGGAAATGGGGAAACAATTTCTCAAACTTAGAGGTTAAGAAAGGAAAGATGCGAAATCCCAGCTAATTTATTATAAAATCCATGGGTATTTTGCCATTTTGATTCACATTTAAAAGACATCTCGTGTTTAAAAATATAATACACAAATTGAAATTTGTTTGATTTCAGCAACGGGTCGTTTTACCGATGAATACTCAACAAATCCAAATCGGGATTATGTATCGTGAACAATTGACAGAATATCAACAAACTGGGCTTTGGGCAAGCCATAACTGATATATATAGATATATATATATATATATATATATATATATATATATATATATATATACATTAAATGTTTAAATGCATATGTTTTAATACAGCTAAACAGATTAATTTCAACATCATCTATTTTAAATTATATAATTCTCATTTAAATTTACGCAACTGTAAATAAAACATCTAGGAGTTAATGTTATTTAAAAGGAAACGTACCTTAGAGAATTCTGTAAAATTAAGCATCAAAAGGTGTATCCCAACACCTTTATTCAGTAACCTACCTATGCATGTGTATATAAATATATATGAATATGTATATCAACATAAATATTGCACGTGTATGTGTATGTATATGCATTAAATAGCATTAAATAGCATCCAATTTATGTGGAATGCATGAATTTATCAATGGTCTAATGATATACTCATGCATACAAACATATTTGTATGCCAATGTTTCAAATGCAAGTATGTACCCATGCACATATATACATGCATATTAAGATTACATGCACAAATTCAACTGAATAGTTCACTATAAATACGTACGGAGGCTTACATAATAATAATAATATTAATAAAAATAATTATAATATGTACGGTTTTGGAAGCATTGATGAGAATATGGTACATGTGCATAGTTCAGAGACTTGTCCAACTTCCAAATGACTGAACATATATTAAAACATATGTAAATTATATCGTATGTATATTATAACATGTTTATACATATATTATAACATATATATATATTTATATTTAAATTTTATTTGGATGTATGTAGGCACATAATTTGTTGTGATATTTAATAGCAATGGCGACCGTTTGAAAAATATGAAAATATTAAATATCATGGAAGATATTAGCATGCAACATGAATGCATAGTATATTTGCTGTTGGTCATTATCATATTAGCTATGCTCATTAATTGATGTGTTAATAATGGTTGAATAATGAAAACTTAACAGGTCTGAATAGTAATAATAAAAGTGGCACAAAATCATTTCAATAATTAAATCAAAAAGTTTTTATACATTGACCTCGACTCGGCCAGCTTAAAATATTGGAAAAAATGTGTCCTCCTTATATACATACATCCCAATAAAATATTACTTATGTTGGCATGTAGGTCTATAGAATTTGATATTGATTCTTGCAGGGCTAAACACATTAGCATAAATGGCTCTGAACGATAATATAAATAATACATAAAATATGTACATATGTATTTTTGAAAGACTACGTTAGTTATACTAATTATATTCAAAAGTACATTCATGCATATAAACATAGACAAAAACATGTGAGAACTAAATATAATGAAATATATTAAAATGTATAAATTATGTAATTCATAAGACTAATCGCATACTCTCCTTCTACCCTGCAAATATATTATACAAATATGCTATTTTATACACATTGTTCATACAAGCATGGATATAGATGCATATTAAATTAAAATAATTGCGACAATATTAGATTTAGTAACAATTGTGACAAATACACATATAAGTACATTTGTGAATATATTTACCCACATATGTGGGTATATGATAATTAACATGTATTCTTGAGATACTTGATAAAAATGTCTAAAAATATGGCTCATACGAAGAATGTGGGATTAAACATGCGATATCACAATATACGTTTGCTTTCAAAAATATTTTCCAAACAATTAGACGAATTGAGACTTTAGACTGTATTTATTTTTTAAATACAATAAAATATGTCTAGGTCTTTGCACTGACGTCGTTCCAGGTATTTGTAAGAAGACGTTGTAGTAGTATTAATAAAAGATACTAACGTTAAGACTAAAAATTCCAATTTAGTTTGAAAGACATGCTACCTACACAACTTACTTACTTGAACCTACTCAAAATCCGTGTACGCCATATGCATATGTACTCAATATATCCGATATTGAAGCTAAACTATTCTAAATGACAAATTCAATTACTCATTGATTTAAGCTTTAGAGCCATTTCAGAGTCATGTATTTTTAAAATTGCTTAATTTATTTACTATTAATTAAAATTGTTTGTATAATGAACATATTTTATACATGCTAACATGTATGCATGTCTATCTCTATATATGTACATATGTTTAAAAAAATATCTAAGTATTACATGATATAATATATTTATATATGCATCATGCAATACGTAGATATTTATATTGTGCATATATATAAATATATATACATTATATATACGATTGGTCTAGTGTGCAAACATGTACATGTATTCCTGTCTATCAATATTTGTACATATGTTAAAAAATATTCACTTCTTCTATGATGCATGTATATGTATATATATTTATATATGCATCATGTAATACGCAGATATTTAGATTATATATATATATATATATATATATGTATGTATATATATATATATGTATACATATGTATAAATACATTACATATACGTACTTGCAATAACGAAATGTTTCTGTTTTTTTTTTTTTAATTTAAGTTTTAAGTTAATTAGTACAATAATAATCGTAAGGTATCGGCAAATGGCATGTGCGGAAATTGAAAGAATATTTATTGTACGTTGACAAATTGGCTGTGAACATAGTCTATTGCTAGTTCTGGTTAGTAAAATACAAATGTATACAACATATATACATGTATGTTAAGTTCATAAGTAGTTTGTGCTTTCATCATCAATGAAAGTGCATTTTAACTACTAAACGTAAGAGTGCTATCGGTTACTTTATTAGTACTTCTACCAATAATACTATGTGTGTATATTGATCAATTGCGAACCAGAATAAAATTATAAATAAAATTTAAACACAATATTTATAGTTTGTGTTATTATCAATGAGACTGAAATACTGAAGAACTTTCATTCTTCATGCTATCGACTTGGAGCGCGACTTAAAAAATGTTTGCGGAAAGTCCAATGTCCTTTTCTTAATTTTACTTCCCTTTAAAGTACGTACTCAAAAATAAATACACTAGATAAGCAGACAAGTTATGCAGCGGCTGTGCTTCCTCTTCTCTTAATAGCTTCGATAATTGAGGTCTTCTCTTTAGGCAACTTTAAAGGTACCCAAATTTATGCTCAGTTGGGCAAAATAAAATAATATTACAATAAAATAAGCAAAACAGTTCTTAATTTTAAACGCTCGAAGTATCTAGTCGGGATTGCCCACAAGCATTCGAGCTTCCTTGCACACCTGCGTAAGCGCATGCACACATGCACGCATGCACGCGCACATGCACACATGTGGTTGCGCTGCTTTCCGTGATTTACTTCGTTTTTTGTTTATTGTCATTTGCTTATGAAATTTATAGGACATAAAAAAGGCATCCATATTTTTGTGTTAATACCAACCCCCATAAATTGTACCTCTAATAATATTCTGGACCTGTGTTCATTGGAAATTTAATTTTGAAAACTTCTGTGCTTGTTGTCCTAACCTCATAAAATAAACATATTCATGCCATTCAAATTCTAGCTTTAAAAACCAATGTGGTTTCCGATAGAGAAGCGTTAAAAGAGGTGGACACGGCTTATTCGCCTCACCTCGTCGATCTGACGAAGAATGTATATACTTTATGGGGTCGGACATGCCTTCTTCTGCTGCCGACAAAATTAAGATCCTATAAATCAGTTCACAAATTGAAACATTTGGTAATCGGTTTTCGGTTTTATTCGATGGCAAATACTTCGACAAATTTTATCGTCGAGGCACAATAATTCACAAATTTAGATCTCAAATCAGGCTTTCACCAAATCGAATTGGCAGACAAAAATGTATGGATTCTAGAGACTTTGGGTTATTTTCCAGAGGGCAAAAGAAATTATCTTCCGGGAATAATATCGGCGGAACTAGTTAGGTCTACGATGTAATATTTTTATCCATCGAAAAGTTTTCGAGACGCGGGCATAAGAGTCGCCTAAAATACATCCAAATTCTTCAAAAAGACCCATTAATACTTAGGATTCCTTGTGTGCAAAGGTGGAATATAAGCGCTTTCGGCTAAGGTTCGGGCTATAAAGGATTTCCAACAAATTGGGCAGAGCACAGCTCTGCTCTGTGCTGAAGTTGTCACGGCAGAGCATAACCGGAATATCGAGCAGCTCAAGGGAACAAAATCTTTGAGAGTATTATTAGCAAAGACTCATAAGGAATAGAAGCTGCAGATTAAGGTACGAAATTTCATATAAAAGCGAGGGCAGTCGATTGGGACACCTAAAATTCTAATTTTTATACCCTGATCCCATTAAAAATGAGTAAAAAGGGTATATTGTATTTGTGCAAAATGCAAATCTATGTAACAGGCAGAAGGAACATCTCCGACCCCATAAAGTATATATATTCTTGATCAGCATCAATAGCCGAGTCGATCTAGCCATGTCCGTCTGACTGTCCGTCCGTCTCCGCAAGGATCTCAGAACCTATAAGAGCTAGAGACTTGAAATTTTAGATGTAGGTGCTCCTAGGGCCTGCGCAGTTCGAGTTTGTTTCCGATAATCGATAACTGAATCCGTTTCCAAGCAATCGATAAAAATCGATATCGAAATCCTGTTTTTTGAGCAAATTGGGTAAATAATAAGAGCTAGAGTCACCAAACATGATATGTTGCTTGTATATGTCAAATATCTTTCATTTTACCTATCGCCACCTCCTCGCTACCTCCTCATGTGGGTTCAGGGTATTCCCTAGTCGGGAGCTCCCGACTATAACCTCTTACTTGTTTTTTGACTAAGTTTGACCGAGGCCATTTTCTGTAGATTAAAAAGGGAAAATCCATATGAACGCAGACTTCGGACACATAGGAGGCAATAACTTGAACTTCTAACTTTGACTTTGATTGAGATTAAGTTAAAGCAAGTACAATTAATAGAATTATAAAGCAGACAATTTGAAATAAACACTAAATTCCAGACGCCAACGTAACTAAAAGGTTTTTGAATAGAGTTCACATACATAATAAAAACATTTACACTAATTAATTCTGGTAAAAATCATTATAATTAATACAATATTAGTAGATTTAATATTTTAAGGAACATATAGCATACATTTTTAATAAAATATACTAAACCTTAAGAGCATATACACAATTAATGTTTATCCATTGTGGACTTCTGAAGCATCTCAGTTATTTATTTTTGCAAGATCTTGGACTAGGGAATACTCTGAACCTTCTTTCAAAAATGCACGAGTTCGTTTGCCTCAGCAGTAATTAAAGTAAGTTTAAATGAATTTCCTCACTTGGACTCGAACCACTCCTAACCGATTGACAGCCATACCAACAATTCATTTTCAATTCACACTGCATCACAGTACAAACAATCGCAATTGCAATGCGGTTTATAGAATTCAAAGACTGTGACGATAGCTATAAAATGAAAGGCATGTGCTAGCAGTTATCACGATTTCTCTACCCCTAATATAATTGTTGCTTTCAGGATACCTTCGGGAACTCACTGACCATTCCCAGCTAGTAGGGGGCATAGCTGGACGAACACCGGGTCGGTGATTTCCCCCCACCATCTCTTTATCCTATCCACTTAACACTTTATATATGGTATCTAGTATACATTTCATTACCTTATTAATAACTTCTTTCTCTCTTTTTTCCCATCTATTGTACTGTCTTACTTATAGTAAATTAAGATTATTCTATCTATTTAACACTCTATATATCTAGTATAAATTTCTTTACTTCGTTAATAACTTCTTTCGTTCTCTTTTCCTATCTATTGTACTTTCTTAATTAATGTTGTATATTAAGATTATTTTTAATTTTTACTTAAGAACACTATTTTTCCTGCTAGCACCTTCCTTCTTAGCTATAGGCTCTAATAGTAGGTTCCATTAATAAATAAAAACTAGTAAGAGGTTCTAGTCGGGAGCTCCCAACTAGGGGATACCCTGAACCCTCTTCTTCCAACACCAAATGCAAATATATATACTATTCTAGAAGCTACATGTCAAGTTTGGTGACTCTAGCTCTTATGATTTACCAAAATTGCTCAAAAAACAGGATGTCGTTATCGCTGTAGGTCCTCCTAGTGCCCGCGCAGATCGAGTTTGCTTCCGATATTCGATAGCTTGTCCCGTTTCCAAGTAATCGATAAAAATTAATATCGACATCCTGTTTTTTGAGCAATTTTGGTAAATAAGTACAAGTACCTCATTTTCGTCCGATCGTTCCTATTGCAGCTATATGATATAGTGATCCGATGCAAACAATATTTCGCTTAATTATAGGGTGCATAATGATACTTATAAATGCTGAGTTTGGTCAAGATATATGGGAAAACAAGAAAGGTTTCCATACAACAACTTTATTTTCGACCGATCGTTCCTATGGCAGCTATATGATATAGTGGTCCGATGTTGACAGGATTTAGCATATATATGACACGCATAGTGAAACTAATAAATCCCGAATTTGGTCAAGATATCTAGATAAACAAAAAAGTTTTTCCTACAAGAACCTACTTTTTGACACATAGTTCTAATGGCAGCTATATGATATAGTGCACATCTACTAAGTTTCATGACGAAAGCTTCAAAACTGAGAGAGTAGTTCGCATGGAAACAAACAGACGGACAGACGGACGGACATGGCTATATCGACTCGGCTGTTGATACTGATCACGAATATTCATATATACTTTATCGGGTCGGAGATGTCTCCTTCTAGGCGTTACACAATTCACGATAAAATTAATATACCCTCTGCTAGGTTATAAGTCCAACATTTTTGTCACTTAGTAGGTTGCATTTTCCCAAATGCCCATCTTAGTGCATACTTTCGACCCAAAAGGAAGTTACAGTTAAAATTTCCATCAGTCAGGACAAACTCGTTGATGTACATGGATAAGAAGAAACTAGAGAAGCGGATATACCCAGTTGCATATATTGTGTAGTATGTGTATCTATATTTCAAAATTTCTGTTTATCACTCTATATTCACATAAGTCCATATCAATACAAATACATTCATGATCATGAGTCTGCACGATAGCGAGAGCGTATTTAAGTATATGTGTACATAAGTAAAGAGACGCGCATGCACATATGGATGGATGTCTGTATGTATTTATAAACATTCGTATACATACAGCCATATTTTCTCAAGAATAAACTGATTTTTTATGTATTCTATCTTTTTAGTGCTCTCAAAATATTTGACGTTATTCTCGAGACTTGAGTTTGTTGAACAGTCTAAATCGATGTGTTTTTGAGATTTGCATAATTAGAAATATAGAGTTAAATTTGTTCTTTTTTATCGTTCTTCCTTCTAAATAAATTCAATTTAACAGTCGGGTTTCTTGAAAATACACATTTTAAATGAATAATTACAATATACTGCGACAACAAATATCTACATAAGCCATCCCGTTATTTGGGTACAATAAAGTAATAATTATTGTAAGTATTTCCCTTAAATATACATACACATGTGTA
This sequence comes from Drosophila littoralis, assembly GCA_018903485.1. Taxonomy (NCBI): domain Eukaryota; kingdom Metazoa; phylum Arthropoda; class Insecta; order Diptera; family Drosophilidae; genus Drosophila; species Drosophila littoralis. The sequence goes on along the minus strand of JAEIGF010000234.1, from coordinate 843,465 downwards.
TATGCATATATCTATATATGTATATGTGAATTTACATATTACATATACTAAAGTATGCATGCATGCCCCCAAGCATATAAGGCATGCACACACACACACACACACACACACACGCACACACGCATAGATATCAATGCTACACGCAATTGGGCAAATAATTTAACTTTTAACAATATCAAATTTGATTTGAAAAGCTGCCATCCTCTTGTATATTAATAAATAAAAATTAATGAATCATTTATCGAACATTGAATAATACTCCATGTGGAAATGGGATGATTTTATTTTTTTTTTGGTAAACTCAGCAAGTACATAAATGCTCTGGCAAGTTGGGAGCAAGCTTCTAAGCTGTAAGTAAATGTGATTTTTTGTATCCTAACTGAAGCACACGCTTTTTAATTAGACCTGTTTGTTTACGATTCCTTGCATCTTCTGGGCCATTATCCAGTTTATAATTTAATATTTGGTATTTCTAGTAAAGGTCTGTGCCGATCTGGCCTCACAGAAATGTATACGATTCAGTTTTTTTATCTTTGTCAAATTTGGTTACACTTATTAAGAAATAACGATTATAGCTCGAGCTCTCAGCCTATCAGCATTCGCGCATCTAAATAATCTCTTTTGTGATTATTTACTGAAGCTATGTTAATGGATGTGGAACAAATAGTAACCCAAACTTTCTATACACCATACTTTCACTATGAAGCCAAATTGGTGACCCCTACAACAACTCGGGATAGACGGATCACCTACTCAATCCTCATCAATTTAATGGGCATACTTCGCAATCATGCTGAAGTTTTCGCCAAAAAAAATAAAAAAATTGAGCCCGACAAGTCAAGACGCACAAACATTGAAATGTTTTTCAAAGATCAGGAAACCAGGTTTCTCTTGCCAAGCATGGGCTGACGGAAGGAACACGAGAAGAATGCACATTTGCAGATGCCAAATACTTAGATCAAGACCACGATCTTGTTCAATCAAATCCATAGACCACACTCAAGCAACACATTCGAGCAAAGTTCGCTGAGTCAGAGATGTGTCGCCTCGATGAACTTGCCCCTGGTATACAACTCGGAGATGGACATCCAAGCCATCTCCTCAGTCAACTTCAGCAAACCAATACTTCCCAAATGCCTACCTCCTGCAGCTCGAGCCAGCATCCCTGGTATTCTTGAGACTTCATCAATGTTTATGCCATGCAACTTTATTCCATGGTTAGAATACACGTTCACAGTATACCAATTTCTAATCGACTATTTATACCGGATACAAAGTCCTTTAAGAAATTCTTTATTGAATCTAGTGCAGATGTGTCAATCATACCTTCTGCGGCCATAGATCGCAGCCATAGAACGTAAAGATGTCTGCAGCCTTCAATCTTTAGCAACATTAGAAACGCGTCTTGTGAGTTCGCCCAGCTGCTGAAGGAATTCAAGGATTCAACCTGACAAAATTTACACTTCCAATAGGTATTCGAGTTCTTGCTCAAAATAGGGGTGTGGACTCCACCTGCACATGGTTCCGTATCGTTATCCATTCCAAACATGCAAGAAAATATTTTCAAAAACTAATCTCAACCGTGCATATAACTAGGTCCATATCGAATCGGGGACACCATATGGTGTGTCATTTACACACATGGCTTTTCGATTAAGGACTAAACTTAAGGAATAAACCCTCGTTTTCATTTATATAGATGATATCGCCTTGGCATCAGACAATGTCGAGGAACACTAAATCCGTTTTCATGTTAAAATTAACTCTAGCTAATGTCGTTTCGGTCAAACATCAATCGAATATCCTCGTCCATTTGGACGATCCCAGTGGAATCAAACAATTGCCAGACAAAATTAAAACCATCATCGAATTTCCCTTGTCCGCAATTGTAAAAGAACTGCGACGTTTTTTGGAAATTATCAACTTTTAGCGAAGATCCTTGCTAAAAGCAATGACACATCAATTATAATTAATACCGGACAATGGAAAAGCACCCATATATCTATAAAGCCTGGACAGATGACGAGGAATGCAAGCGTTCTCTACAGGTACTCAAATATCGCTCAGCATGGATGCAATCAATATAAGTAGTAGCAATAATAACGAATTTCGGCCAATCGATTGAAGATTGCTGCTTCATGCAAAGTGTCCAGAGGTATAAAAGCTACTTAATGACAATATGACTACACTCTTCAAATTAAATCTATCGACTTATTCCGATCTTATGCTATTATTCATACCATTCATACCACAGCCATATCGAAAAAATATTATCAGCAAGATACATGGCATGGTTCCAATAAGATACTCTGCCCTCACATAGATTTGAACACAGCAATTTAAGCCTCATTGGATCACTACCTTTATCTGGTCAATTCACATATTGTCTCAGGATCATCGCCAGATGCAGTTGCTATCGAGGATATCCAAGCTAAAAGAGTTGCCACAGCACTCGACAACACGCGGCTCGCTTAGCAGTTCCAGCGAGGATTACCACGGATCAAGGCAGGCAATTTGAGTCCAGATTATCGAGAGAGTTATCGCGCCTCCTCTGCATTGACCATAGTATCACCGAGCTGTAGCCCCGCATAACCATAGCACAGCTTGTTTACTTGTTAAAGCAACGATTGTAAGAAAAACATAATTTACTTATGTTTTTGGATCTTGAATAGTGACCCATACCTTCCCACTATTTAACCAAAGTTCGATTCGGAAATAGCTGTGCTCTTAAATACATTTTTATTAACAAATTTAACAATCAGCTCTTCGTACCTAAACAAATGGAAAATGAATAGTGGTAGATTTAAAAAGAGTAAGGAGTTCCAAAAAGTCAATAAATAATTATTTGCAACGTTTTGCACCCAATTTACATCTTCAATTTTAGAGCTTGGGCTCTATTTATACTTTGTACCCAGAAAAATTGGTAAATAAGTAAAAGTAGTAAAATATTTCTGAAAGAGAGAATTGATTCACAGATATTTTGTTCTTCGGGAAGATCATATGATTTAAATTTAAATTTATTAAGTTTACGAGATCGACAAGTTCCAACAGCGGACATATCGAAATCGACTATATCAAGAATATATAAAGGGACCGAGATGCTCCTTCTGCCTCTTTTATGCAATGGAAATACAAATTTTTTTATTTGTAGCCAAACCTACTTATCTGAATACAAATGGGAAATTTGTGACTTCCCTTTGGAAGCACCTGTTCTATACAAAAAAACAATATGCCATTTCCTATACTAAAGAACAAAATTAAATTGTATTTCTTTTGGAAATATTTCTCTAATGAAATATTTTTTAAAAAAATGTTTGAATCCGGTATTACTTTAACTTTTTTTTAAAGCGGAACTGGCACGTACAGAAGAAGACATATCCCACCCCATAATGTATTTTTTACCCATGCCAATTTGTATCATGCAAAATCTTTTCAACATGAGACTATATCATATAGCTGCAATAGGAATTATAAGTCGCAAATTAAGTTCTTGGATACAAAATTTGTTTATTTATGACGATATCTTATATCTTAACTATTGCTGCTTAAATATGAGCCAAGTATTATCAATATCGCACTACTATATTATATACTACTAATATATATAAAATATTTGGTTTCCCGACATATTTTTACCAAACGAAACTTCACTATTCCCAAATTCTCCTAACGACAAAAATGTAAATATATCTTCGGCGTGCCGAAGAAACCCTTCTTGGGAACTGGAAAAAAATATTGTAGTTGGTCTTCACCCTGTATTAAGATAATTGCATTAATTAGGCGCCGTTGAAGATTTGATTGCCATTCCCTTTCGAACATGTCTGCAAAGCATACTATAAAGATCATAATGCACATTTCAAAGGATTCTTGCCATAACTGGTGCCTACTATATTGATAAAAATAATTGAACCTCGAAGCTCGTAAACGTATTCATGATTGTATTTGTTTCAGATGGCATCAATATACACAAAAACACAAGCTCTGGATGTAAAAAAAGATATAATGCCAAGTTCCTCGGCGGGACAGCTGGTCAGTTCTTTGCGTCAACCCGTGACAGTGATTAAAAAAAGATCGGGCCCCTTAGATGGTATGATCGATGAGCTTCATAGACTCGAAGGAACTGCTACTCAAAAAGTGGGCACGAATTCGAACTTTACTGACAATCAGGCAGATGCTAATTCCGAGAGTTCAACTAATTGTACAAGGCATTTGGGTAAAACATCATCAGCATCGGCATCGGCATCTGGACGTCGACGTTTCCAAGCCAAAGATAAGGAGAAGAAACGGGAACGTTGGCTATTAACTCGAAAAACTTGGAGATATATGACAGATGCTGGTCGCAAATTGTTACCCGACGGCAAGCCACACGGTGCCGAGAGTAGCATACCCGAAATCGAAGCGCAGTTTCAGCGCGTTTGTGCCTCGGAACCGCGCTTCGTATTGTGGCGTCGGAAATCTTCGTTTCCGGGTGCCACCAAAAGCTCCAGGAAACGTCTGAAGATACTTGCCCAACATCGCGGAAATTATGCAGCGCAGTCGCAGCTGAGAAACCAGGAGAATGTTGATCAAACAATTGAACTCTTGCAATCCTATCTCAAAATTCGGGACTCTTACAAGACAACAACTCTGCTCGGGACTAAAACAGTTCGGCCTGACCAAACATCTTCGCCGAGTTCGCGGCGTCCAAATTATGACAAAGCACAGATATCTAGCAAATTGTCCACAACATCTTCCGAATCCAGGTCCAATAATGTGAATCATGAATCCGTTCTTTTGGATCGCCTAAAAGAACTTTCGAGCTCGTCACTCGGCGGCTTACACGTGGGCCAAGTAACACCAGCTATTCTGGAAGATAAGGCACTCTTAAAAAAGATATATAATTTTTTAAAGAAGCAGCAGCTACATCGTATTTTACATTCCTCTGAGCCGACAAAATCAAATTTAGCCAGATCTACCTCATTTTCAAGTCTGTTCAATTATACGGGAAGTGACGAAATCGCGCCCATAGATTTAAGTAGTTTCGAGAATACTACAAAATATACGATTAATAGTCGTGAATTATCAGACCCCAAAGCCGATAAAAAGTCTGCGTCGAATGCAACAAAACGGCAACAAAAACCACCCGAAACACTGGACTTTAACCACAGTACAAAAAGCCCGCAAGGACATGCACTTCTTAATAGACATAACAATAATAATCATAGCCATGTGGTTCGAGAAAAGTCCCTGAACTCGTGTGGGAGCCAAACAAATTTTATTCAATTAAGTGAGCTAAAATTAATCGCAGAACAATATGAACAAATGCTGGAAATCAAATCGGAGGGCGAAGAGGTCGACAAAAGTTCTCTGACGGTCAATCCGAACCACAGAAGAAGCTCCATCGACAATGAGGACGTGTCCCAATCCGTAGGTGATACAATTAAACGGTACTTGAGAATGGCTCGGAAGAAGAGTATACAGGATGGAGATGCGAGTCGCTTCAAGTCGGTCAATTATGATAGAAATTTGCGAAACATTAAGGCAAAAGGTGAAATAAATCCACCCGGCATGGATGAGGGCAATAACAAGGCAGTACAAACCCTAGACGCTTGGGCTCTGGTCGCATTGGATTTCATACGCGGCAATGAGAATACCAAGAACTTGCGAAATGCCCATACCGCATGGCAAAAAGATCTAGATGAGCGCATACGCAAGAAAATGGAGTGGGAGAAGAGCTTTCAAGATCGCAACCAAGAAAACGTTCCCCAGCCCAGAAAGAACCCACAATCGGTTTGCCTATCTGCGCCCACCTCCCCAACAAGTCCCATTCATAGTCCAAAGGAGAAAACTGGAAGAACCGCGAGCGCCATTCTAACGTCGAGCTCGCATTTTCTATCCAATTTTTGGCACGCAGGTTCTACGGAACCCTCAAGTACGCAGAGCTTAAAATATGGAAGTGCAAATGATTCGCCTATAAGTAAGTATACGTACACCCAAATGTATGTATATGGTATGCGCATTTCTAGGAGGAGTCAAAGAACAAAATAGATCAATTGCAAAGTTCTGTAAAAAGTAATTGGACTTGTACAATATCCGCTTTCTTGTCCCTTAGTCTGTCCGTCCGCCTGTCTTTCCTTTCATTGGTTTCCACTCCATTCCCGCAAATGAAAAAAAAATATATATAATATATAATTGCCTTAAGATAACACTCTAACTTCCATTAACCAAACAATTCTTTTCGACTAGCTAGTCGATTAAATCTGAAAGTTTAACCTTGGTATATTATATTATTGTCTTTATATTTGTATATTCTCTGCCGTGCAAAGTTTTAATCAAAGGTATGAAGCCATCTTGATGAAACTTAGCAAAGTGTTTCCATTCTATATCAATTAAAAACAAATTTTTGTAAGAAACTCATTCTCAACTTCTCAACAAATTTCGTTAGTAAAATTTAAGTTTAATTTTCGACTTAAGGTTTTACCAACAAATTGCCATAAATTCTGAGTCAAAAATTGAGGGGAAAAGTGAATTGAAGTGAAATCAAAAATAATTTGTCTGAGCAAAGCCAGTTCATACTTGCTATTGTGATTATAAGTAATAGGCTGGTACTTCCAGTACTGTGTAAGGGTTTGCTAGTCAGACAGTATTGAGAAAGATGTGATGAAGTGACTTGTAGACCAGAGTTGATTGAAAACGGATGTCTGCGAATGTGCGCGAGACTGGATTGTGAAATAAAGAAAGATAAAGAAAGAAACTCATACACATAAAAAGAGTAATACAAGATATAGGAATAACTGGTATTTTCCGCATTTACTATAGGTCGAGTCTGCTGCTAGTTAGCTCTTAATAATCTTATCTATTACGTGCCAGTGTTGAGAAAGAGTGTAAGATGTGTTGATTGAAAACGGATGTGTGCCATATGGTGAAATAACAAACATAAAAATATAAATAAAAATAATAATACAATATGTAAGAGTAACTGGTATTTTCCAGCGTTGCCCGGTACAAGTTTTTCGCTTCAACTTTAGGACATCAATTTTCTATCATTTTACCGCCTAAGTTATAATTTACATATATATATATGTATATATAATTTACATATATATATATATATATATATATATATATAAATTATAACTTATATTGATGAAAAATAAAAAATTGTAACCAATATTTTCACCAATTTTAATCTCATGAGATTTTTAAGTCGAAAAATACTCTTTCTTTCAAACAACATTTAAAGAAGTGGCGCGTTTTGCGAATAGTATGAAACACGTCTCAAATGTATATTCATTCTTGGAAATTAATTTGTACCCGAAACTTTACTTACCAAGTCATTGGCTCCCATATCCACTCAGGTGGAATTAATATTGCGAAATGTGTGAGACCCCTCTCATGGGACTTGAAGTAAAGATCGATGAAAATAAGCTCAGGGACGATTTGATGCTAAACAACAGAATATAACATAATCAACACACCAACAGAAAAGAGACTGATCTACAAGACAGACAGATATCCAAAGACACCCATTCAGTTAGAAACTTTACGTCATTCGGGTCGGATGGTCAAATAACTGTAAGATTTTGGGTTTAGTTTTGTATAATTGTATAGTTAAATACATTTTGTAGTACGGCCTGAAAAAGATTGATACCCATCTACATAATAAAGAGGTCGCTATTTCTCGCGATTTTTTCCCGCCACAGAACCACAGTACGATTCTAGCGGAAAGTGCACAGTTTTTGAATAACAATGCCTTTCTATTTGCATGTGTATTTATGTGCAAAATATATGCTTGACGGTGCTACCAAAGACAATATAAGCACTAAGATGAGTACCGCCATACAACAAAATGCTACTATGCAGCTACATTTTTTTTTAAATAACGCTAAAACGCTAAAAATATATTTCATATAAAAAAAATCGGAGACTACAACAACAAGCCGCTATTTCCTTTCGTTCGTGTGGCTTTTGGAGAGCGAAGAGCCAGTAGGCTGACGTGTTATGTGAAGTGGGAAAAGCCAGATGAGAAGCCAGGCTAGAAATTTAGCGTCGCATTAAAATGTATGGGCGTTACTCATCTTAGTGCTTCTATTGTCTTTGGTGCTACTGATCGAGGCATAGTTGCTTATCGGACTTATGCCTATTGTTAGAGATTTCATTTAAATATATATAATATACATATATATACTGAGCTTTTATTTTTTTTTCATTTTGTTGTTGTTTTTCAGATTCTAAAAATGAAACGACAAATATGCAAAAATCCAAATCGTTATCTAATGTCGGACAGTTTGTTTCAAGAAAAATTTGGGGAAGTCGCTCGAAATGTCAAAGTAGACAAAATCACAGTCAGGATTTTGTCCCACATCGGCAAACATGGGCTCCCTCGGTAAGAAAATAAATATCTTAAATAAAGTGACATAATTCTCTAGTACGCTCGAAGGTAACGTAACAAATATTTAAGCTTCCTCTTAAATCAAATGAACATTAAATTGCGATTTCCAATATGTATATATATCAGATATTTGTGTGTTATTCCTAGACCTTAACGAGCGACATCCTGCTAAGTGTAAAAATATCTTGAAAATGTTGTATATTCAATCAACAAAGCTCAACAAAGCTTAACGCCCTTTAAATAAGTACAAAAAAAAAAATAGAAAATGCTATTTTGCACTTGGCACCAACAAAAAGTTTGATCACAGCCCCATCCCAAAAAGAATGATCTTGTAAAGTCGGACCGATAAAGTTGGAAATTTCGAAATACTAAATTAAAACGTTCCCATCCTATTCTGCGTAGGAGAACTGTACATGGATATCGGAAGAAGGACAGGTCCTACAACTAACGGATACATCCTTAGAAAAACTTTCCGATATCGAAGCAGAGTTCCTTATGCATATTGCTCTTGCAAAAATAAAGGAACTTAATATTGGAACGAATATAGGTAAGTTAATAGCATTGCCAACTCAACTTGCTCAGAACTTAAGAAGATTATATTGATTAAACGTACTGTCCGTCTTACTTTCCGTCCGCCAGATCCGTTTTAGGTCTCCTCAAAAGTTCGACTCAAACATTTATCTATATAATTCTAACGTTATGGAGCACTTGGGCACTTTACCCATATTTGGAATGATAATCTGAAGAACTTGCCCAAATAGAACAAGAATTTCGAACGAGTATTATGCAGTCGAATGCATCCGACTCCAAACTTTTGACATGTTTCTAAGATGATTCAGGGGATTCAACTATTTTCGGAGATATCTCCACATCTTCTAATAGGAGAGAAACTTCAACTAAAAATGTTTAAGCACAGTGTCCCACGTGGATATTCAGTCGGTAGTGTGTCGGACTAGAAGATACCCTCTGACAGTTATTGAGAACTGCTTAAAAAAACAAGGCTAAAAATCGATTTTAATCGATGTTTTGAAAATGGGTCGGGATATCGAGAAGAAATGATAAACCCAGTTCCAAATGTCTGGGTGGAGATTAACGCGAAGAGACGGACATGGGAATATATACATACTTTGTGGGGTCGGACATAGCTCCTACTCCGTTAGATTGTACAACTTTTATAAAAATTGGGTGCAGACAGACGGACAGAAAGTGAGACGGTCACTGCACAAATCCAATATTACAATATATATAGCTATATATCAGGCTAGCATCGAGAACTTATTTAGTCACCTTGTACATATTATGTAAATTTATCAATTGTACTTATGTAAATATTTAGATTTGGAACGTAAGACTCAGAAGACACGAGTTGTATCAAAGAAAAGAGCACTTACAACAAGCTTTTTCGATATCGGTAAAAAGGACGAACACAGTAAGCAATGCTTCTTATCAGAAATACGTTCTTAAATTTATATATTTTAAATCTAATTCATCTCATTCTCGTTTAAAAAAAATTTTTTTTATATTTAAGATAAATTTATATGCCTACTTATTACTACTAGAAAATATGGAATCTTTAAAGGCAATAGTTAATTTATTTGGAGATGCTTTCTTCTGCTTTTTCATGCATAATAAAATATATAATAAAATGTGCATTTCAAATATTTGTTCACCCAAGAATATCTAATAACTAATTTCCAAAAATAATAATGTAGTTTGTCAGTTTAATAATTTGTATGTTAATTTAAATAAGATGGACGCGATATTTTATTTGGCACCTCTTTGGAAGCCTGCTTGTCCAGGGACAGAAAGCGAGGCGGAGGAATGGACACCGGTTCGAAGCATACGTTGACGTCCGTATTTTCTAGTCGAGTTGGAAAATTAAATGATAACGTATGTATTTACCATTTTAAATAACCACTAAATTGAATTAATTAGCTTTGTGCACACTCTCTATACTGTAGGTACGTTCGTATGAAAGTTTGCCAACGAAATCTTCAAAGCATGGGGCTTCCTCTAACTACATGACAAATCTTCAAAAATCTGCCTCGATGTCAATGCAAATGTCGCGCAGTCAGTTTGACATGAGGAATGTTGAACTGGATCTCGACAGAATACTATTCGAAGAATCAAAAAACTGTTTTATGCTAAATGTGCCTATGTTTATACTAATCTGTATAGAATATTTGGAAGAACATGGTCTCCAAAAAGTCGGACTCTTCCGAGTTAGTACATCTCAGAAGCGTGTAAAACAAGTAAGTCCATAACATTTTTATACCCTGAACCCATTAAAAATGGATAAAAGGGGAATAATGATTTTGTGCAAAATGTCAAATCCGACCCCATAAAGTATATATATTGTTGATCAGCATCAATAGCCGAGTCGGTCTAGCCATGTCCGTCTGTCTGTCCGTCCGTCCATCCGTCCGTATGTATGAACGCAAGGATCTCAGAACCCATAAGAGCTAGAGTCTTGAGTCTCTTTTAGCTGTCCTCCTAGTTCCTCCTAGTTCCTACGCAGATCGAGTTTGTTTCCGATAGTCGATAACTTACTCCGTTTCCAAGCAATCGATAAAAGTCGATATGGATATCCTGTTTGTTTGGGTAATTGGGTAGCTAGAGTCACCAAACTTTATATGTTGCTTCAATAATATTATATATATGTCAAGTATCTTTCATTTTAGACCTATCACTACCACCCCAGAGCTATAAATCAAGTTAATAACCCAACTTGTATTGCCAACCAATTTAGGCCACAATTCAAATGCAATTGATTGATAAGATATACTGTAGAAAATTTCATTAAGATCGGTTTTTGTTTTGTTTTTCGGTATTTTGACTACGCACGTGCTTGCGACGCAAATTGCAAGAAGTTTTATATACATGTACACACACACATTCATGCGCGTCTGCTTCGAATTCTGTCATCATTGCGATTGTTTTCTGTGCTGCTCTTTTTATTGGTTTTTTCTCAATAGCACTCAGTTATTGGTGTGGCTGTTGAGCAGAGGCAGTGGCAGGTGGTGCGGTCTGTCTCGAGTTCGAGCCCTACCGAGGCTGGTATGGCTGCTGAGTAGAGTCGGCAGCAGCAAGTAATGCGGTCAGTTGCAAGTTCGGACCCTGCCAATGGAACTTTTTTTTATTTATCTTTATTTATTCAAACGAGTTGCACTTGGTGTTGGAATAAGAGTGTTCAGGGTATTCCCTAGTCGGGAGCACCCGCCTTGAACCTCTTACTTGTTATTTATATACAAATTAATAAAATTGTGCATATTTTAGCTTCGTGAGGAATTTGATAAGAACTGCAACATGTGCATTCCTGATAATACATGTCCACATGATGTTGCGACATTGCTTAAGGAATTTTTACGAGATCTACCTGAGCCCCTCCTGTGCAAAAGATTATATACAACATTTCTGGAGACTCAACGTAAGGCGCACGGAGATAAGGTTCTACTGCAAACTGAACAATATTTGTACTTTCTTTTAGGGATACGAAATCGGCGCCTTCAGCTGGAAGCCATATCTCACCTTATAAAACTGCTGCCTGTTGTTCATAGAGATACATTGTATGTCTTACTAAAGTTTCTGGGAAATGTAGCTGCTCATTGTGATGATATATGCTCCCCTGACGGTACAATCCAAATGAATGGAAACAAAATGGACAGCAACAACTTATCCACAGTGTTTGCTCCAAATATTTTGCGGGATTATGTGCCAAAAACAGCTGAATATAAGGAGCATGGAAATATGGTAGACGCAATAAATGTGATCAGGTAATATTCTAAGACACAGAGCGATTCATTGATTACTTTTTTTAAATTATTAAATTAGAAATTATTATTTATACCTTTATATTTATTCTTAAAAACATTTACATATATCTCTTTCCATATCCATTATTTGAAGAGATGTTAAGGCTTGAATGTGCGATGATTATACATGTTATAGATATTCATCATCGCACATTCAACCCTCGACCCGCGTTTATCATCCAAGAAGGTTGGATTTTGCGAATAGTGTGAAACACGTATCGGATACATTTTCACCAGGAAATGATTTGAAAATGATTTTGAAGCCGATCGGACTGCAGATGGAATTTCCAAAATCGCTGAAAAACGTGTTTATTTAGTTCTTATGAAAGGCTTTGAAAATAACGTTGAACTACATCGGACAGAACATAGAACTTTGCTCAAAAAATCTTTCCGCATTGCAGAAAGTGTGAAACACGTTTGAAATGAAGTCTCGCACCGAAGCTTGGAAATAAATTGGAGCCAGAAACTTCAACCACCAAATCTTTGAACACAACTTCCACTAAGAAGCGGTGGATTTGCTGAAAAGTGTGAAAGATTTACTGAATGAATTCGAACAAAGATCTTTAAAAACTAGTTTAAGGGTTGATCAGTCAGGAAAAAGAATAAGATTATCATTATTATTTTTACTGTGAGCAGAGTATTTGGTCATTCTTTCTTTTATTTAATATCTTTTCACCAAGGGCAGACTATCCCTTGAAGAAGTTAGTATTCTTTCTTTTTGTGTCATCTTCGATATTCTTTTTTTGACTTATTGATTTATAGATATTAAAATACCCAGCCTAAATTTAAATTGATAATCCAATCCTATATTTTTTATTTGCAGAATAATGATTGATCACTATGAAGAGATCTTTAAAGTGCCTGTTGAGCTTGTAGACGTGCTTTACTCCCATATGCTAGATACGTGTCCAGAGCAACTACACGTTATAATTACGAAGAAACTAAATCAGTCATCAAAGTAAGAATATATTATTGTCCTTATTTGAATACTGTTTTGATATATCAAGTAGATCTGCTAAGATTTCATTTGCACCGACTAACTGACTGAAAATAATTTTCTATTATGTCCTTGTACCCGTCCGATATTCAAAGCTAATAATAAAAGCCATAACACTCCGGGTACCTAGTATAGAAGCTTGTGCATAGAATTTTTTCTACTCTTGACTGCAAGCCTCAGAATTAGTTTCAATTCAAAGCAGACTTTTTCGTATATTTTGAAATAAACTCAATTTAAATTGTCCCGTTCTGCTGAAAATATTTAATGTCGTACATATTTTTAAGGAGAAGCTGGAGTCAATCTTTGCACACGTTTATCATATTTATTGTCCCTTTACAATATAGTAGAATGTATATTCATAAAGACATATTTTGCTTAAAGTGCTCAAGTTGAGGAATCCAAGCCAAACGAAAATCAGGCACATTTAAGAGATGGACCGTACGATTCAGCGCTTTTGATTGACGGAAGGCGTCAATCAACGCCTATTTTATTGGAACACCCAAACGTGTTCTCAGCCAGTCTACAGATATCAATGCCGGAGGAATTATCTTTACAGCCAACACGGGCAAATAAAATTCAAGGTACTTGAATCAAACATCCAGAAATAACAATAAAAAATACATTACGTATATATTTTCCTAATTTCTTTAGAGAGCAAAGTACAAACTACGAGTATTACGAGTATTTCCGAACCAAAGCTACCAACTAGTATATCCAACATTGGCGGCGCAACATTATGTGCAAAGACAGCCGAATTTGAGAAGAACACCTCTAGAAATGTAACCCATGGAACACAAAATCCAACAGCTAAAGCAAAACCCCTTTATAAGCGACAACAATTAATTCCAAGTTCCAGACGATAAGAAGAGGCAACGAAAGAGCCTTCCTAATCTTAGAGAAAGTGCTCTTAAACCTACAAACTGAAGGCCCGTTTTGCTGTGGGAAATATAGACAGACAGACAGACGGACGGACAACAAGACTGACACTGCACAAAGCCAATATAATATATAATCGCATAATTGATAAAAATCATTTAAATGTGCTAAATACCAATATATGTACCACTTATGAGTCAGCCAAAGGTCTCAGCTGCCAGGGTAATAATTTAAATACTTATAATTTAAGTTTTTAAGCTAGTTCTTTGCTTTGTATAAATATAACATAACATAAAATGTAAATTCAAAGAAATACAAATAATCGTGTAAATATAACAAAAGTGACCCGATCTGCTTAAAAATAAATCTGGTTGAATCTCGACCATCTATTCGACTACTTTAATGCAACACTGGCCCTAGTTTTTAAGTGCTGTGTACTTTTTGCTAATTTCCAATATTGAGCATTTTTTATACCCTGAACCCATTAAAAATGGGTAAAAAGGATATATTGTATTTGTGCAAAATGTAAATGTATGTAACAGGCAGGAGAAGGCATCTCCAACCCCATAAAGTATATATATTCTTGATCAGCATCAATAGCCGAGTCGATCTAGCCATGTCCGTCTGTCTGTCCGTCCGTCCGTCCGTCCGTCCGTCTGTCCGTATGTATAAACGCAAGTATATTAGAACCTATAAGAGCTAGAGACTTGAAGTTTTAGCTGTAGGTCCTCCTAGTTCCTACGCAGATCGAGTATGTTTCTGATAATCGATAACTTACTCCGTTCCCAAGCAATCGATAAAAGTCGATATCGACATCCTGTTTTTTTAGAAAATTGGGTAAATAATTAGAGCTAGAGTCCCCAAACATGATATGTTGCTTCTAGAATATTATATATATGTCAAGTATCTTTCATTTTAGACCTATCGCCACCTCCCCGCTACCTCCTCATGTGGGTTCAGAGTATTCCCTAGTCGGGAGCTCCCGACTAGAACCTCTTACTTGTTTAGTTCTTAGGCTACTCGATACGAACGCCGAAAATTAAAAATTTGGAGACCGACATCTAAAATGACTCAAAAGACTCGATTCGTGTCAAGTATCTCCAAACAGGAAGACCATACTAAACTATGTACGTTTACTTAGAAATCCCTAGAAGAAGCTATCAATATATCTATATATATTGATTAAACTGGATTGTGCGGATGTAAAACGAGTCAGAGATCTGGGTGAAATCTGGAAAAAATGGTCATTCTTGTAATATTTACATGGTAATATTAAATGTATATATCTATATATATATATATTTATGTGTATACATATATAAGTATTTATTATTGTTAGTGGTATTACATAAGACTATAGGAATTATGCTTAATGTAGTGTCTGTATATATTTTAAATTTGGTTTTTTCGTTTTCTTTTTATCTCTTTTTCGTAAACTCGTTCATTTACAATCGTTCCCTTAGAATATGCTTGTAATCTACAATGAAGAGGAGTACATCATATTATTATTATTATGTAAACAGCTGATTTCTAAAGTTAAAGTTTACCTTTAAAGAACATTTTGGGGTATGGCTAAATTGCTTAAGTTAGTCATCTTGAACTTCGATGTAGCAGTATGTATTGGGCTAGGTTTGAAATTTTAAACAACAAATCTTCTGATATGATCAAATACGTAATTATGATTACTGTAGAAGCATTAATAACGCTCGCGACGCTTGTTTGCATTGCCGCCGGTTGCTCACCTGCCAATAATAAAAACCAATAATTTCGAAAACATTAATATAATAATAATAACAATTAGGAGTGCTTCAGTCGGCAGTACCCGACTAGGAGATACCCTCAACACCGCACCTAGTTGTCTCTACGTACAGTCTCGCTGTCTTCTCGACAATATCTATATTTGATTTCAGTACAGAATTTTCAAGATGAGATGTTTTAATTTTGAAGAGAACGGAAGAGGTAACAAAAGGTAAAATATTTTTAATCTGTGTATATAAATACCATTTAAGTTCCTGAACACAAAGATTGATATAATTCATTTTAATTTTAATACTTTAATTTACAATAGGTTGGTTTTCATTTTATGGCAATGGCAATTAACTTAGATGGTATAATATTCTTTATAATATTCTTATAGAGCGGCTATCCTTATCC
Source organism: Drosophila littoralis (assembly GCA_018903485.1). Lineage (NCBI taxonomy): Eukaryota > Metazoa > Arthropoda > Insecta > Diptera > Drosophilidae > Drosophila > Drosophila littoralis. The sequence goes on along the minus strand of JAEIGF010000234.1, from coordinate 827,255 downwards.
TCGGCTTTCCTTTCCTTCGGAAGGAATACCCTTAATCAGTCAGGGCAGTTTATTTTAATAATAGAGATCATGTTTAACTTTCTCTAGGCTCTGCTAAAAATGTATCCCTTTCCCATTGTATATAATATATTGTGCAGTTTACTTTTAAATATATCTGTGTGTTTCTAGGAATAAAAGGACGAGTCCTGTTTCAATATGTAAGGCATAACATCCTATTTTAACGGATCCCCGTTGAGGTGCCAATTATCGTCTCCCTCTGCCATCTATTTCCTTGAGTATGGACTAGGACAAATTGAGTCGACAATTTCTTAAAATCAATAAGCCAATAATAAAGAATATTATCCTGAGTTGTATTTAAGGATTTAAAAAAATTCATTTTCGTATAAACAATTGTCTTTCGCTAGACCGACGGACATAGCTAAATCGTCAAAGATAGTCGTCCTGATCAAGAATATATTTATTTACCTGTCCCATTTTGATGCTTACTTCTGTCTGTAAATTACATTTTCGCAAAACTAATATATACTCTCATTACTCATCATTACTCATCATTACTCACCCGGGTATAAGAACCACACGAATCACTTACCAGTCAGGACGTGAACACGCACAGAAGCCGGCACAGCTGCGTTGGGTACACATGTGTAATTCCCGGAGTCCCGCAAAGAAGCACGTGTCAGCATTAGACGACTTGTGGTACCCGCATCGGTCTTTTCAGTTTCCAGACTAATGCCGCCTCGAAGTGAATCAAAGTCGACAATCGCAGAGCCGTGGTACCTTCGGTTGTAAATCAAAATGTAAGACATTCCGGGTTGAACAAGATGTATAAAAATTTACCATAATACAGACGATGCGTGTATATTTACTGAGCAGGCCAAAGCAATCGTGCTATCTCGCTTTACGTGTATTTCCGTCGATCCCAAAATTTTTGCCCGTGCCGCTTTAATGAATTAATATTCGATTTTTTTAGTTCCCAAATCTGCGTACATGTTGTTCATCTAAGTACGTCCATTGACGTTCTTATTAGGATCAAATCTTTATATATTCTCTAATCAAGTTAAGTGGAAGGACAACGACAAACTGAATTCCAATCGACTTACGATATACATAGACACATAGGTAGATCGACCGGACCTTGCAGCTTGATGCTGGTAAAGAATATACATATTGGACTTTGGACCTTTAGACTGATAAAGGATTTATATATTGAACCTTGGATCTTGATGATAAAGAATATACATATATATTTTGAGTATGTCTATAAGATGATTATGCTTTGTAAAAACATCCCCAAACGGAGCTCCTAATCGATCGCAATCAAATTCAAAATCCAAAATTCCTTCTTCGAGGTTGGCTTATGGGTGGAAACAAAGTCCAAAGTTGGATACGTCCGATATGCCTTAGGCCAATTTATAAAAAGTAACAACAATTGACTTCCTTTATAAAGATAAAGTTAAAGATAAAGTAACAAAAATTGACTGCCTTTGTAGAAATAAAGTTACCCTTAAAACTAGTTTAAAATTTATATATCACTAATATCAAACCTTTTGAATTATAGTATAGTTTCTCTGAATTTCTATCTCTCATATCATTTTCAGCTGCAATTATACGAGAAAAAAAATATCATTTAGCATATCCTGTTGCATAATTTGACAAAACAAAGAATATCGCTTTGCAGTACTCTGTTCACAGTGCGATTTTCGGTCAAATCTGAGAGTTTTCTGTAACTGACTGTAACTTGTTTAGGGATACTCCGGACTGGTATGGAAAATGTAATGGACGTAGGAAAATGTAACGACTTATGTCAAATGACTTAATCATCGAATTTCCATCATTCACTTTATTTTAAAATGGCTTTCCACAGCGACTGCTCTGCCCAATGACTCGTACACTCGTAATTTTTCTTCAATCCTTCTGGTCTGCTGGTCCCTTGATGACATACTGACATATTGACTTACTGCCAAATAGATATATTGACATATTGATAAAAGATATATTGATATATTGTCATATTAATATATAGATATATTGATATATCGACATATTGATATGTTGATATATGGATAGATTGATATATTGTCATATTGATATATTACTGTTAATAGACTGTAGTTCTGTGGATATACTTCTTATTTTGCTGAGTACACCCAACCATTCCACGCACATATTTGAAGCTTTAAGATTAAAATTGAAATTTTGTTTCTGCGGACAAATGGACGAGCTCCTTATTAGTTTGTAAACTTCGCACCAATACGGTTTCTATCACTTTGTGAACAGAGTATTGCACCTCTTGATTAATTAATAACCTGTGATCTCTAAAGTAATTGCCAAGTTGATTTTCGGCTCTGTATTCACTTGACACTCATAAATGCCGCTGTCTCGGGTTTGCGCGTAATCAATCTTCAAGTCCCAGTCGTCGCTATTTGGCGGATGTAAAACGGAGAACCTTTGATCCCCGGTGTATGTATAGATGTTTGTGGTTAGAATATGAAGATCTCGCTTGCGCATCCACGAAACCTGCACATGGGTTATAAATTAAAAAAAAATGTGAAAAAAATGTTATATGCCTAAAATATGCCTCAGTAGAGCAATATGGTAAAGCAGCCATAGTACCTGTTCCCCCCACATTTGTGCTAATTCTTATCAATGTTGAACTGTTATATCTCATTGGTTCATTTGGGTATTGAGTAAAGAATTCATATGGGGATGTTTTTTGCTCCACACTATGGCAAATGGTTTCTTGAAGAACACCAGTGTTTTTAACCCGATCCGTAACAAGTTTCGATGTTATCGAAATTGGCGAGATATCGACATGCGAATGGTATACGAGAATTTCAATTTCAGTTTTCAAGTCTCCAGCTATTGCAGTTACTGAGAATAAGGTTTTTATACGGACGGACAGGCGGGCGGGCATGACTAGATTAACTCAGCTTGTTAAATAAATATATATTAATAAAATATGTATATGCGTACAGTTCGATTTCCTTTATTTTTAACTCGGCATCGTAAAATTGCTGTTTCATCTACAACAGCTGAGATATTTCTGGGGCTTATGTCGTCAAAGTAAGGTCGATCCAAGTTGGCCAAGTCTGGAAATGTAAAAGAAACTGAAACTGAAGAAACCCATTAGATCTGTAAATTACAATTTATGCTTACCATTGATTATTAAAAACGACGATGCGCTTATCTGCTGAATACTACTATTTAAATGCAGGATAAAGAAAATGATCGGCTTGAACTTATTTAAATTATCCGAGCTCTGTTTTTTGCCATATGAAGCCACCATTTTTGTGCACCTTGGCTACTTCTCAGGAATGCCTCGATGCTATTTTGTTCTATTTCAAACCTAAAATAAATAAATCAAATTTTATACGCCACGTATTATTTTTATTGTTTTTCTCGTTTATCAGAATTTTATCTTTATTTCATCTCTGCCCGCTTATTGGGCAATAACTATTAATTTTAATTCATTTATTAATACAAATAATATCATATTTATTTGTTTTTCGTCCGGATTTGCCAGGACCAACTAGTTCCCGACTAGGAGATGCTTTGAACCATTTCCATCCAAAACCAGAAAAAATACACATATCTAGGGAATTAAAAAACAAGAATTATAAAAATAAAAACGCACAATCAATTAATTCACCTGCTGAAATGGAACTCGGGGTCATGACCCAACTAATTGCCATCGCCCTAAGCGTCAAACTAACACTTAAGTTCTTAGGAAAAAAAAAAAACAGAGTAAAAAAACAAACAGTACAAGATACAATACAATCGTAATTGCAATTAGTTGCCAGGGGCTATGATTTGACAGTGGGACCATCAAGCTATCAGCTAATTCTGCTTTCTTATCGTCCACCTGGACCTCATCTAGAGATCCCACATCTTGTCCTACTTCGTCCAAATCCAGCCTCACCGAGTAAGAGCAGATGATTCCAACCAAGCCTGTCCCTAATCCCCTTCTCTGAAAATATCCCGCCAATGTAAATACCCGTATGGATACTATATATACCGTCTCAGCTAACAAACATTGTAACTTTACCTTCTATCACAGTCATTCACTAGGTAGAGATCAGGAGGCAATGATAGACGCCTGCGCGTAATAAAACATATTCAAATCTAAAACAAGTAAGAGGTTCTAGTCGGGAGCTCCCAACTAGGGGATACCCTGAACCCTCTTCTTCCAACACCAAATGCAAATATATATATTATTCTAGAAGCTACATGTCAAGTTTGGTGACTCTAGCTCTTATTATTTACCCAATTTGCTCAAAAAACAGGATGTCGATATCGATTCTTATCGATTGCTTGGAAACGGAGTAAGTTATCGATTATCGGAAACAAACTCGATCTACGTAGGAACTATGAGAACCTACAGCTAAAATTTCAAGTCTCTAGATCTTATAGGTTCTGAGATCCTTGCGTTCATACATACGGAAGGACGGATGGACGGAGGGACGGACGGACAGACAGACGGACATGGCTAGATCGACTTGGCTATTGATGCTGATCAAGAATATATAAACTCAATGTGGTCGGAGATGCTTCCTTCTGCCTGTTACATACATTTGCATTTTGCACAAATACAGTATACCCTTTTTAACCATTTTTAATGGGTTCAGGGTATAAAAATGGCGAGTTTGTTCAAGATATCTTGAAAAACAAAAAAGTTTTTCATACAAGAACCTAGTTTGCATAGAAACAGACTCGGCTGTTGATACTGATGAAGAATATTTATACTTTATGGGACCGGAGATAACACCTTCTATGAGTTACACATTGAATATAACCAAATTTTTTCTTTAAAGATGCTGTGTTTCTTAACGGAGCTGTAGATCTTATTAAGTTATAGAATATTCGAAGAAATAATAAGAAGAAATAATGAGGAACGAATATACACTTGACGGATGTATACGATGCCAGAAGAGAGAAACTTGGGATATGCGTAAATATATCGGAATATGAAATTCTATACGAATTTTTATGGATTTCAACAACAAACAAAAGAACTAACTCGACCGGCGTGGGCATTAGTAAGTCGAACATATAATTTCTCTAGCTCTTATCGTTTGCGAGATTGATGTGTTCATACAAACGGATGGACAGATGGACAGATGGACAGACGGACAGTCAAAGAGACGCATATACAGTATGTCAATAAAGTGTTTTGACTAGCGAAAAAAAACACATTTTTTAGGTTTATTTGAACATAAATGTACCTTAAAGTGGGAATATTTTGTCGTATATAATTTATTTCGATTCGCTGTTTTCCCTAGAAGATAACGCCAGAAAAATTATTGAAATAGCTTTATCCAAACATTTTATAGAATTAAAAAACTAAAAACATTCAAATTTTTTGCTGTCAATAAAGTGTTTTTACACGAAGCTTTATTACTAAATAACAATGTTAAAAAAACAGGAATATTTTTTTTAATATTTTGTGTGGCTGCCATTAGCGTCACATACTGCGTGCATTCGCCGTTTCATTGAAACAATAAGGTTTTGTATGTATGTTTCTGGAATCTTCTGCCATTCTTCCAGTACAGCAGCTTTTAAATCAGTTTTTGATTTTGGACTCCGCTTTGCGACTTTTTTTTTCAAATATGACCACACATTTTCTATTGGATTCATATCTGGACTTTGTGGTGGAGTGTCTAACACCTTTCCACAGTTGTACAACAGCCAAACTCTTACCATATGAGCTTTATGCTTCGGGTCATTGTCCTGGTAAAATTGAAAAATTGGCTTATTGCCCTCATAGAATCCAAATTTCTGTGCACTACTGACGAGATGTGTCTGTAAAATGCTCAGATATTGTCTAGCATCCATGGTATTCTCAATGAAGGTCAAATCGCCTACACCCTTGCTCGAAATACACCCCCACACCATCACTGATAGTTTTCCGAATTTAACGGTTGGAATAATATTGCGGTTTTCCAACGCTGTTAGTGGCTTTCTCCAGACTCTGGATGGCCCATCGTTGTAGAATAGCATAATCTTGCTTTCGTCACAGAATATGACGTTACTCCAAAAATCATTCGAACTATTTACATGGGCTTGAGCGAACGATAGCCGCTTCAAAATATTCGCCGCCGATAGTAGAGGTTTTTTCCTGGCAACTCGTGATGTGTAGTCATTGGAATTCAGTAATTTTCGGACAGTTTCATGTGAAACATCAACACCACACCATGGACAGATGGACAGACGGACAGTCAAAGAGACGCATATAGCTAGATCGACTCGACTATCAATGCTAAGTAAAAATACTTATACCTTATGGGATTGAATATGCCTATTTCTGCCTGCTACTTACGCTTAAACAATATTATTATACCAAAGACAGCCCTAAGCCCTAAGATGAGTAACGCCCATACATCAATGATGCTGACACAAGCAACGAAGTTAGTCGCTAGCCTGTCTTCGGCAAAGTTGATCGATCGTGCTCTGCGTCGATTCGTTCGGCCCTCATAGAGCTGAAGCTGAGAGTAAATTCAATTTTTAGCGTTTTCGCTCTTTTAGCTGTGAGAGCGCATTGAAACTGATTTGGTTTTTGTTCTTAATTTTCAAAAAATCAAGCTGCATAGTAGCTTTTTGTTGTATGGCGTTACTCATCTTAGTTATATTGTCATTCATTATAGCCTTTTAACCCATTTTCAATAGGTCTGTTGTATGAAAATTATTTACAGTTTGCAGCCTCATAAGACTGTGTCTCAGTCACAATATGGACTAATATTTAAGTTTCACACTAAATAACATCGTAGCGGCTGTCCAGAACTCAACTTGATTTGATCGTTATTCTTACCCTCAAATGGTGGGTGTCGGGTAACTGGTGACTTCTTTACTTCTCCTTCACAGCTTATGGCATGTGTGTATGCATGAACAGGTAAGTGCAATTGATGTGATGGCGATTTGGCGTACAGGGTATATCGTATTCGGATAATCGATTTACATTGACTTAACTGTCATAACAAATTCAATAAAGTTTTCTGTTTCCTGTTTTCCTAATAACTCAATTCAATCGCAGTATTCTCACAAATAGCAAACTTGTATGTTACATTTTTTTTTTCATTTATCCATTTGTATATGCATGTGCATGTACCAGATATCTATTCTTTAAACATAAACAAAACATCGACGATGATTCACTGGTATTTATAGTTTATTTGCAATTTATTATTTACGCGCCAAATGATGTATTCTTTTCATTGTCATTATCTTCAATATACTTACTATTAAGAGGCTTGAAACCTTATCCATCTCTTTTATAAGCCATAATAAAATTTCTTTAAACTTTTCAAACGAATGTCTACATATTTTTTAGATTTTCAACGATTTTCAACACTTACTAGCATATTAATTGAATTTTAACATTGATAACTGTTTTTTTTTTTTTTTGTTATATGCAAGATGGCATTTAGTTTTTGTAGAAAAATTTGTTCAATTTATTTAATCCTGCGATTTGTATTCACAATTTCCTTTCGCACGCACTGCGCAGCTCAACTTTGTTCAACCACCGAAGCATCGGGTCGTATTTATTTGGACTCTCTGAGAATGCAAAAGTGAGAGCTTTTACGAGGGTTGTCATTTTTGAATTTTTAACTATGGCAACTCTAAGTGTTACCAGGTGCGATTCGACCTATCCATTACGATTTTTGTTATACTCTGAACCTTTTAAAAATAGCTAAACAGATTTTACTGTGGTTTCGAGCTAATTTATGTAACATATTTATATTTATATTCCTAACCAGGACGACAAGATTAAATCGATCAGGTCACATGTCCTCCTGCATACCCGGCCGTATGTCCCTCTGTCTGTCATCTCGGAAACTAAAAAGCTAGAGTCTTGAAATTTTGAGTATTTGCTATATCGAAATATTATAGTAGTCTAAATGGCCAAACTTGTTGATATATAAACAAAATATTGCAGCATAATCACCGAAGCTGCTCAAGAATTCATTACCCTCAATGTGGAGCAAAGCTTAAAGGCACAGCTGTGTATGTATAGAAATCTAGAGCTCGTAAGGGTGCATTGAGTAATAAATATACAAAGGTGGCTTTTGGATTGAAAGCTCTTTTTCAAAATACTTACAAACACAACACCCGGCTGTCGTCGACAGTTACTTCTGCCGTTACACAAAATTTCAAAGACATCTGCAGAACATTTACTTGAAGAACCAACAACAACCGTAATCAAAACAAACGACTCGACAATAAAAACAAGTATGAGGTTCAAGTCGGGAGCACCCGACTAGAGAATACCCTGAACCCTCTTATTCCAAAACTAAATGCAGCTCGAAAAGATAAATAAAAAAAAAAAGTTACATTGGCAGGGTCCGAACTTGCAACTGACCGCATTACTTACTGCCGACTTTACTCAACAGCCACACCAACCAGAAAAAAAATTACTTTCCTCGGTAGAGCTCGAACTCGAGACAGACCCCACTACTTGGCATTGCCTCTACTCAACAACCACACTAATAATTGAGTATTATTGAGCAAAAAACCAATTAAAATAGCAGCACAGAAAACAATCGCAATTGTAATGCTGATGACATAATTCGAAGCAGACGCGCATGAATGTGTGTGTGTACATGTATACAGAAATTCTTGCAAATTGCGTTTCAAACACGTGGGCAGTAGTGCGCAAAATACGGAAAAACAAAACAAAAACCGATCTTAATGAAATTTTCTACAGTATGTCTTATTGTACCATAGAATATTTGCGTATTCTCAAAAAGTCAATTGCATTTAATGGGTTGGCAATAAAAGTTGGGCTATCGACTTGATTTATAGCTCTGTGGTGGTAGCGGAGAGGTGGCGATAGGTATAAAATGAATGATATATACATATATAATATTCTAGAAGCAACATATCATGTTTGGTGACTCTAGCTCTAATTATTTACCCAATTTGCTCAAAAACCGGATATCGATATCGATTTTTATCGATTGCTTGGAAACGGAGTAAGTTATCGATTATAGGAAACAAACTTAATCTGCATAGACACTAGGAGGACCTACAGCTAAAATTTCATGTCTATAGCTCTTATATGTTCTGAGATCCTTGCGTTAATACATACGGACGGACGGACGGACGGACGGACAGACAGACGGACATGGCTAGATCAACTCGGCTTGTGATGCTGATCAAGAATATATGTATGTATATACTTTAGGGGGTCGGAGATGCTTCCTTCTGCCTGTTACATACATTTGCATTTTGCACAAATACAATATACCCTTTTTACCCATTTTAAATGGGTTCAGGGTATAAAAAGCACCCCACAAATTTTGTGTTTGCTATCCCTTTTTGTTTTTGGCTACATCCTGGGATCTTCTAACTCATTGTTGTGGATTCTAATCACTGCTATGCCTTTAATTCGCAGTCACAAAGTCATGTGTTACTCTTCTCCACTCGCTTTCAACTTGCAAGCCACCCGGCAGATTTGTATCATTTTTCATTTTTCGACCAGCAAAGCACTCTTTCTCTAAATAGGGTATTTAACTTTTGATAAGGCCTGTAATCAAATACCGCTACCTATACAAATTATTATCCAATGTTTAAGTAAAATAAAAATAGTTTCGTATTTAGTGTGCAACTATTAGTACAATCAATAATAATTGTTTTTATTATATTGTATTATATACCATTTTTATAAATAAGTATATCGAAGCCTCGACGCGCCAATTAGTAGTTGGTACTCACACATTTTGGTAAAAAATCTACATGTATGTGTCTGCCAAGCCAAGGGAAGTACACTGCGCGTCGTCAGATTAGCGCCCCCCTTACGCACGCTACTTTTTATACCCTGAACCCATTGAAAATGGGTAAAAAGGGTATAATGTATTTGTGCAAATGTATTTAACAGGCAGAAGGAAGCATCTCGGACCCCATAAAGTACATACATACATACATGTATATTCTTGATCATGATCAACAGCCGAGTCGATTGCCTGTCTGTCCGTATGTATGAACGCAAGGATATCAGAACCTAGCTAGAGACTTGAAATTTTAGCTGTAGGTCCTCCTAGTCCATGCGCAGATCGAGTTTGTTTCCGATAATCGATAACTTACTCCATTTCCCAGCAATCGATAAAATCGATATTGAAATCCCGTTTTTTAAGCAAATTGGGTGAATAATAATAGCTAGAGTCACCAAAAATGATATGTTTATTCTAGAATAGAATATATATATCAAGTATCTTTCATTTTATACCTATCGCCCCCGCTACCACCACAGAGTTATAAATCAAGTTAATAAACCAACTTGTATTGCCCAACAATTTAAACTACAATTTTAATGCAATTAACATTTTGAGAATACACAAATATTCTATGGTACAATAAGATATACTGTAGAAAATTTCATTAAGATCGTTTAAGAAACACGTGTTTGCAGCTAGCGCAGTTCCAAGAATTTCTGTATGCATGTACACACACACATTCATGCGCGTCTGCTTCGAATTATATAACCAACATTCCAATTGCGAATGTATTGTTTTTAGTGCTGCTATTTTAATTCGTTTTTTCTCTACAAGACTCAATCATGGGTGTGGCTGTTGAGTAGAGGCGGTGGGAAGTGGTGTGGTATGTCGCGAGTTCGAGCCCTACCGAAGAAACTTTTTTTTTTTTTGGCTGGTGTGGCTGTTGAGTAGAGACGGCGACAAGTAGTGCGGTTAGTTGCGAGTTCGAACCCTGCCAAAGGAACCTTTTTTTTTTTATTTATCTTTATTACTACAAACGAGCGCGTAGAGCGAGCTGAATTTGGTGTTGAAATAAGAGGGTTCAGAGTATCCCCTAGTCGGGATCTTCCGACTAGAACATCTTTCTTGTTTTAAATAAATTCATTATTGTAAAAGACCCTAATAATAAATTACTTAAATGTACGTAAGTAAGATGGAAATATATTCTAAACATTACAAGAAATGGTATTTTATGAATCATAAAAAAGAAGGGCGCGAGTCAGACGCGTGCCAATAATGATATTTTTAAATTTTGCGCCCATGATCAGCCCATTCACACACATTTGTGTCTCTGTGTGTGTGTGCGCAGAGCTCGAAATTCAGAAGTCCAAAAATATTGCCAAATTTGCATCGGACAGGCAGGCAGGGACCAACAGGCACACAAGCGCATAAATGCTTCTATTCATATACAAAATACGCAAGTATGCGTGAATAGCAAGTCCAAAAACTTTTAAATGCACACATGCCAACGCTTAGGTACCCTTTCGAAGAAGAACGAGCTAAAAAGAAAGAATTTCGCATCGACTTGGCAAACCCTTTCATTATTTCATATTACTCGTCCCCTCAAAAGGGAAGAAATGCCACCGGACAAATACACACACAAACATTTAAACGGTACATAGACAAATTGAAAGAGCATTGAGAGTAAGCCAAAGCAGTTTCCTGTAGTGGGAGCGAGATAAAAAACAGCGATGCCGTTCTATCGCACAAATCATATGGATGAGAGTAAGCCACAGCAGTTTCTTGTAGAGTGAGCGAGTAAAAAGACAGCGTTGCCGTTCCCCGACACAGGCCATATGTATTTTTACGCTCTTGCTCTGAGAGCATGCGGGCATCTCTCGAACCCGAACAAAAACGAAGGCGAGTTTGGACCAGCCGCAGAAATTTCGAATGTCACCCTCAAAAGTACGGTTTGTCCGGTCTATATGTTATTTGGTTAGTGATACTATGGACTGCTGGTACTCGAATTTTATACCTTCTTGCGCCAATGACTTAATGGCAAGGGTGCCAGGCCCTGGGTTCTAGCTTTTGGGTACAAACGTAGGCAGTGTTAGCTGCGTTAACTACCGGGACTGAATATTTTACCTTGAAATCCCGCAGCACCCGGGTATTTCTGTTGTGTTGTCACCATTGTTCTACCCTGTGCCCTCTGCAATTGTGTACTCTGGTATATATGTATGGGCCTTGATTAGAACCATTTTTAACAATTTCCTTCTACTTAGACATGCTTTTGTTTCTTAGAGTCGACTTTACCCATACATCGGCCGTATACCCTATCCAAGATGATAAAATAGAAATGAAATGAACAATGACTAAATCACACAATTGTTAATAAATAATTATTATTATTTTAAAGAAGCAATAAACAAACGCAATCAATAATCATTAATATATATCGAATATATTCAATCGGATACATACATATGTATATGTATATGTATATGTATATGTATATGTATATGTATATGTATATGTATATGTATATGTATATGTATATGTATATGTATATGTATATGTATATGTATATGTATATGTATATGTGTATGTATATGTGTATGTGTATATGTATATGTATATGTATATGTATATGTATATGTATATGTATATGTATATGTATATGTATATGTATATGTGTATATGTGTATATGTGTATATATGTATATGTGTATATGTGTATATGTGTATATGTGTATATGTGTGTGTATGTGTATATGTGTGTGTATGTGTATATGTGTGTGTATGTGTATATGTGTGTGTATGTGTATATGTATATGTATATGTATATGTAGATGTATATGTAGATGTATATGTATATGTATATGTATATGTATATGTATATGTATATGTATATGTATATGTATATGTATATGTATATGTATATGTATATGTATATGTATATGTATATGTATATGTATATGTATATGTATATGTATATGTATATGTATATGTATATGTATATGTATATGTATATGTATATGTATATGTATATGTATATGTATATGTATATGTATATGTATATGTATATGTATATGTATATGTATATGTATATGTATATGTATATGTATATGTATATGTATATGTATATGTATATGTATATGTATATGTATATGTATATGTATATGTATATGTATATGTATATGTATATGTATATGTATATGTATATGTATATGTATATGTATATGTATATGTATATGTATATGTATATGTATATGTATATGTATATGTATATATATATATGTATATGTATATGTATATGTATATGAATATATGTCTATTTGAATATATATCTATGCATATGTGTATGAATTTTTATATAGATATATGTATACACATATGTATGTATGCGATGAATAGGAGATTAGCATGTCGTAAATCGTAATCGGATTACAAATTATGAACTATAATAAATTATATCTGATCAATTTCAGAAGTCTGAGTAAGGCAGACCTTCTGTCGCTACCGGGACATTTCGTTGAGCATTAGAGGCTTGGCTCCATCCACGAGCGCTGTTGTTGAAGCATTGACCAGGGGCACGCAATTGATGAGATTCCGGACTATATGCATTCTGTCCATAATTTGATGGGGTCGATGAAAAAGGTGATCGTTGGATATTATCAAAGCCTGCACGATCTCCGATACCTCCAGGCGTGAACGGAGTGGGGGATGCATTCCGCACATTTGTATATGCTGACTGTTTGTTTACATTAAGATATCGCTGAGTCGATACACCCGAATTTCTTTGGTTTGATTCTTGAAATTTAGATAACTTATCAAATGACAACGGCGAGGGATTAAAGTTGACCTGTGGTGCCGCCTGGACGGAGCTTGGGGGCACCTTTTGGTAACTCGCCGGAGCATAGAGCTGTTGCTTGGGCGGCACTGATGAATATAATCCGGACGTGGGATTCGAAATGGGAAAACCACTTGGTGCATCACCAACATGAGATGTCTGATATCCTTTTGAAAAGTCGGTTTTTGTTGGGCCTTGATAGTTAGATGTATGTTTCTGATGATCACCTAGCTGAACTGGCGGAGGTGCGTAACTTGCCAGTGAGATTTCCTTAGGCACATATAAACCTACAGAAGAGTAAATCAATTAAATAAAATAATATATTAGAACTTATTGTAAAATATGTTTGTATGAAATTTACAATCACATACATATACATATTCACATGCACATTCACATATTCACAAACATACAAGTGTATCTAAATAACACTATGCAATAAATCTAGCCCTTTCTTTCCCAAAAAGAAATATATTTCTCTTCGACCCCATAAAATATATATGTTATCTATCTATATCAATAACCGAGTCGATGTAGCCATGTCTGTCTGCCTATCCTTATGTCTGTGTCCTCCCCGTTTTCAAAAAAATCCTTTCCAAAAAATCGATATAAAAATTCTGTTCTTTGAGCAAATTTCTATAGTTGTAGTCATCTAGTAGTATAAACCGATCAAGTATCTTTCGCTTAACAATACAAAAAAAAATTTAATTCTTCGTTTGTGGAGCCTAGTCTATCAAATAAGAAGGGTTGCTATAGGACTTGGTCGGACTTGTGTTGAACATATATATATATATATACCAAATATAGTTTAACATATTGTGGCAGAATTGTAATACATTTTATGTACAATAAACAGATATTTATGTGAACACATATATTGAAGGATATGAACAGAAAGTTGAAGGGGATGCAATCATGCCTTTGCTTGTGGATTCATCAGCATCATCATTTATTTCCGTTTCCAATGCGAAATTAGTTTGTGATTTTGAATTATCGTCAATCGAACGCCTTTTGTCAGTTGTAGATTCGCATCGGTTTTTCTGAAGTCCTTCGTGTTCTCGTAAGGACTGTTGCTCAAATGAGAAAATTAATTCACGCACATTAACTGGATCAGTTACTTCAGCGATACTCTCTGTTATATCTTCTTTGGGTTTTGATAATTTCGTATTATCGGGAGCTATCTCAGAATCCGTATTTTTTCTGTACATGTCCGTGGGCACATTTCGTTGACCCGATGCCTCGGGCAAGCGATGTCTGCTTTCTATGTTCTTACCTAGCCTCTGCTGTTGCATAAAGCATTTCTGAAATTGTTCTAACTGCAGTAGCCTATGTTCAATTTCATCGGTAAAATAGTTGTTTGAATTATTAGTTAGATGTACGTTCTGATTAACTCCATAGATTGGATCTATGAGAACATGTTCATTAGTGTAATAATATTCGCTCATATCATCAATATTCTGTGTTTCACATTGTTGCTGGTAGTTTTGCCAATAATACTCTGAAATATTTAATTTCGCATTAACAATAAATGAAATCGCAATATGTACGTTCACTGACTTTCTTTTAAATTTAAAAAAAAAAAATAATTGGAGATTTCTCAGCAGATTTCTTAAACTGGAAAGTTTAAATTCAAATTAGAATGAGGCCTAATGCTGCAAGATTCTCAAATGAGGAATTTATGATCTATTTATGATATTTTGTTGCACTCTTTCGAATTAATACAAATAATTAGTTGGCCTTCACCTCTTGGCAGTTCAACATTGCGACCTTCCCAAACTAATTGGGGATCTTTTTTCAAGGTTCTTGAAACTAAGATTAAATAAAATTAAAATTAGAATTAGAGGAAGGCCTAATGACGCAAGATTCTCAAATAATTTATATAAATTTATGATATTTTGTTGTATTCTTATCAAATTAAATTTGCCTTCACCTCTTGGTAGTTCAACATTGCGACCTCCCCAGCCTTGTGCCACGCTTGGCTTGTACGCCAGTTCTCTTTGCGGATTGCTCGGTTGAATGGGTTGGCTTTGGACACGAGTGTTCGGTAGCTAAAAGCAAACGTTTCAGATTAAAATACCATACCATATAACTCAAGTGCTAGAAACTAACATTTTTATACGGATCCTGTACGTTGTTCGATGCGGCATAATAAGGAGCAGGCTGACGTGAGGCCGGATCTGGTATTGAACTGGGAAAATCGGTAACGTCTTGATTGAAATGCACAGGTGAGGCTTGAGAGGCAATCGGTGTTTGGTTTTGATATCTGGAGTCCTCCAAAAATGCCGCGCTTGCCGAGCCAGTCTGGAGGGCAGCTTCCCAGGGCGACTTAACCACCTGGACACCTGGCTTTGAGTATTTCTCAATGAGCTGATCCTGGTGAAGATTCAATTGAACCCGATGCTTTCCAGCATCCGAATAAGCTGGCAAAATGCTCGGCGAGGTCGCCGGCCTTGCCTGATATTGTTGGTAATCTGGAATACCAGATGGACTGTGAATGCCGGCATTTGTCTCGTCGACTACCCAATTTTCAGCCTTTCTACGACGTTTTGCAAAGAGCTCAGCTCCTTGATGGCGATGTTTGCATATATGTAATATATATTTATAATTGTTTTGGGTTTTCACAATTATTATTGTTGTTTATAGAAGGGCAGCAAGCAGGCCGAGGCGGCGGCGGCGGCGGCGGGCAAAGCAATATTTGTTTGTGGTACATGTTATTAAATAAATTAAATTATTAGATTATTTTATTATCAAAAACCTTTCAAAACCAGCAATAAATCAACAAAATTACTAGGTTTGTTTTCTCTGCGGAGAAGAAACCAATTATTTAAGTAATTTATGCTTGTTTAAATGAGTATGTGTGTGTGTGTGTGAGTGTGTGTGTGTGTGTGTGTGTATGTGTATATATTTAATACAAAAACGAGAAGATTTAATACCCTTGCAGACTCAACCTTTTCATATTAGCCATATCTAAAAAGCACAGGGAAAATAGTTAATACCGAGTTTGGTTACGATATCTTGAAAAACAAAGACGTTTTCCATGCAAGAACCTATTTTTCGACCGATCGTTCCCATGGCAGCTATATGATATAGTGATCCGATCTAAACAAGATTTAGCTTAAATGTAGGGAGCATAGTGAAACCTATAAATGGCTAGTCTGGTCAAGATATCTTAAGAAACAACAAATTTGTCCATACAACAATTTAATTTTTGACCAATCGTTCCTGTGGCAGCTATATAATATAGTAGTCCGATGTTGATAGGATGTTGCACACATATGAGGAGCATAGTAAAACTAATAAGTGCCGAGTTTGGTCAAACTGAGAGACTAGTTCGCACAGAAACAGACAGACGGACATGGGTATATCGATTCGAATACTTTATGGGGACGGAGATGTCTCCTTCTACGCGTTACACATTTCACGACAAGGGTATAATAATAGTGTTACTGTGTTATCATTTGTGTGCATGTTTTAGTACTTAAATACTTATTGCTTAATGTAATGGGATTAAAGTTGTTTACCTCGGCCTTTATGCAGTTGCAGCGCAGTTATTAGCTCAGCGCAATTGTCAGGTGATAAAAGGCCTGATTCAACATTTATAGATTCTTTCAGTGAGTTATAATCGCGCATTTGTCCTCGTGGATTCATGACTAGCTTTAAGGGCATTTTTTCCAGCTTAATTAAATCCGGCTTCAAAATCTCTTCCGTATTTTCTTGACTTAATGAGCGTGTTTCAATAATATCATCTTCTTCTATTTCTACAAAACGATATTTTTAACTTTAGGTAAACGATTCTTATACAAATTAATCAATCACTGTTTTTTTTGACACGCAAGGAAAAGGGTAAACATTTACAACTTAAAGAGATTTATACTTAATGGGATTACTGAGTCCTATTAACTTGTTCGCATAGCAGGATGTAATAATAAAAGATGATTACGTTAGTAATGGCAACGACAATATAAACACTAAGATTAGTAATGCCCATACATTTGAATGTGACGCAAAATTTCTAGCCTGGCTTCTCATCTGGCTTTTCCCGCTTCACACGACACGCCAGCCGACTGGCGTTTCTCTCTCCAAAAGCCGGACGAACGAATGCCGAAGTTGCGGCTTGTTGATGCTGATGACACGAGCAACGAAGTAATAGCCTCTGTCGACTTGTAAGAAATGTCACGGTTGTTGTTGTCGGTAACATGTGGGTGGGAAAAGTACCGCTTCGTTAAATAAATAGTTGATCGAGTTGCTTTAATTTACATTTACATAACTCAAATAATGCGCTCTCGAAGTAAGGGCTCCATTTTAGGAACCCTTTTCGACATTTCGCCATGTTTAAATTCTAAAAACTTAGCGATTATTATAATTTTAAATTTCTTATTTAAAGTTGCCGCTTGCCTTCGTTGATATATTAGCTGTTTATGGTTATGATACTTTCACATTTTTCACAACATCGAACAACGAAATGTTCGGGGCAAATTTACACATTTTTCAAAAATGTGTTTTTTTTTAAAAATGTGCGAAATGTGTTTTCTTATGAGGAAACGTACAGGCCGCATTTTACACATTTTGCAAAAATGTGACATTTTCTTAAATGTGTTCAGTGGACAGAGGCTATAAGTTAGATTCGTTCGGCCCTCATAGAGCCGAATCTGAGAGTACATTCTATTTTTAGGTTTTTCGCTCTTTCAGTTTTAAGAGAGCAATGAAACTGACTTGTTTTTTGCTCTTAATTTTCAAAAATTCAAGCTACATAGTGGCATTTTGTTGTATGGCGTTACTCATCTTAGTGCTTATATTGTCTTTGGTAATAACCTACATGATTTTTTGTTAAAACTGAGGAATACAAAGCCGATTACATACGATACATAACAGAAACGTATATAATCAAATAAAATACTTTTTATATCTAGGCAATTAGTAAAGAATTATTTTCCACTTATTCATGCTCAAAAATATTTGTGTACTTTATATACATATGTGTATGGATATATAAATATGAAAAAAATAAGTTCAGTTTATGCTGCTATAAAATCGAAAATACTATCAAGACACACACTGCTTTTACAGTGTAAATATGACTTCCCTGCCTAGTTTTCTGACAGTCTATCTAGTAAGTCTTTTGATGCACGCCCGCCAATTTTGATTTCTTTCTATTTAAATATATAAAGAATATTAGTAAGTAGCTGAATCCAATGTTTAAGTTGAGCTCAAGTTTACAGTAGAATTAAGATTTTATGTGTTTGTAACTTAAAATTGCCAAAGTTAGGGACATATTGGCCGAACTGACAAGACTGACCACCCCATGTCGCACAAACCTACGCCTCAAACAAAAATGTTTAGAGCCCAACATTATTTTAAAATTATTTATCCTACACAATGCTTCATCATGGAAAATTATTTCCATTACAATAATAACAAGAATCCTTTTTATGTTCTGGATTTGCACTTTACTAACTAACTATTATCATATACATATACAACGAACAGTTTCTATTTGATGAACTAAATGGTGTATAAATATGTACATTGTATTAGAAGTGTACACGTACAATATAATACCTAAGGGCATAACAGGACCTTTTATGCATGCATTAAGAGATCTATTACCTTGGCCAGAACCTTCGTGAACCCATTTTACTGATCGTTTTTTCCGATTCACATACATTGATTGACCCTTTGAGGTTTGATTGCTTATGTCACTCAATGAATGCGATATTCGGCGAGCAAGCTCAACCTGGTCCTCCACGGTTGGATGCAGTGATGGGGAATAAAATGCTGATGAGGCATATAGCTTTCCTATTTTGGACAAATTCAAGGTAAATTCAATTGGTTCACTCAAAATATTGTTAAAGGCGATACGTAATCCACTCTGATTCCTAACTAAGCCATAAAGCATAAAGCGAATTTCAGATATACACATATGTATACAGATATAAAATATATATACATATATATATATATATATATATATGAGTATCATGTTATATTTGATGAAGATGAATAAGGATATGTGTGTGAATTTATTCATATATTATTCAGCTTACGAATGTAGAAGGCTTTTCGATTGGGTAACCGTGCATATTAATTTTAATTCATTTTACGTATCACCTTTTTTCAATTCAATTGAAATATTACTTACGGTTCTTTGGCAATATTTCGGGAGCATCTGTAGCTGGTGTAAATATTTTGCGCAAATCTACAGTCCTCGACAAGTTGGATGATTCCTATTTTAATTAACATACACATTCATACTATTTTCTAAATTCAATGAACTTATATTCGAAATTCATGTTCTATGTATGCTGACATTCGTGTATATTGTTTATATTATCTATCATTCATATCGGCAGATACATATGTACTTATACATATATGTAGAACCTTTTGCAACGATCTACGTACATTTTTCCTTTGCCACAGTTTTGTGCTCAGTTCGAGCAAAATTTGTTTCTTGCTTTCATCATAACGATCGCTAGGTCGAAAGCCACGTTTCCTTTCAATTGTACAATTATTAATTTGGCCATGTGACCTTTCCAGATCACAAGAATTCCATAAAGATTGGGATAGGCCCTTAATATTGGACGTTGAAAAACCTTTTTGCATTGTTCAAACACAAATTGGACTCGTAAACGTAAACGTAAACGCCTTCGCCTTTCGTACAAATAAAATTTTCTTAACAGATTCACATTTATGTGAGTGTGCGTGTTCCTATGTTTGAGTATATAGTTGTCTGTGAATGATGTGTGCTTATATATGTATATGAGAAGCTCTCTTAAATGCTAATTATAGAGATACTCGGAGAGTGGGTAACAGATCACCCAAATGAATTTGAATACTGCGAGTACCACACATACAAAAACAAATATAAATGCAGATACTCCGAGAGTGGGTAACGGATCACCCAAATGAATACGAAATAGTACGAGTACCACACACAAAAACAAATACAAATAGAAATACAAATATATATTGATATATACGTAACATATATACATATGTACAACATGCATATGAACGAGTAAACTGAGTAAACAACGAACAAAATATACATACTGTACATATTTGACTTTAGAATGTGCAAGTGTACAATCATGCTCTTATAATTTGAGATCGACGCGTTTATACAGACAAAGGGCAGGACGGAAGGGACGGAAAGACGAGCATGGGTAGATCGGATCTGCTCATCGTCCTGTCTGTTACTTTAATTGGGGCCAATTTTGTAATACTCAAACCACGCATTTTCTATGCGTAAGGGGTATTTTTTTTGTTGTTGTTGATTTTCTTAATTAGGATGAGTCTCTTACTTTGTGATATTAGTGCTATTGTGGCCTACCTTTTTGTCGTATGAATCTTCTTGCTGGCTGTAAACCTTTGTGTAATCCTGTGCCACTTTTGGAGCTATCTCCTCCTTGTACTCGTTGTGGCTCTGGAACTGTTTCTGTTGCTGATACTGTTGCGCCCTCAGCTCCTGTTCCTTCAATTGATTTTGCTGATACTGTTGCGCCCTCAGCTGCTGCTCCTTCAATTGATTTTGCTGATACTGTTGCGCCTTCAACTCCTGTTCCTTCAATTGATTTTGGGCAAACAACTTTTGTGCTAATAATTGTTGCTGTTGAATCTGGTTGGCCAGCTCCTTTTGTTTCTGGATAAGTTGCAGCTCTTGTTCCTTGAGTTGCGTTATTTTCTCCTGTGCTTTTATATTTATATCAATATCAGATATAATGTTCTCTATTTGATTATTAATATCCTTCTGAAAGATGAGTGCGAATGTTATAATAACATCTTAAGGCAAAAAGTTTGGCCCTATCCAATGGGTATTTTGGGTCCCAAAGTTTTCATATCGTATATTAGATAATAATCTGGATTATGATCGAATTACTTTTAAAATACACAAAGTGGGCAAAAATAACATTAAACAAATAAGAGGCTCTAGTCGGAAATGCAACTCGCGTTACGATCTTGATGAAATTTTCAACAGTAGATCTTATTGTGCTATAGAATATTTGTATATTCTCAAAATGGCAATTGTATTTAAATTGTCGCTAACATTGCTCAAAACAGGATTTCGATATCGATTTTGATCGATTACTTGGAAACGGGGCGAGTTATCGAATTTTGGAAACAAAATCGTACTGCGCGAGCACTAAGAGGATCTACATTTCAAGTCTTTAGCTTTTATAGGTTCTGAGATAATTGAGTTCAGACGGACGAGCGGACGGACGGACATGGCTAGATCGACTCGGCTTATGATGCTGATCAAGAATATAAATGTATATATACTTTACTTTGCACAAATACAATATACCCTTTTTACCCATTTACAATGGGTTCAGGGTATAAAAATAGTTCTTACAATACAAAATCTTTGTACATACAACAGATATGTATAAAATATTGTGTAATTACTTACATTCGCGTTGTTTACTTTTTCAGCCGAGTCTTGAGTTCTTTTCACTTCTACGGCAACAACCTCTGGCTGGTATGCATCTCGATCATCTTTATTCTAAAGAAATAAAATGTTTAATAATAATAATAATAATAAATAGAAACACATATTTGATTAAAATGTTCGCTCATCCTCAGATAATTGGCCTAGTGACTTGTTAGAATTCAAAACAAATAATACAAAATATATATATATCCATAAAATAGCTTATTTAAAGGTTTAGATTTTGTAAATATAGTGTAATATATTTAAGTTATCGAGCACTTGCGTTAAGTTTTGGAATACGCGCTATTATTATTATGGATAAATAAAAGGTTTTATACTTTTTCAATCTTCGCCTCTGTCTCTTCTCCCAAGTCTTCATCATCAGACGTACTGTCACCCTCTTCGGATTCCACTTCCTCTTCCTCTTTTCTTTCGGACACACTAACATTTTTTTCTGCGGCATCCGTAGATGTATCTGGAATACTTGATTGCGAGCCACTTTTGTTAATAATTTCAGCGGTTTCTGTATTCGGCTCCGATTCCAGTTCGGGCTTAACTGGCTGCGATTCTTTAGTTTCTGCATTTATCTGGCTGTTATCAACATTAGGTACATTATCTTTAATGGGAGCCAGTCCGTCCTCAGCTTTTTTAGCTATAACAACTGTTGATGATGTCGTTTCAGTTTCTTTCTGAGAAATCTCTTCTCCGCTATCATTTTTCGTGACAACGACCGTGGTTGTTGTTTGAGTCTCTGTAAGGGGAGCTTCGTCGCCAATATCCTTTTTAGTCGTAACGATTGTAGTCGTTGTTTTGATCTCCGTATGATGACACTCATTGCCATCCTCTACACTGCCCACTTCCTCATTGGCATTTTCATCAGCGCCTTTCTGATCCTTGGTTGTGTCGGTTGCTTCAGGTGGGACAGTTTCTTTCGAGTCCTTAACCAATTCGGTATTTTCGTTTTCACTTAATTTCGTCTTAATGTTAAAATGAAAAACAATAACACGTTATTGATATCAATTTGAGGGCACTTATGTAAAAAAGCAATTGGCAAGCATCGTATTCAAATTGGATTGCATTTTAATTAAAAGCCAGAATCGTCTATAGATCGTAGCGCATATCCTTGGTGACATTCAAGAAGACAGACGCCAGACTCAATAGTCTATAGATGGATATATTAAACTGCGTGTCCTGACTGACTGAACGCATAGCTAAAACCGCAAGAGGTTCGAATCTGAAATTTTAACTGAAGACGGTAGGTCGACGGTCCAAATTCAGCAATAATTTGAAATTTTTATATATGTTTGGGTGAGTGCATGCGTGCTGGCGATATGAGCGGCTTTGCATATTATAATAATATGAAAATGTACCTCACGTTGGGCGCCATTTCTTATTATTATATTATGTAACGAACATGAAGGCTGCGCTGGGCGCCAATTTCTTATTATTATATTAGGTAACGAGCACGACGGCCACGTTGGGCGCCATTTTCTTATTATTATTATAATCATTATTAGTTTGAGAGGCCGATGCCGGTAATTGTTTCCAGTCAATGATAAGCAACAAAGAGAGCCTTTAACTAAGAGATACTCCGTGTTAGTCAGAGTAGTAGGCAGTTTGGGCATAAGCCAAAATCCAAATATTTATGTACTTTACACCCATTGATATAACGATCGGAAACTAAACAAAGAAGTTATTAATTGAATTATGTTAAGGACAAGTAAGAACTTTGCAATCTGGTACAGCCGACTTTGCAATACTCTCTTGTACTTTTAGGAAATACGGATGTCTGACCATTTGTAGCGATTAAATTTAATTAAGCGGGTTAACACAAGTAGTTATTATAAATTTGTAGCCTTCCTTGGCATCGAAACCAATATACCCCTTTCTTCTCGCGGGCAGAGTGTAAATTAAATATATCAATTAATTGTCAAGTACTTTGTATATCTAAAGGATGCACAGTACGTAAAATGAAGTAGATGAAGTTTGAATTATATAAATTGTAGTTGATGTAAAATAAAAAATTGTAGCTTTTGCACTTACCACAGTTTCAGAATCCATTTTAAAAGTTATTCAAAAAGGTTTATCTAAAAAATTGTATAAATAATTGTAATAATTAAAGTCTATAATAATAAACTTATAAAAGATAGACGGACAGATGGACATGGCTATATCAAATCGGCTGTTGATACTGATCTGGAATATATATACTTTATAAGGTCGGAGATGTCTCCTTCTATGCATTACATATTTGATGACAAAATTATAATACCATCAACAAGGGTATGAAAATATACCAAAAGATTTATAGATCTTTCATGTAATATATATATTATTTTAGCAAATACATAATTATATATGGAGAGAGAAAAATCTTTTGAATGAGCAATTGAACATATTTGATATACGCATATGGAATATATTAACAACAGAATATACATACATACATATGTATAAAAGCAGTCTATTTCATCCCCACCTGTTGACACCGTTTATTATTTTTACGGTTTTGTTTTATGTATATAGTATGTATATATGTGGTGCATATGTACACATGTATGTGCATATATGTATACGTTTAGGCAAGCACGCATACATATGTACATATGTACATATTCGAATATATATTAACTACACACATATTACATAGAAGCCATTTATAAAGTCCTTTGTATGTATGAATTAACATTTACATAAACAGATTGGTATTTACAGCTGTAATTACAGCTTATATAACCGTTTGTTTATCTGTATGCATATTTTTTTAGAGACTTTATTCACGTTTTCAAAAAAAATAACATTACTTAATCAGCTTGCTTTAACTTACCGCTTCTTAATTTTGTTTCAATTAATTATACACGTACAGCGCGGCACAGTCTTACCTAAATTACGCGGTCTAAACTTGTGTAAGATAACAATAAAATTAAAATACCATCCGGACTAAAATAATAACCTCGAATGAACAAAATATATCTACATACATATGGATGGATGTATATGCCGTTCGATTCAAAGAATATGAGTGCACATTAAAGATAGCGTCCACACTGTCCACATTCTATTTTTTTTCTATATTGCCAAGTTCCCGCACATTCACAATATAGTATTATAACATATACATATGTACATACATATGTAGTTATATATATATGTATATTTAAGCATGCATACACAACCACATGCGTAAACATATAAACATGCATATGTATATTTAAATACATGCTCGATATGTTTATTTAAATACAGTCCTATATTAAAAGCTGTGCACACACAATCGACCATGTGTCATACATACATACATACATACATACATACATACATACATATGTACATACTACATGATCCTATTTC
The DNA here is from genome assembly GCA_018903485.1 of Drosophila littoralis. Lineage (NCBI taxonomy): Eukaryota > Metazoa > Arthropoda > Insecta > Diptera > Drosophilidae > Drosophila > Drosophila littoralis. Next base: position 801,937 of record JAEIGF010000234.1, on the reverse strand, counting down.
ATACAGATTTCGCTCACAATGGCCTAAATATCCATTTTATTGGGCATAAATTTACAAATACATAATAGTTGTCTACATAAAAGTACTTAATAAGCCGAAATGTATATGCATACAAATGTATTTATTTATTTTCTTTTTTAAAAGGTCTTTTTTTTACAGAATTTTTTTAAAATAGAATTGAAATATAAATGTGTCAGTTCATGACAAATTCGTTGCCCATAGCCTATTTAATGCCTGACGAGCGTTGATCCTCTTATTTTCCCACATTGCTATTGGGAAAAAAAATCCACATAACTTAAAAACTGTTCGTTTAGTTTAAATAGATACAGACAGATCGCAAAGCTTTATTGATTTGTTGGGTCTAACAGGGTAATATATATACTTTATGGGAACTAAAAAACTATATTACCAGCGCGAACTTATATATTCTTTAAAAAATATCCGTCAATTGTTGTTCAGAGATGCAACAATTTCGCTTCAAATTTAATTTAACAGCTGATAGCTGTCTCTCAATTACAGCACTATCGGTCTTAATAGCTATCGATAGTTCGATTTTTTCTATACAAATGTTTATAAAATTAGCGTCGATTTTTGGGACTTGGTATTGGAAAAGAAATCGATCACTTTTTAATGCAACTATTTATGTTTTTAAGCTGAAAGCCAAACAAATTTAAAAGCAGAATAGCAAAAAACTAAATTATTGACTGCCTACACTCATTTGATTTGAAATTTTAGCTTACAATATCGGTAAAACAAGGGGTTGAAAAATTAGGTTTCCTCCATTCTTTAAATATCTTAAGTCAAGGATAATGCATACACACGAATAAAGCCTAAAATTTCACACAGCAAACTGTGAAAACTTGATTAAAATCGTCGGTACCGTTTTTAAGATATGTGGAAAAGAGTGCAGCAGCCCCCTAGCCAACCCCATATTACCGGTAAAAATCAACCTTGTTCTTGAGTCCTAATTTCTTAACTCAGAGACAGTGGCCCTCAATGCACGCTATACTCTTTTATAGATACATATTTTAAGAAGCTTCAGCTTCTATCTTTAAACGTATGCACGGTACACATTTTGACATAATTTAATAGTAAAAAATTGTAGTTCAGTCATAAAGTCTATCGAACTGCTAGTTCCTACGCGAACTGGACCACTGCTTGGATACAGTGCTGAACAATTCTAGAGTATTGGGCGGGAAGAAATCAATTCGAATTATATGTATTCATGAAATACGCCAAAGAGGGAAATATATATAGATATATATAAATCTCATATTTGCTCTATGTTAATGACAATATTATATTTCTCACTGTGAAATTGTAGTAATATTTATCAATCATTTTGCTTTTTATTTCATTAAAATCAACGGTACAGATTTTGAGAATTTCTTATTTTTATATTTCTCTCGTAGGGTCTAGTGTTAATGCAAAAAAAAAAATAGCTGGGAATATTTTATTTCATATATTTCAACATATTTCATATGCCTCAATACCATTGCAGACCAAACCTTTTCATAATGCCAATAATGCTATGCTCGTATCTAAGAAGCACAGGAAAATAGTTAAATCCAAGTATGGTTAACATATCTTGAAAAACAAACCAGTCTTCAATACAACACCTTTAAAAGAAGACTGATGCAGCTTATATGTATGTGTATATATGATTTTTTAATTTTTTAAGACACAATTGTTTCAACAGCTGTTTCTGTCACCAACGGTAAACTTGTTTAGCTTTTTATATATTAAATTGTCCTAGCGATGGTATTTACAATTATGTGCCTGTACTTAACATAATATAAAAAGTTAATTAACAGCAATGTTAAAATTATGCTCTAAAAAATGCAAGTCAGATATTATGTTAAATATAAAATTTGAATAAAAACACCAACAGTCTCCCCTTGTAATGCGTGTGTCATTGAGCATACGAAAGACAAAAAAATATTTGTATACTTTATGTGTTCTGTGTGTTGCATACATTTGCACCAATACATTAAAAATTATAATTTAAAGTTATCGCCGTAATGCGTTGATTTAGCAATAATATTGCCAAGCTTCGTATTGCCGTGAATGTGTATGTATGAAAATTTAAAATAATATACCTTTATAATACATATAACTAAACAGAGAACATGAAACATAAAGAAAATGTAAATGAGTTAGTTTTAAAGAAAGAATTCTTCAAGCTTGTTTTTGATTATATCTATAAATATACTCTTGGTAAACAAGCATCCGTTAAACCAAAATACCTGGTGTATGCATTTAAATCATATCTCTGTAAATTTCATTGGCGCTACACTTTTAAATCACGCTCCAGTGCAACGTTGTGGGCAGTGCTGCAAATCATTGGAAATTCACCAACACAGAATAAAAGGTCAGCACAGCCATGCCGGAACAAAAAGGTGTCATATCACCGATTAATTTTTACGAATCTTTGATCCGGGCGGCAAATGAAGCGATGCTGGAGCAGAAGAAACGTGTAAGCCAAACGAAACTAATTAACTTAAATACAAAAATTCTTTAGCGTATCGTATATTCAGAAGCGCACAGGCGATTCTATTCAGTCTCCTTGCGTCGCCATCCCTGGCACTTCCGGTTTAGTTGCCGCAGTCGCAACCATATCGAAGACTCCAAAGGATGTGAAACGTCTGCAAGCCACCAAGCAGGCTGTCAAACATGCCATGCAACTACTTGCGCGTGATGCATCATATAAAATGGTGAGTTCCACAAGAATTTTGTAGCGTGAATGCTTGATATGTGCCGAGCGCTGCCATTTGTAGCCCCAAACGCTGGCCCAGAAACTGTCTCCCCAACCGGAGACTGTAATAATTGTTGAATTATAATTAAAAGACATAATTATTTAAGTTGATTGATATTGCTTAGTTTATTGTATGTATTAATCATCTTGTCTTGGTGATGCTTGACGCTCAACGGCCCACTCGATATACATATGTATCTAGTGGCTTGCATTGATGGTTGTGTTCCTCATAACGATCTATACTTGTTTAATATCGAACAATATTATTACAGAGACCAGGCAGGCAAAGAAGAAAAAACTAAGCCTACCGTTGTACAAGTTCTACTACTAGTACTACTAGTCAAAGGCAAAGAGAATTATTCCAGCATCAACCAAAGCCCGTCCCGGTTATAAAGAGATGCCTGCCACCCCAAAAACGTCAAAAAAAAGTCGGCGTCTGTACGCACCCCAGCTACGGAGGCGGCATTGGACTTTAAAAGACATACATATATGTGATAAAAGTTCTAAATAGTTTCAATGTATATTAGTAATTAGTAATTTATATATTTTTCTTTAGTTATGTTTTATTTAATACTGTAATGGTTATTTGTTTTGTAATGTTTTTCTATTTTGTTTATATAGTTTAAGATCGGAATGAAGCTTAACTAATCTAAACACATTTATATATTTCATTTGTGCTGATCAATTACCAATCACATATATTAACGATTGTGCACTTAAAATTTAATTGTTAATTGTTAATTAATTGTAACATACAAATCTTTATCTAATTTAAGTATTTAGTATTCACACTGCTTTTCCAATTAAAGATTTAATAATAACTAATTAATAATGAAAACTCACTTTGGAGCAAGGGTCGATGCCATTTCCTTTTCGCAATTATTCTGCTTCCCTGTTTAACTGATTGGGAACTGGTGGATTTGCCTGGCAATTTCTTTTGCGATAAATTATCATACCCTGAACCCTTGAAATGGATGTAAGAGGCAGAAGGAAGCATCTCCGATCGCTACATCGCCAGACTAGGCAGATTTAAAACAAAAACAATAAAATTTATTTAAAAAAAAAGCTGTTTTTAAGTTTAAAAACTTTCTGAATAAGAATTATTTTTGCATTGAATATTCTGTTACAGATTATTAACAATTATTTGGCAGTATTATTGAATTAATATAAATTTTTTATTTAAATTTCGTTACAAATGCTGTAATAAATAAAGATAAAAACAAATAGATGTAGACAGCATTTAAATTGATTTATTTTTGTGGTTGAAAACATCAGTAAATACATTTAAAAGTGAGTAATTCCGTCTCCGATACCAAGTACCAAAAATCGATGCTAAGTCGGCGCCGCTAATTTGACGCACATCACGTATTAAGTCTTTAAAATACGATATATCGATAGAATATCAGCATCCCTAAACAAAACTGTGGCAATGTAAGAACAAACACAAAAAAAAAATGGGGGCAACGATGGTGAAAAATGGAAATTTATTGGATGCCTTGCCTTCACAGGTAGCCCATACAGCATATTTAATGTATATATATATAACCAATGACAATAATAATTGCAGGGAACACTACACGTTGTAATGCTCGGCTTGGATTCTGCTGGCAAAACAACAGCACTATACAGACTTAAGTTCGATCAGTATTTAAACACAGTACCCACTATTGGATTTAATTGTGAGAAGGTACATTATTCAAAGAATTGCAAAAGAATGAAGTCATTAATTTGTTTTTGTAGGTTCAGGGAACTTTAGGAAAGGCAAGGGGTGTTCATTTTCTCGTTTGGGATGTGGGTGGACAAGAGAAACTTCGGCCACTCTGGCGAAGCTATACTCGGTACGTAAAACAGATGTTTTCTGACAACATACACATACATACATACATACGTATCTATGTATACATACATGCACATATGTAGGTACATTTGACCGCGAATATGTATGATAATATCCTAATGTGTTGACCAAATCAATGTTCACTCTTTTTACCTATGATAGTGTGCTATTATTATGCTATAAAATGTGTTTTATACTATAGCTAAGTTTATTATATTAATATTGATAAAAAAAAAATGGTGTATTTTATAGGTGCACAGATGGAATTCTATTTGTTGTGGATTCGGTGGATACGGATCGCATGGAAGAGGCAAAAATGGAGTTAATGCGTACAGCCAAATGTCCAGACAATCAGGTATTGTTTGAAAACAAAGCGCACGATCAAAATGATTTAAGACCTGTTCTTAATTCGATTTCAGGGGGTCCCTGTGCTTATTTTAGCCAACAAACAAGATCTACCAAACGCATGTTGTCCCAAGGAACTTGAGAAGCTCTTAGGATTACATGAGCTACACAATCCAATATCGAATATATTGAGCTCCACCTCAACATCAACAGGAAACATTGTCGGCTTTTCCACTTCAAACCAAAGTTATTCTAATCAGGGCACAGCAACCCAGGTGGCACCTGACGCGGACAAGTGTAGTGAAAGACACGTATCGTCAATAAAGGTCACATTTCCACACTCGCAACATTCGCATTCCCACGCGGAGTCCAAGAGTAAAGACTCCAGTTTGCCAAACGAGGCTAAGAGCAACGCACCACATACAACATCACCAACAAAGAACAGCTCCCAGTTTACAGTTAAGCACAACAACATAAACGCATCCACGCAACTAAAAGGCTGGTACATACAGCCCGCTTGTGCAATAACTGGAGAAGGTCTGCAGGAGGGATTGGATGCTTTATACGACATGATATTGAAGAGGCGTAAAATTAGCAAGTCTTGTAAAAAGAATAAACGGTAATATTGTTTTTAATATAGAATTTTAGAAATTAAAGTCTGCTTAGCACAATTAACAAAATGTACACGCACTAAAACAATAAATATCGCATATGTACAAATATCCGTAGTCTGGGGTTTCCGCAATTATCCACGTTTAAAAACAAGGATCACCAAGGGGCCTCTAGTCGCAGGGTTAAAAAAATCAAATGTGTGTGTGGCTATGCCAAAGATAATATAATTTATAATACGAAAGAATGCCCAACTACAGGCTTTTTGATCATTCGAGCAGCGAAGGCAACCCGCAGCCCGCAGCAAAGCTTATCTGTCTAACATGTAAGATACATTACCTTAGAGCAAAGTGCTTAGTTTTAATTGCAATTATAATATCAAATAATTTGATATGACATAGGACATCTTGGGGAATAATTTGAGTTTTATCAACTAGCTAACTAACGACTAAAATAAAATCAAGATAAATAATAATACAATTTATAGTGATCATTCAAAAATATTGCCCTCGACTTACCCAAACTCAGCACACAAACATTTAAATATTCAATTGAAATTGAATTGCTGATAATACCCATTTAATGGGTATCGAGACTCCTGGCTAGTTTATTGAAAGACTAGAGTCTTATTCGTTTCGCAAAAAATGTGTTTTTATTTTTGAAAGTCGATACAAAAATAATAGATTTCTGTAAAGCAGATACATATGCATGTACGTGCATCATTTACTTAATTTTAAAAGCCTTAACCGTTCATTGTAGTTTTTTGATGTTTTATTTTTCGGAATCTGATTCAATTAAAATAGTTATAATGAACGCCCAAGTTTGGCATTGTTACATTAGTTGGCACGTAAGTGGACCCGGGAGCACATTTAATGCAATCACGTTTAAGTGCAGGTCTCTGCTTTGACTTTGATCCCTGGCAGTGCATGGCGAAACGCAGCTCCTCGGCCATTTCTGAGCACAAGGATTGATTGTCAGTGTGCAGGTTTTTCTTTGAATTCCAACAAAATTCAAAAATGGCCACAACCACTGCAAGCGCAAGTCCACAAAGTAGAACAACAAATACACCACCTGAAATGAGTACACATTAAGGGTAGAGATAAGTCTTCCAACTCGGGCAGCGTGTGCACCTTCCTATCCGACTTACCAATATTTTCCACACCCAACGCATTTGCTTTTGATTCTTTGCTTTTGTCATCTCTGTTGCACACATCGCCAGTATTTTTCCACCATTTGTCGTAGAGTATCTGAATAATGCCCTTCTCTTGCAATTCCAATATCGCCAAAGAAATTTTGTCCCTCCAAGGAGATCCTTTAGGTGTTGCAATGCCATAACCCTTAGAATCCAACAGGCCGCCAATCTGTGTCAAATTACAATCCCTCTGAACGGCATAGTCCAGCATTGTCGATTCCATTAGAAAAGCATAATTTCCTTCCATTACGCGCTTTATTCCATCCTCGTAGCTTTTGACAAACACAGATGCTTTTCGATTTTCCATGTAGCGCCACATTTTCTGATATATCCCAATTTTTGAGTCCTACAAAATATTCGATGCACATGTAAGGAATTAAATAAAATAAAAAGCGAAACTCCTCTACTCGGAAGCACCCGACCAGGGGTACTTGAAAACTTCTTCTATCCCTCAAATATTCACCCTAAAAAATGTCATAGTTGATCCGCCTTCCAAAGTGCCGTATGAGATTTCAGTTTGATCTGCCAAATCCGCCGCACTCTCAATGGGGGTTATCATACGTTCGACTGTTAAAAAGGCAGCCAAATTAGCTGTGTATGATGAGATTATGATGAGACAAAAGAAAAACCAACAACCGCCAACAATCCGGGTAGATGTTGCCTGAGAAATAAATAAAAATTAATATCAAAATATACATATATGTATGTCTAACATAAGAGCTACGGAGAGAACATTTTAATATTGTGCCATCCAATTTCCCCTGGCCTTAGCTTTGTTTTTTTTTTTTTTCTTTTCTTCTTATTAATAAACCTGACATTGAGCTAGCTTTAACATATCTCTATATATAAAACTGTTTGTCCTTACAGTACAGGCCTTTGGAAAACTTTTTGTCTCAAAGATCTTAGCTCAAATTTATCTGGGTTAAGGACTTAGAGTGAAGTTTCGGATTTAATTTTATTTCCAAGGATCTTGATAAAAATTCATCCAAGATTCTTTGGTAGAAAATGCGGATCAATGATTTTTTAGTCGCAATTTTAAGTTTTGTTCAATCAGCCTTAAGGTTGCTTTAAGGCCCTGTATAAGAATTCAATGAACCCGTGTTTTTGCGATTCTGGAAATTCCACCCTGAACATTACAGCATTATTTTTGTGAATATATATATTTGATACCTGTTTCACGTTTTTCGCAAAAGTCAATTTGCAAAGATATTTAAGAAAATTCATTATAGACGTACTTTCGCGAATTTCACTCCTTCTGAGCAGAAAAGGGTTCGAAATTATTTTCAAAGAACTCAAAAAAACGTTACCTATGCGTGTTCCAGCGATTTTGCATACTCCACCCGCGAACGTGGAAACTTGTCGAAAATGTACAATTTTTTCTTTCATTTCAAATATCTTTATAAGAAATAATTTGATACGTTCTTTACGCCTTCCGCAAGAGTAAAACCCCTTGAAGAAAAATTTGGAATAAAGTTAAAATGAATAAAGTGAAAACTAAATGAATAAAGTTGAAATGAACAGTTTATTTTTCGGCTTCAAGACGAAAGTCCCATTGGACTAAAAAGACACAAGACGTTGATGCAACCGTTTAATTCATTTTAAAATATCTATATAATATATAACTGTGGACGTGGAGTTCCACGCAAAGAACTAGGACCGGGTAAGGCCTTGAAATACCAGCTAGTATATACATATACTGTATATTTCCCGGCCTTCCCGTGTCAAATTAGGTTATAAATTTTCATTGAAACTTTTTCGCCCAGTTCTTCTTGTACTTTTTTGAACTCCACGGCGAATGAAGAACCAAAAGTTGGAGTCAAGATTTTCCGACCGTGCTCTTCCTTAGAATCTCTAAGAGTGTGAAACACGTCCGAAATGATTTTTGACCACTAAATCTTTGACCCCAATTTCCAACAAGGAGGAATGGATTTTTCGCAAAGTGTGAAACAACCCTCAATTGAATTTGAACAAAGATCATTTAAAATGAGTTTGAGGCCGATCGGATGGTTAGCAAAAACGTTGCAAACAAACGTTTTTCGCGGTTTTTCCACACATGCGGGTGGAAACTCCGTCTAAACGGGCACCTTCAATACATAAGGAATCCTAGCTTTGATCACCAATCAGTCACTCAGTCAGTCAGTCGGTCAGTCGGTCAGTCAGTTAGGAAAAACAGTTTTATATGTAGAGAATACTTATTATAGGTATATAGCAGATATCCATACCCTTGGATATAGGTCGGCCCCTTGCTGCATTAAAGCACCAATTGCAAACCAAAAGCTATTTTTCAGTGTAAAGTCATTTTGTACGCTCACTAACTCCAAGGGGTCATCATCATCATCATCCCCATCATCATCGTTCTGAAGAACAGTGGGTTTTATAAAATAGTCGACAGTAGCAGCATTATCATGATTATTAGCTGTGTGTTCATCGCCCAGCTTTAAATTATTGATGTGCTCGTTGCAGCATTTGTTATCGCGATCCCGATCCCGATCATTATCGAAAGATTTGAGTTCCAATTGATCGTAGGCATTGTTAGCTTTTCGAATTTTTCGCAGCATATGGTCGCATGCCATGGAACAGGCTGGTTTCGAACGAACCCATTCCATGGGTGATAACCGTGCTACTATCCAGATACAGATGGATACAAGAATGTAGCCGAATGCTATGTAGAACCATATTTCGATGGCGAGTGGATTCATAAAAGAGAAAAACTTCGTTTGGGCTCGATCTGATATCTGAAAGATAATAAAACTTAGGAAATACAACGGCTCGGTGTTTTTAACGAATACTCTACTAAAAAACCACGGGGAAATAGGCACACAATATTTAGTAAATCGTTATAAAATGCGCATAAGCTTAATTCCACACATACCTTTGGATTCAGACCGGATCCTTGTCGTAAAAAGGTGCCCGTTATAAACCAAAAACTGTTGGATATCGAAAACTGATTCTCAACGATGTCAGTTTCCTTGTAGCACGGATGCGGATTCTTCCACTCATACGGAGAGAAGCGAGCCATCACAAATAGGGCGAAGGATACTAAGATATAAGCAGCTAGCACATACAGCCAGATCTCGATTGCCAATGGGTTCATAAAGGAAAACAGTCGTGTGGGCTGACTTGTCGGCACCTAAGGGATTTATGATTTAGCTTTTTGCGAAATTACGCCTAAACCTTCAGTTAATTAACATACAACAAATGCATCTAAAATCAGTTTATCCTAGCAACAAATGTTACAAGTGAGTAGAGAATGTATCTGATAGATACTTTCTGATAGATTCAAAGTCGGATGATCTAATCAGCTTTTAGAAAGCGTACACACATTATACTGTTTGCATTTGAACTAACTTCAGTAAAAGGGTAATAATATTTTACCTTGAATAGAATGCCAATTCCGAGATTCATAAACGGTTTCGTGAAGTCAATAACGCTTTCTCGTGCATAGTTAATAGTCATTGACGCGACAGCCAAATCTGCGCGCTGAAATAAAATAATAAGAATTTATTTATTAGCTTGCATAAAAACCAAATATTTTTGGGAAAAATATATCTGCATATATAAACCTGTGTGTCCTGACCAACTGATTGTTAGCTGATCAACGCTCAGCCCAAACCTTAAGAGCTTGAGCTTGAGCTGAAATTCTCACTGAAGTTACCTAATGTGAGGGAGGTTTTAAAGAAATTCTATCGGCGATAAACGATAAGTCAGCCTCAATATTTTCTCAAAGATTTTTGTTTAAATTCTTTTATTACAAATCATCCTTAAAGATCTTTGTTCATATTTATTTTCTACGATCTTAGGAATATCTCTTGGATCTCTTGGATAGAAAATGCGGGTGGAAGGTTTAATAAGGAAAGTATAAGATTCGCACTCGCCACCGTTGATTGCAACTTTTGCTTTGTCATTCGATGGAATTTAAAGTTTTTTTCTCAAATATCTATGTAAGGTTTAACTCTTAAAACGTGAAGTTCAAGATTGAAGTTCTAGTAGAAAAGGAGTAGAAGGGCAACTGGGATCAGGTAAAACTCTTCCTACGAGAGGCGGGAAAGAAGAATTGCTTAGTTGCACAGTTCATAATTTTAATCGCTCAATTGTGGCACCTAGTAGCCCCGCTGTAGCGCTACCTCCAATTATATCTCTCTAACCTCCGCCTTCTCCGTTCCCCCTAGTATTCTATAGACACTCCAGCAATTCTACTATATGCTTATCTTAAGTCTTAGCCTGCTTGTTTTTTTTTTATATTTATTATTATTGTTTTTTTTTTCTTTGTGAATAATAGGTATTAAATAAATAAAAAAATAGAAAAATTGCTAATTGCTGCTGGAGTTGAACCACCGAGCTCCCGTTGGTTGGCCTGACGCTTAAACACCTAAAGCCCACAGGCTTATTATATTGCCCCATTTGTGGATCGAATTTTCCAAATTTTCCCGCCTAACTGCTTAGCTTCGACCCGAAAGCAAGCTTTAATAAAGATATTTGATTCGTTGCTTTTATGTTTTGGACTGTTTGACTTTGGCAACAAGTAATTCTTTGATATATTAATATTAATAAATTATAGTAATTATAATATTTATAACAATAATATATACTCGCCCTTTCCATTAACTCTTGCACAATCCCATTCCAAGAATTTGTTTCCGGTATGTAAACACCATACATATTATCGGGAACCAATTCAATTTTATATTGGAAGCCAACTTGCTGTGCTATGGCCTTCAGTAGATCTATGCAAAAGCCCTCAAATCTGGCATTTCCAGTAAGATTCGCATCTTCCTTAACCATAACATACGGACGTTCCTGATGGGGCCCAAGTAAAGTAAGTAAAATTAGGAAATAAATAATAGTAATTGGACGAACCTCTCTAGTCATTACGACCAGAGTTATATTCGCAATGTTGGAGTCGTAAAATGCAGTGGGATCAGAAATGTTAACACCCACATCCGGTTGCCAATAGCCGACTTTTTGTATTATTTCCTGTTTCAGTTTTAGTATATCAATTTTAAATTTGCTTCTTCGACCCTCAATAAAATTAACCCTTCCAGTCAAGCCATCAACTGCAGCCTAAAAAAATCAAAAGAATACAATTTATAATTACAAAAATTATGATTAATCCATTTTCTCACCGAATTTATATAATTATATAGCGAGAGTCCGTCGCTCCAAACTCGGTCAGAGTTACATGAAAGATTCCTGAACGTCAAAGTGTGACTGCTATCCAAATGTTTTAGCCCATATGCAAATGCATATACCGAATCGAACATGAGAGCAGACTCTGTCTGAAATAGATATAAGTTTTGTTAATTTATTTTTTATTCCATTACTGATTGGTATAACCCGGCCTTGTTCCCGGGCACAAGCTCTTACCATCAATCTTTACACATACATTTTTCACCCATTTCCATCAATATGTCAGAGATCTTTATCCTGACTCCAATGTCTGCTTAAGCAATTTAAATCCGAAAATATTGCTTTTACTTAGACTTGTCTAAAATCATGCATCGCAGATGAGATCAAGTGTCTCGTATTGAAATGGGAAGTACTCATTGTTTTTGGGAAATTCCATCCGCAAATGTCGAGAAATTGATCCAATCGGACTCAAAATCATTGTGAAATTTCAACTGTTACGAGTTTCTCACTTTTTGCAAAATCAATTTCTCTTGCAGTTTCAAGTTTAACCCAATTGGTTTTAATAATTCTGTATCAGCAATTTTTCTAATTATAATTATAATTTCTAATTTCCGTTCGATTGACTTCAAACTCAACTTAAAAGGTCTTTATAAAAATTGATGCAAGACTTATATCACGAAATACACTCGATTTTATAATCAAAATGTAAATCTTCAGTTTAAAGAATAAATATTCGGCCGCAAAGTTTTAATGTAAATTTTAACCAAATATAGTTAATTAAAATTATACTTTATTATGCCTTTGTCAAGGGTACAATAATTATACCCTGAACCCATTAAAAATGGGTAAAAAGGGTATATTGTATTTGTGCAAAATGTAAATGTATGTAACAGGCAGAAGGAAGCATCTCCGACCCCATAAAGCATATATATTCTTGACCAGCATCAATAGCCGAGTCGATTTAGTCATGTCCGTCTGTCCGTCCGTCCGTCTGTCCGTATGTATGAACGCAAGGATCTCAGAACCTATATGAGCTAGAGACTTGAAATTTTAGATGTAGGTGCTCCTAGTGCCTGTGCGTTTCCAAGTAATCGATAAAAATCGATATCGACATCCTGTTTTTTAAGCAAATTGGGTAAATAATATTAGCTAAAGTCACCAAACATGATATGTTGCTTCTAGAATATTATATATATATATCAAGTATCTTTCATTTTATACCTATCGCCACCTCCCCGCTACCACCTCAAAGAGGGTTCAGGGTATTCCCTAGTCGGGAGCTCCCGACTAGAACCTTTTACTTGTTTTATCCTGAAATGTGTAACGCATATAAAGTACATATATTTAAGATCAGGAACGATTGTTCGAAAATGAGGTTCTTTTATGAAAAACCCTTTTTATTCTCGAAATAACTAGAAGAAACTCGGCAAATTTTAAATTTGACTAAGCTTCTCCCACAGATCACTTAATAATATAGCTGCAAAATCGGCCGAAAATGGCGACAAACTTTTTTTGTTTTTCATGATATTCAGACAAAGCGCATATGTGCGAATACCTTTCAATTTCAACCACTTTATCATAACTGACATTTGATGTCTCTTTAGTCATACTTTGGATTTGACCATTCAATCCTTTTTTTCCGGACAACAAAATTGGTGAGCTGGTTTTTGGATCTGTGTTCCAGTTGATTATTCAGTGAGGTCTGATAGGCCTGGCTCTCGAAAGAACAAACGAGATTAAGTAAAATCGAGCATAATAAATACCCGATCCCGAAAAATTTCAAATGCTACAAGGACTCTCTCTCTCTTTTCACATAGTCCAAGGCAAAGACGTCCATGTTAAGTTCCTCGGATAAATTTTCAGATGAGAGTGTGAATTCTGGACTCTGTCAAACTGTTCGGAAACATTTTGCCTAACTACTTCTCCTCTAGGTTTAACAAAAATTTGCTTTATCAAAATCAGTTAAATATGTCGAACTTCATTTAAAACCCTATTATCACTGAGGTGTTCGCTTTAGAGAATCGTATCATCACAACTGAACATTAATGCAGCTCTACTAAATCACCATTCCACAGTTTCTGGGAGAATTATTAACTAATCCGCTTTAGTTTACTTCCCTAGTTAGAAATAAATGCATCTTGACTTCATCTATACTTGTTTAAGCAGGATATTGGTATTGCTTCCAAGTCATTATTCTTAGCTAGATTACCGGAAATCTGATTAAGAGAACCCATAATGTTATTTTCGTAAATTCATATTCTATATGTACACGGTTTTCTTCTGGTGCTCCCCGAGGTAGTCCTCTCAGCCCAGTACCCTTTATTCTTTTCTTTTCTTACGACCGTAGTTAATAAGGTCAGGACTTTTTAAGTTTCATGGAGAAATAGTCCAAGAACTTAAGCCCTTCAATAAACACAAAGAACCTTTTTATATATCTTGCTTTTGGGCATTTGTTGGGCTTGGCTTCTGTGTCTGGTCTCCAATTATTCAATTCATCAAGACAGATTGGAGGTGCTATCATGCCCCTATATTAATCGAAGAACTGGGCTTGATATAATATTTATTTTTATTATTTTATTTATTTTGGTTCTTTTTTTTATATTATTTATTTTTTCATAAGTTAATTTAATTGGCAAAACCGACTCAATTTTTTTGTTGATATGCTAAAAAAACTTTTTTGTTTCTATTCGATCAAATTTAATATTTGTGCAACTAACCACATTCTAAAGAATCTGCTTGGAGTCTTCTCAATCTCGTATTAGGTCTTCCATGCTAAGCTCTTCGCTAAACACGTATTTATTAAGTCTTTATGTAAAGTATGGAAAATTTGAAAAGTTCGACTACAAATCTGTGACCCACATTTTCAGTCAGATGGCATGGATTTTTCGAATGGTGTTAAGTTTGTATCAACTAAATTTTCGCAAACAACATTGAAGCCATCAAATCGTTTACCCCTATTACCACCACGGGAGAGCGGCTTTTCCGAATGCGTGGAATGCGTCCGAAACTAATTCGAAGAATGATTTTTATTGCCGAACGAATAGTAACAAAAACTTTCAGACAACAATTTTCCGGACGTCACATTCCTAGGTTGTATGGGTTGAGCTTTGCGTTGATCACCAATTGGGACTAACAGATTATGTAAAATAAAATTCAGGGTTCAAAACCCTTAATATGTATAGGTAAAAAAAAGATTATTTATAGTCTACTCTTTATATCCACATACCTGTATGTAGGGCATCCCGTTAATCATTTCTAATCCGCTGTGCTGCAGCTTTTGCATTTGATCTATTACCTCCTGGTAACGTTTACTGCCGACGTCTACTAAACGGAAGGCTGTTATGTTTACGCTGTTGTATCTAAAATCCTCCAGGTCAAACGTCTCCAAATCCTGTGTGCTCAAATATTTTAACAAAAAACTAATATGGAACTAGTATGGTCAATCTAGAACTTACGAAGGTGGTAAACATATAATGATATCGATGGTCATTCATTTGCAGCTGAAGAATCTGAAATTGTAAGGTCGACTACTTTAGCTTATCTTAAGCCAAATCATATCGATTGCATCAAATAGGTATAACGAATTATAAATGCTAACTATAATGTATCTATAGTAAAGGTCAAATGGGTTTTGTATACTTTAGGTAAAAACATTTGCTACCCTCTTTGAATACATTTTTAACATACTTAGCTACCGTGTATCAAAAAAATATACAAACAAAATCGAATAGTTTACTTCATTTTATCAAATATTGGTTTGTCTAGATTTGTTTAGCTTTTGAAGTTAGATAGGCACGGATTGAAGTTTGATATGTATAAAGTACTTGTTCGTATTTCCCGGCCTTGCGCGGTTTTATGATTCAAATTTTAGAAAAATTACATTTTTATGCTTAAAGCCAAAAAAAAAACACAATACAATCATACAACCTTGACCCGCATTCCTTTATCCAAGAGATTTGAATTTAGCAAAAAATATCTTTGAAAATAAAATCGCTGAGAAGTTAGTCATTTAATCTTGATATAGAGTCTTAAAGATTAAAGACTGCAGCCGATCTCCACATTTGAACCACATTTTCAACTCGGGAGAAGCATATTTCAAAGTGTTTCAAACATGAAATTTCACAAAGGTCTTTCAAAACGATCTAGAAGCCGATGGGATCGTTAACAAAACAGTTTCAAACAACCGATTTCCGTAAGTTCTAATAAAGATCTTTGAAGATAACTTTAAAGCCGATCGGACTTGCCTAAAAGAAACCTGAATCCCATTTTTCACACAGGAGCTGTAAGCCTATCGAAACTTGTCAAAAAGTAGACCTACTATTTTGTCCTAACGAGGTTTAAGGAGTTCCTTTTACCCGTTTTATTGCTAATGGAGGTTCTTTTTAAATTTTAGCATCAACTACACAAATATGCTTAGGTTCACACATGTGCATTTTAGGACACAGATAATTACATGCTAATATATAGAAATAAATGATATGAATCTTTCGTACTGATCGAAAAAAAGTTTTGATATTAGTTGGATTTGTGTCAACTATTATTTTGTAAATTTCCTTTTGGCGGATGGCTCGTAAAACTTGACGATAAGTCTCCGGATTTGCTTGCCTTATATACATTTCGGTTCTCATCTCCGCAGATGAGTGAATTAGGTCCTGCTGCTTGAAAAGTCCTGAAATAAACACGTTTTATATACATGAAAGCTTGGCATATTAACAAAAAGAACTTTTTATTATAAATTGCAAGAGTAATACGTTAGACGGGATTTTTCTTGTCATTAGAAACAAATACGTATAAATAATGTGTGCCCAGTGAAGACTTCGGGCACTTCGAAGCTTATAAGGTTTGAGAGGTATTTTTGGTTACATCTTTATAAATCTTTATCTATCTTAAGTCCAGACAGACAGACAGACACACGGATGGCTATCTCATAAACTTGTCAGTTCGCTTGGTATAAGACAGACGGACATGGCTACATCGACTCACATGTTGATGCTGATTTAGAATATATATACTTTATGAGGTCGGAGATGTCTTCTTCTATGCGTAACACATTTCACGATAAAATAATAATACCCTCTGCAAGGGTATTCATATGTAATCGTTAACTGTAGCCATGTACATAAGTTTATATTTGAATAGTTACCATAATCTTCTTCGTAGATAATAGCGACTTTTGTCCAATTGAGATACATCATTAGATCGCGATAGGCTAAATTCATAATGTTTTGGGACGGATACAGATTGATAGAGAACTCCTTGACACTGATTTCTAAGTCAATGCGAACTTCAATGTGCGGAATATCGAAGGCTTCGCAAATTGATTGCACATGAGCCGCCAGCAGTGGGTCGGTTGGGCCAAAGATGGCTTGGACTCCGGCTTCCAATTGCCGACAGACCTTTTTCGTGGTCCGGAAGGAGTCGTCGCGCGGCACATACTCAATATCGTAGACAAGCTGGGTGTTCGGCAGAAGTGATTTTTCTTTATTGATGCGATAAATCGCATATTTAAATGCCGATTCAACGTTGCCTTCCCGTTCGTCTTCGGTAAATATTGCTCCTACGAAAGAAAAGAGAAGACAAATTAAAAAAAATTAAGAATGACATTAACTAGTTTATAAACTTACCGACTCGAATCACTGGCGGCAAAGCATTCGCAACCAGCACCATGGACAGCAAAAACAGATGCAGTATCGAGTATATCCCGAAGGACGCCTTCAGGTGAATTGGGTCCTTTGTCATTAAGGTGTTTCGTTTAAATTTCAACTGGCCGCAGAAAAAACAGCAATCGTTAACATTATCTAAGCATATCGTATACTCGTGTTGCATATTAATATAAAGTCACAGTCTCTGATTGTTGCACATCTTCGATTTCGACAAAAATCGAAAGAAACTATTTAATCTGTATCTGTTTTACGCAATTCCCTGTAACACTTGCTTTAACTCATTTCTGAGTGGTAAATAAAAAACCTTTTCCATATTGAAATGCACTTTTTCGTGTGTTTCGTATCAAAATGAAATTAATTCACTCGAATTTTATTAAATTTATACAGCATGAACTCCGTTTTGATTTGGTTTGATTTATACAGCCACAAATCTTCAATTGTCACATTATATTTTATAAGGGAAGCTTCCACATGGCTCGAAGCTTTCACCTAAATTCGCACTACGCATGCGCCTAAATTTTTATGCCCTAGAGCTTTGCTGACTACAGCTTATGAAACCTATTCTATACATTTGCCATTTACATTAATCCAATTAGATATCTTGCGTTTGGAATCAATTGATTAAACATCAATTCAAACCAAAACTCGATATGCTTTGTTCTTTAATTTACATTCCTGTTGGTAGTCCATGGAACATTTCACCTGTATGTGAAATTGTCCTTTATATGGATAAAGACTTATAATATAATAAAATATAATATATTCTCAAAAAGGTTAGCTCTAGTCTCAAATGCATGCCGCAAGTATACACCAAGTTAACATATACATATATATCGTTATATGCGTTATCGTGAATGCACACGCATAAACATAAAGCTAACATGTACACACATTTAAAATATATTTGTATGCTTGTGGAAGTGTAATTGTTTCTCGTTATTTGTACATATGTACGTATGTATGTATGCACCTATATATTCAATAGCTCTCCTGAATATGGGTTCAAGTTCAAGCTATTGATTGCACAGTACAACCAGTACAGAGCGTGCACTCTACATTGGCGGTAACATTCCTAGAAGCCCGCTTAAAATGGGTGAAAACGTAAAAGTTATTGTGCGATGTCGGCCCATGAATCGAAAGGAAATTGACAACAAGTCGGATGTATGTTAAAACTACTTACATACACTCTAACAATCACAGACACACATATATATATAATTTACATATATAATATAATAATAATAACATATATATAATTTAAACATATTCATAGCACACACACATTCATATATATGCGCACATGTCTGCATGTACAGATGACATATCTATACATATGCGTGCTTGTCTGCATGTACAGATGACATATGCACATATATGCGAACATGTCTGCATTAACAAATGACATATCTATATATATATACATATATGTGCACAAGTCTGTACCAATGACATATCTGGTTCCATGATATAGTTTTTAAAGCTAGCAGTCCTCGATAGACCAGTTTTCTATAATTTCTATGATTATAATAATATATAATATAATATAAAATTTAAACATCTTCAAGGCACACACATGCATATATATCTGCATGTACAGATGACATATCAATATACATATATGTGCACAAGTCTGCATGTACCAAAGACAAATCTGGATCCATATTATGGTAGCAGTATAAAACTAGCAGTCCTCGATAGACCAGTTTTCCATAATTTCTATGATTTAGGCTGCAAGCAAAATAAAAACATTTCAGTTTTTGAACCAATTCTTCTCCGTAAAGTTGGGTTCGTGATAAAAAAAAATCTTGTTCCTTTTTCCCGTGTGAAGCTCCTTTTTGCCGTATGAACTACAATAGCAGCATCTACTCACAGCACTGCATACAATAAACTGCACTAGGAGCACGTCAAATTTTGTGACTCTAGCAATCTTTCGATATCGGTTTTGATCGATTACTTGGAAACGAGGAAAGTTATCGATGCACGGACGCAAACGCGTACTGCAAAGGCAATAAGTGGACCGACGTCCTTGCTCTTATGATGATGACCAAGATAATATACTCTTTATTGGGTTGACCCATAACCCCATAGAACATATAGACTGAACAAATAGAGTAAAGGAATGGGACCATGCATATTTTTGTCGGCAGGTCCAAAGTCGTCTTCGTTTTTGTTCGGGTCCGAGACACGCTCAGTTGCACAGAGAGCAAGAGAGTAAGAAGTAAGTACATATGACTTGTATGGTAGAACGGCATCGCTGTCTTTTATCTCGCTCCCACTAGAGGAAACTGCTTTGGCTTACTCTCAGTGCTCTCTCATTATGTTCGAGATACATCCTGCAGCCTGTTGCATACTGTTACAAACATTTGCACAAAAAGAGATATTTAATGATGTCCAATAAGAATTAAGGCGTTATCATAGAATAATAGGCCTTGTCTTTAATTTAATTCGTACAGTCTATTGTGGAAATTGGCGACTACGTTGTGTCTGTGGTTCATCCCTTGGCTCGAACTGCTCCTAGGAAATCATTTACATTTGACAGCGTGTATAATGGACTTTCAAAAACCGAGACAATCTACAATGATATGTGCTACTCCTTGGTTGAAAGCACTTTGGAGGGCTATAATGGAACAATTTTTGCATATGGCCAGACCGGATGTGGCAAAACACACACAATGCAGGTGAGTGAAGGAAATAGTTGTCAAAAATATATAAACTACAATTATTTCAATTAAAGGGAGAAGGATATTCGGACGCTGCAGAAAACAATGGAATCATACAAAGGTGTTTCGACCATATATTTGAAACGATCTCAATAGCGACGAGCGTTAGGTACCTGGCCTTAGTCAGCTATTTGGAAATTTATAATGAAAATATCAGAGACCTCCTGAGTGCGAACGAGCCAAATAGCATTAGAAACCATCCACTCAAAGATGTGCCAGGCGTAGGCGTCACAGTTCCCACGCTGACTACTCAGGCTGTTATGAATGCCATGGATTGTTATAACTGGTTGAGTGTGGGTAACAAAAACCGCATTACCGGAGCCACGTTAATGAATGAAAAGAGTTCAAGATCACATACCATATTTACAATAAGTCTCGAACAAATTCAAGAAACGGCAGCAGCCCCGCCGAATCTGTCATCGGATCAAACTATTGGCGGCATACGTAGAGGAAAATTGAACCTAGTTGATCTGGCTGGCTCCGAAAGGCAGTCCAAGACGGGGGCTTTTGGCGACCGATTGAAGGAGGCGACAAAGATTAATTTATCGCTATCAGCATTGGGAAATGTCATTTCAGCACTTGTCGATGGCAAAACAAAGCATGTGCCATACAGAGACTCCAAGCTTACGCGACTCCTACAGGTATACATATACTTATAGATGTAGACAAGTAGTGCTAGTCTAGTAGGGAGTGCCCGACTAGGGATTACTTTGAGCCCCAATGAACCAGCGCCAAATACAGCTTGCGCTATGTGCTCCTCAGCCTAGGTTATACAATTTTCGTTACCTATTAATAGGAACACAATTAAAAAAAAAAAACAAAAAGATGGGTTATCTTCGGCACGCCGGAAATTAAATACCCTTTGCAGAGCCAACCGTTTTATAATGTTCAAAGTGCTTTGGTCGACTCTAAGAAGCAGGGAACATAGGGAAAATAGTTAATGCCGAGTATGGTTAGGGTATCTCAAAGAACAAAAGAGTTTTCCAACTTAAAACTGGAGACTAGTTCGCTTAGAAACAGACAGACGGACATGGCTACGTCGACTCACATGCTGATACTGATCTAAATATGAGGTCGGAGATGTCTCCATCCATGCGTTACACGTTTCATGACAAAATAATAATACCCTCTGCAAGGCTATAAAAAGGGAAGGTTACTTCCCTCTGCCGGTGTCGAACTCGCAACAACTTTAAATTAACAGAACTACTTCCCAACGCCTCAAACCACACAGCTACACCAAGGAAGAAGTAGATGATCTAATATAGTAGCACATTCACAAAAACACAGCTGGGAATACAATCTGTAATTCGAATTATATATTTAAAAAAAAAAGTCGCGTATATGAATGTATGTGAGCACATGCCTGCCACGTTGATGGCCAATATAAGCCACGTGTTCTTTAATAACTTCTATGTTTCTTAGCCGAATTTGATGCAATTTTCTGCAATATATAATGCTGTGCTATTAAATATTCGCTTATTGTCAAAAAGCTAACAGCTTTACATTGGTACTTGATTCCTTTATACATACTTTTTTAATTTTTCGGGATATACTATTCTAGAAGCTACATGTCAAATTCGGTGATTCCAGATCTATAAACCTAAGAGATATGTCCAGGTCGATTGCTTGAAAATAAGAGGACCTTCGATGAAAAACATCCCAACTCGCTAGCTCTTATGCGTTCTGAGATTGACGCGTTCATTCATACGGACAGGTGCTTTCTTCTTTCATATCCTTTTTACCCATTTCCAGTGGGTTCCACTTTAAATAAGTAAAAGTTCTCGAGTGGGGAACGCCCAACTAGGAAATAGCCTGAACCCAGAGCCAGGCACCCTTCATAAAGGTTCTAACTTCCTTCTATAGGCGCTGGTTCGTCGTTTTTTTGCTCCAGACTTTGGGAAAATATTCACAGCTTCGGCGTTGATAGTCCAATCTTTATGAAGAAAGGGCTCCTAACATTTGGTTTCTGGATCTGTCAAAACTTAGAAGAGTTGCGTATTTTTAAGTTATGTTTTAAAAAACAAGTCGCGAAATCTATGATAATCGATGTAATGAAATTGGGATAATATATCATAAGAAAAGAAATAAACGCACTGCTTTTGATAAAGCGACTGGACCCCGATTTGATGATAAATACGAGTAAAAGGTTGTAAGAGCAAAGTTTTTAAATTTGTCCGATCGGCCTCAAACCTATTTTCAAAGCTTAATATAAAAACTAAATGAAAACGTGTTTCAAAGACTTTGAATACATTCTAGTATATACAATAATTTTCATAAATTTGTGCTTATATATCTTAGAAATTAATTGCATATTTAATTGATTTTATTACGCACATCCACAGGATTCCTTGGGAGGCAACACGAAAACCCTAATGGTAGCATGCATCTCGCCAGCTGACAGCAACTACGACGAGACGCTGTCTACGCTGCGGTACGCATGTCGGGCAAAGAATATATCGAATGTGCCCACAATAAACGAAGACCCCAAAGATGCCCAGCTGCGACAATATCAGGAAGAGATCTTAAACTTGAAGCGAATGCTCGATGAAAGCCACCAACACGAAAGTGCTGTGCATTACAAGTTTGTCGAGGACAATAATAAGGAAAGGGAAAGGGAATTATGGTTTGAGGAAGCAAAATCCCAGATGCGCCAGCAGATGATGGCTGAGATGAGGGACCTCAAAGAGACACCTGGAGAGGTGGCCAGTCCAAAAACTAAACACTCTGAACTCGCTGTGCCACAGGAACAGGAAGATTTACAGTTGCATTCCCGAAAACGAATTGATTTGATAAAACATGCTCTGATCGGCGGCGAAAGAGTTGACGATCTTCAATTGCGAGAGCGTCATCGGATGCGTAAATTGGAGGCCAAGCGCCACTTGAGCGCCATTGCCCGTGCACTGGGCAGAGTGGAGAGCGAGGACCGTGATCTCTTGCAGGGGCATTATGCTAGTATTCAGCAGGAGATCAACATTAAAAACGAGCGGATTAAGAAGTGCAGCCAAAAGATCAAAATGCTTGAACGAGAAGTGGCCGATCTAAATTCCGAGTTTCAGTTGGATCGAGAGGATTATTTGGATGAAATTCGTTATCTGGGTCGAAATTTAAAATTTTACCAGCTTCTCATACACAAAGCCCAGCCAATTCTTCGAAAAAACGGAAGAAATTGGTAAAAAAAAAAAAAAAAATAAAAACCTCTCTCTTCGGCATGCCGAATATAAATACCCTTAGAGGCATTGGCTCAATTGTGATTTTATAAAAATCCTATTGGAGCTACATAATATAATTTACTGATGAATTTATCAGCAAATGATCCTTCCTTTATATAATATACATTATTGATTAAGATAGACTAGATAAATTATTAAAAAAATTTTTTTTCAGGAATCCAGAACAAATTTTGGAGAATTCGTTTTGGAATGATGATCTCAAGACCTGGAAATTACCCAATGATATTGAAAATAATTTAAAATTACCTCCGGCCGATCTTAGAGTGGCATTTCAGAAAAGAAATGTTTTTGAAAGCAAGGAATTGGACACCTATTTGGGAGCTCCGGACGAAACAGACTCTACACAATCTAAAGATAGTACGGTAAGTATTTGTATTATTATAACTGATCAGCCTTACAATAAAGCTTTTCTTTTGGAAGTTTATTGCCAAGGAAACACCGGAAACGTATAAGATAAATATACTGAAGAATTACTTTCGGCCAAATCGGAAGATCAATGATCAATGGCTTCAACGAACTAAAAGCTCCCAAGCGTATATCCATGGTAAATATAATATAATAGAAAAGGCTTAAGCATAAATATTTATGCATTCTTTTAGATTTTAAACTACGCAGAAATACTCCTCTGCCGATTCATGAGCTGCAATCCCCTTTTCTTTATAAAAATTCACATTTTAAGCATGATTACGCAGACTGTCCAAATAAAAAGGGAGCTTGGAACGAGACTGCAGATTAAATAATTCAAGCTAAAATGCGATTGGGTATTTTGTACAATTTTAATAAAAAAAAAAATAAAAAAAATATCCCTAATCACAATAAACCTTCTAAAACAAATAATGTCAAATTAGCTTGATATGCGTATATTTAATAATTAGATGAGCTAATTTTTGTATTTATTAATTTCGAGTTCGAGATCGATTTTCAAATACAAGTTAAGTTCAAGATAGTACGGAGAGAATTAAATATTCCCCGGGTGGAAACTGGGTGAAAAATTAATATTTAAAATGTTTTCAACTGTATCTGTATATTTAATCAAATCCAAACAGTTTTGTCTGTATCTAAGTTGTGTTATGTTCAAAAACATAAACAAATACTCTTGAAATCCCAAAAGCCTAAAATCATTTCAAGCTCGCATCGGGCAGGCCCATAAACGCATAGATGCTTGTATCCGTATTAAAAAAACATTCAAAAAGTTTCCATGCTCAAATACGACCGCTCAGATACCCTTACCAACAATAACGAGCTAAAATGCAAGAATTTCGTATCGGCTTGGCGACCAAAATTTGAGAAAAGTTCAAAAAGCACAGAGAATAAGCCAAAGTAGTTTCCTGTAGTATCAGACAGAGAATACGGATCTCGTAACTCTATTGCTCTCTGGGAAAGTGATCGAGCTTTGGAGGCGGAGAAAAACGAAGTGGATCTAAGTCCTGATCTAAATAACCTTACATTATTTACACTAATTAAAGGACAATAATTGACTACAAATCGTTAGAACATGGAAAAACATTCATTTGCGTTCCATTTAATGACACTCTTTTAGATAAAATAAATGTTTCTTATAATAACTTAGGTACGTAGCTACATATATACTTACTATGTTTTTGTTATATTTTTTTTTAAATATATAATATATTCTTACATTACGCTAATCCAAGGGTTGAGTTCTTTAAATAAACTAACATTTTAGTCGGCATACATTACAAAAGGGGCATGGGTATCTGACATAGTTGTATCACGCAATTCTACTTTTATTAAATTTGTAGAACTTTCCCTTTCACTGGGACTGAGAGGTTCGTTGCTGGGGCAAGTGGCATGGCGCGGATTACCTGTATTTCGCCTGAAAGCATATATTATCATTGCAAAACAATTGTATTTTTAAATGAGGCTTACTTACTTGGCTTTCGCATGGGTTAAAATGTGTGATTTTAAATTTGTAGACTGAGCGAACTTTTTGTTGCATGCATCGAACGGACACACGAACGGCCTGTCTCCAGTATGTATTCTCACATGTGTTCTGCATTGAAAAACGTACGATACATAAGACGCATCGATATTTAGAAGTTTTTTTTTTTAATATACCTCAAATTAAAGTCTAGCGAAAATCGTTTCCCGCAGCCTTCAAAAGTACATTGAAATGGCTTTTCGCCCGTGTGTACCAGCTGATGCCTCTTTAGTTTCGAGCTTTCTACAAATGCCTTTCCACATTCGGCACAGACATGAACGCGGGGACCGTGTGTATGCAAGTGCTTACGCATTGCGGACGAGTCCCGAAAGTATTTATGACATCCTTTATGAGGGCAAGCTATCTTTTTATCGTTAGCAAACTGCGAAAATTCGGATGCATCGCTACCATTTGCCGCAATGTCAGTTGATGGCGCTGCTATAAATAAACGAAATAATCATCAAGAAACTAGATACGAAAACATATATATATATATATGCTATGTATATCGCTACCTTGACGAAGCACACCAAAGGGTACCGATCCTGATGCAGCTACCTCGTTCATTATATCACAATCAATGTCATTTGGCACTAATGATTGATTCTCCACGGTCAGCAGCGATTCTTCGTTAATAAGCCGACATGTTTGCGACATAACTGCAAACGATGTGTGCGTTTCGCAATTTAAATTTCTTTTAGAGCTGCTGTTGCTGCTGCCGTTGTCCTTATCCGTTGTTGTCCCAGTTGTCCCAGCTAGTGGAACAATCATATGCGGCTGCAGTTGAAGGAATTGTTCTTGCTGTTGCTGGAAAAACAACTGTTGCTGTTGTAATACTGTGTCATTTTTCTTAACGTTCTGTTCTGGGCTCAATGGCTTGCCGGATGCCGCGTTGTGGGCATTTTCATTTCCATTCAAATAGTCGACGTCCTCTGCATTTTGATCCGAACTGGAATACTCATCGTCCGATGTCCCAGAAGCCCACATAGTTACACTAAACTCCCCCTCCATTGTTTTGATTTGAACTAGTTTCTGCTCCCATCGTCTCGACTTTCCATTTGCCGTCATCAATGAAATGTTTTTCCTGTCCATAGCTTCCGAATCGTTAGAAGGCTCCTTGCCGCTCTCGTGCTGACGCAACTGCTGCATGCAATTCACCAGGTCTTGTGTAGCGTCCTTTTCAGATTCATCGATAAAATGATTCGTCGTTTGCAGTTCCAAGTTGTTGGCGTTTGTTTTTTGAGCTTGCCTGCAATAGTTGTTCAGTAATTTTTGGTAAATCAAAGCCGAGCTCTTGAACTTAAACTTACATTTTAGATGATAGGCAAATATTTTTGGCCGTCTTCAGCAATGATTTACCATCAATGTTTATGCTATTATGTGCTTCCGACTGAGCATATGCGTCATTCTGTGCAACAAGCAGCATCCGGGCGCTCTGGCCAATCTCCTCTGAGCCTAAAACTGACAAAACGCATAATGCAATTATATAAACCATTTTTATCTGCAATCAATAGCCGTGTCTCCATGCAACATTGCGGCCATGCTGCGGCTGATATGCATATGTATATAAATATTGTTGCACTGTTGCCCCTCGGGAGGCAATAGATTTATATATGTATGTTTACTTACTGTTACTTATATTTTGCACATTTAGAGTGCGAAGCTCATCGGTCTTGGGAATTTCTTCCTCATCGTTTTGAACTAATATCCCATAATGTTCATAGGCAAAGTTATTTGGATCCATTACTTTTTCAATTATTGTACATCGCAGGTTATGCCAAAATATGCTACATACAAACCGTTTATGATCTATGCAAATTATTCACATGTGAGGAGGATAATGAAGTTACTTTTTAAGAGACTTTCTGTGAGGTTGAATTCTGTTGCACTCGGACGCAGAGCTAGATTTCAATTAATTTGACGCTTACACTACGATTTCCTAGTTAATTTGTACACTTGATTTGCCGTCACATACACATATGTAATGTTATTTATATTGAGATCAAGAGCTTAAGACAACGTAGGATCCATCCATAGGCAATGAAATGGAGTTTTCATGAAGCCAAAGAGCGATGCCAGAGCCGTATCCGTATAACATTGAAGACGCGTGAGCAATGTTTTTTTTTTGTTTTGGAACGGATGTTAAATTATATTTTGTGTGCTGGCACTAAATCAAACAGAAATTTGTAAAATATTGTTTATGAGAAAAACAATTAGAAGCTTTTTGGATTACAAAAATAATTTAAAAGGAACTAAGCAGAACAAAAATGGATGCGATGAATAACTGACGATGTGACCAAGTGTTGCAAATAGTAAAATACCAAATTTCAATGCAATAAACCGTCTATACACTGCAGATACATATTGTAAATACATCGTTTCTTTTTTAATAGTAATTGTTATTGGTTTTATATATCATATTTAAATTTATTATCTTAAAACCAACAACTAAACGATATATATCCATTGGCAAGTATGTGTATAAATATATAATATATTTAATTATAAACAAAATGTATATATTCGTATTTTTAAATAGTTGTATATTTATTTTGTAATAATGTTTGTATCGAGCTTTTCTTACAGAAAAAAACGGTGCTTAAAATGCGTATTTGTGCGATAATTGTTTTTGTTGTTTATTATATTTGCTCGTTTGTCTAGTGAACGAACAGTACACGTAGGGCGACTGTAAACGATGTTTTATTCTCCTCAGCATTATTCTAAATTATTCTTTTTTTTTATAATATTTAATATTTATATTTATATTTATCCGCAAAAGAAAAGATTTGTGGAAGAATTGCTCATATATAATATTTGGTATCTTTTCTTAGGTACGTAAATAATATAATTTAGATATTTCGGTCATGCGATGTGCCCTCCAGCATCAAACTGGTTTAATTAACGATACAACGTTATAAAATATATTATTCCAATTTATCATAAATAAAAACATGTTATGGTATTTAGTGTTGTTTGTTTTAAGCGTCCCTTATTAGTACTCTTGCATTTATCGAAAATCGTGTGGTGTAAGGCAACCCTGTGGCCGTTTTCAGGCATTAATCAACACTGCTTACAGTTTCCTTCTTTTGACAGCGTACTCAACGTGATTCGACCTTTTCCGGTTTAGGCGTTCACCATGGCGGTCGGCAAAAATAAAGGTCTCTCGAAAGGCGGCAAAAAAGGTGGCAAAAAGAAGGTGGTCGACCCATTCTCACGCAAGGATTGGTACGATGTTAAGGCACCGAACATGTTTCAAACCAGGCAGATTGGCAAGACCCTCGTGAACCGCACGCAGGGCCAAAGAATTGCCTCTGACTACCTGAAAGGTCGTGTTTTTGAAGTATCGCTAGCCGACTTGCAAAAAGATATTGACCCCGAGCGCTCCTTCCGCAAATTCCGTCTGATTGCTGAAGATGTGCAGGATCGCAACGTTCTCTGCAATTTCCACGGCATGGACTTGACCACCGACAAGTACAGGTGAGTGCGTTGAAAATTTTCCTTGACGCGGCCATGTGTTTATACATACATGTATGTGTTCTATGTGTATATATATATATATATGTGTGTGTATGTGTGTGTGTGGCCTATGTGAGTGTTACATTGTGTGCGCCTTTCACAAACAGATCGATGGTCAAGAAATGGCAAACTCTCATCGAGGCGATCGTGGAGGCGAAGACCGTCGATGGATACCTCTTGCGCGTCTTCTGCATTGGCTTCACGTCCAAGGATCAGCAATCGCAGCGCAAGACATGCTATGCCCAGCAGTCGCAAGTCCGTAAGATACGCGCCCGCATGACGGACATCATCACGAACGAGGTCAGCGGCGCTGATCTGAAGCAGCT
This sequence comes from Drosophila littoralis, assembly GCA_018903485.1. Lineage (NCBI taxonomy): Eukaryota > Metazoa > Arthropoda > Insecta > Diptera > Drosophilidae > Drosophila > Drosophila littoralis. The sequence continues at coordinate 772,675 of JAEIGF010000234.1, read as the reverse complement.
GGTCAACAAGCTGGCCCTGGACTCTATTGCCAAGGATATTGAGAAGAGCTGTCAGCGTATCTATCCATTGCACGATGTGTACATTCGCAAGGTGAAGGTACTCAAGAAGCCGCGTTTCGATGTGTCCAAACTTCTGGAGCTCCATGGCGATGGAGGCGGCAAGACCACAGAGGCCGTCGTTTCCGCCGAGGGAGCCGTAATTGATCGCCCCGAGGGCTATGAGCCTCCCGTGCAGGAAGCTGTTTAAGCTTAAGCTTTGGACAAAGTTTGTTTGCGCATAAATGGAAAACAGAAAACAAATGCATTCAGAGACTCTGTCTTTCAATATAAACAACAAAATAAATATAAAAAAGTAACATTTTACTTAATAACTGGTTTGTCGGGCATATTCTCGGGGTATTATGTTTCTTTCTCTTTACAGGACACCATGCACAGGTCCTCCTTCGGGCCCAATACGGTGAGTAATATTTCCATATATATTTCCGTTTGACATTCATGATGTTTTATTTTTCGTCTCTGACAACTTTGTTGAAAAAAAAATCAAGCTGAGTGCCAAATTAATCTCTTTTATTCTTTGATAAAATGCCAATATATATTTATAACGTATTTTTATTACTTGCAGGAATTCCCGAATTGCAGCAGAAAATACAAAAAATAAAATGGTAAGCTGATATAATATATAAATATATATGTACTTAAACAATTTACTGATAAAGTTTTATTTGCTACTCTTGAACAATTTAATTGATGAAAATTACACCTATTTTTTTACCCTATTATTATGTATGAAATACTAATTCTCCATTTTGTTACATTTCAGACAGGAAATAACTCCAAATGTTCCTTTGAAGATGCACGGTTAGTTTCTTTATTTGCGTTAACATTTTAGTTTAAACAGTGAAATTCCATTATTGATGAACATTTATTATTTGCTACTCTTGAAAAATGTAATTGATGAAAATTACACCTTTGCAACTGAACTTAATTACTCAAATCATTGTTTTTTTTTTTACCCTTTTATTATGTATGGACTATTAATTCTCCATTTTATTATTTATATATTTCAGATAGGAAATAACTGCAAATGTTCCTTTAAAGTTGCAAGGTTAGTTTCTTTATTTGCGTTAACATTTTCGTTTAAACAGTGAAATTCCATTATTGATGAACATTTATTATTTGCTACTCTTGAAAAATGTAATTGATGAAAATTACACCTTTGCAACTGAACTTAAGGCAATCAATGAATGCTAACGGAGCTCAAAAAAATCTTCTTTATTTAAATGAATTCATGATTTTCAATCGTTTCAGAATAATCCTTGAATGGTTTATTTTCCTGGCTTTAAGCTCCGAAGATGATCGTCGATTCAGTCTTAAAAGCAACAGGAAGATCAAAAAGTGATCAGTTACGTAATAGAGGGATCCGGGAAATTGATTAATGGACATCCCAGGCCGTTCAACAATTATCTTCAAGGTTCGTTTGTATATATTAAATAATTTAATATCGATTATACTGTGATGACAAACTTACCCAGCTCGCTTCGATCTACCATGAAGAGAACTGTTCCATATCCAACGCAAAATTTATTAACTTCTGATGTAATTTACGTTATAAGTACTTCTTTTTTAATAACGAATGTAATATTATGTTAATCATAACTTATCTCTTTGCAGTGCATGGCCAAGTGATTGATGAAAAGGACAACTAATTTCTGGTGCATTTGCTACAAAGGTTCGATAAACATATTGCTTAGATATTAGTACACTTTATTGCTAGACAATATGATGATTTATCTACGGATTCCCCATCATTTAAACTATAAATGAAAAACCAATCCACTGAAATTGAAATATTTATAAAGGCAAAGAATAGTCCGTTTTATACTCATAGCTAGTTGAATTTATCTGTAATCTTTTTTAAAATTTAAATTGAAGAAATTAAACATTTATTTGTATGTGAGGATTCGAAACATATATTGTTCATTCTTTAGCTTAATGTGTTTGTTTAAACTGATGATTAAGTTCTGATTGGTTATTAGAAGATAGAATTAAATATAAATAAATTAATCTACCATTTCCTTCAGGCAGATGACCGTATACAGGATGCATATCCAAAGCCGATCAACAATTATCTCAAGGTTCGTTTGTTTATAAAGAACAATTAAATATTCATTATTTCTGTGATGACAAACTTACCCAGCTCGCTTCGATCTACCATGAAGAGAACTGTTCCTAATCCAACGCAATATTATTAACTTCTGATGTTATTTGTTTCACATTTGTTATTAACAATAGAACTTGTGATCTTATTTTAATCATAACTTATCTCTTTGCAGTGCATGGCCAAGTGATTGATGAAAAGGACAACTAATTTCTGGTGCATTTGCTACAAAGGTTCGATAAACATATTGCTTAGATATTAGTACACTTTAATGCTAGACAATATGATGATTTATCTACGGATTCCCCATCATTTAAAGTATAAATGAAAAAGCAATCCACTGAAATTGAAATATGTATAAAGGCAAAGAAGAGAGTCAGTTGTTTCCTCATATCTAGTTAAACTTATCTGTACATGTTCTTGTACATTTAAATTGTAGAAATTCAACCATATATTTACTTAGCTGTTCTATACAATGACTCAAAGACATTTATTATTATTGCTTAAGTTAAATGTATTTGTTAAACATAGTCATGTGCCGCTTGGTTATTAGAAGAGAGAACTAGATGTCTAAGATTGAATTGTGATTTATGAATAATATACGAGTGCTAAACTAAACTAGACATTTAAACTTTTCAACATCAATATTAAATGAATCTAAATTTTACTTCAGACAGATGACCGTATACAGGAAATTAATTGATGTATATCCAAGGCCGTTCAACAATTATCTCAAGGTTCGTTTGTATATAAAGAACAATTAAATATTCATTATTTCTGTGATGACAAACTTACCCAGCTCGCTTCGATCTACCATGAAGAGAACTGTTCCTAATCCAACGCAATATTATTTAATTCTGATTTTACTTTATAAGTACTTTTTTTAATAACAAATGTAATATTATTTTAATCATAACTTATCTCTTTGCAGTGCATGGCCAAGTGATTGATGAAAAGGAACACTAATTTCTGATGCATTTGCTACAAAGGTTCGATAAACATGTTGCTTAGATATAAGTACACTTTATTGCTAGACAATATGATGATTTATCTACGGATTCCCCATCATTTAAACTATAAATGAAAAACCAATCCACTGAAATTGAAATATTTATAAAGGCAAAGAATAGTCCGTTTTATACTCATAGCTAGTTGAATTTATCTGTAATCTTTTTTAAAATTTAAATTGAAGAAATTAAACATTTATTTGTATGTGAGGATTCGAAACATATATTGTTCATTCTTTAGCTTAATGTGTTTGTTTAAACTGATGATTAAGTTCTGATTGGTTATTAGAAGATAGAATTAAATATAAATAAATTAATCTACCATTTCCTTCAGGCAGATGACCGTATACAGGATGCATATCCAAAGCCGATCAACAATTATCTCAAGGTTCAAGAACTGTTCCTAATCCAACGCAATATTATTAACTTCTGATGTTATTTGTTTCACATTTGTTATTAACAATAGAACTTGTGATCTTATTTTAATCATAACTTATCCCTTTGTAGTGCCTGGCCAAGTGATTGATGAAGAGGACAACTCATTTCTGAGGCATTTGCTACAAAGGTTCGATAAACATGTTGCTTAGATAGATAAGTATAAATAAATTTGAATGCTAGACAATATGATGATTTATCTACGGATTCCCCATCATTTAAACTATAAATGAAAAAGCAATCCAATGAAGTTGAAATATTAATAAAGGCAAAGAATAGTCAGTTTGTTTTCGAATATTTACTTAAATCTATACGAACGAACTCAAAAACATTTATTATTACTTAAGTTAAATGCAATTGTTAAACTTAGTAATGTGCTGCTTGTTTAAAGAGAGAAGTTAATATCTAAGATTCTTTGTGATTAATATACAAGCCGAATGTAAACTAGACATTTAAACATTAAAAGATTTATATTCAATTAATCTACCATTTTCTTCAGGCAGACGACCGTATACAGGATGGATATTCAAGGCCGTTCAGCAATTATCTGAAGGTGCGTTGGAAGATTGAAATCAATTCAATATCGATTATACTGTGATGACAAACTTACCCAGCTCGCTTCGATCTACCATGAAGAGAACTGTTCCATTTCCAACGCAAAATTTATTAACTTCTGATGTTATTTACATTTGTTACTAAAAATAGTACTTGTGATCTTATTTTAATCGTGCACTTATCTCTTTGCAGTGTATGCCAATGTGGGTGATTACCGAGGACAACTAATTTTGGCGACGCATTTAGTTCAAAGTAAGGTTTTTGGAATAACCTAATAAAATCAGTATATAACAGCGCAGATATTGATATATTTGTTCTTACAGGTGTGAAACTTACACAACCATTTTTCTTTTCTTAATCGGTGTAGATAAACAGACATTATGCTTTGCGCTTAAAGCTGAATCTAGCAAAAGTAAGTTAATAAAAAGTTAACACAAATTTATCTTTTTATGATGAACTTTTATTAAAATTGAAATCCCATGTAAACGGTTTAATATAAGATAGTAGAACTGATTATCCCATGCACATTTAAAACATCAAAATGATTTACATAAAATAGTAACATTTTTCGTTTTTTTTTTTAGAATCTTGCCTCTTCCCGGGATTGTTTACGCCTAACCAAAGGCAAGTTTATTTAAAATATGGGCAACCCGCGATGTTCGATCTGCCAGGAAGGGAAGTGTTCCTCGACCAACGCAAAATAATAATTTGCTAGTTATTATTCTATGTATCAGATTTATAATTAATACATTTATAGAATTACATGATTTATAACGGCAAATTAAATAAATAATTATTTAAAATTTTTCTACTGTACTTAATTTCCCCTCTAAAAAATGTGCAGTTTTAAATATGTACTAAACTATGTATTTGTGGTCCATCCAATCCAGAGAGAAGTTGAAAAGTGAGCAGTATTTAATTTGTGGCAACAAATGATCTTTTTATCGGCTGGTTATCATATAATGGATTCGTGCGTGTGTTTCATCCAAAAGCTGGTCCGCAAATACGTAAGAGTCGAGTATGTTTTATTCGATGAGAGACAAAGACGTGTTTCACTTTTTTTTTGTATTAGAAACTGGTTTAAGCAGACAAAATATTTGTGCCATTACGCATCTTTTTTATTAAATTGCATGCCACTCTACTTTCGTATCATTAAAGAAACAACTCCTTTTTTTTAGCATGCATATGTAAGTATGTATCGCCTGCAGCTGACGATATATTTGAGCCTGTGACGAATGTGCCCTCTGCCCCAAATCAAAAAATACAGATTTGGAAATCATTTGACGTGACTAAAGAGCAGTACTATCAAAATGTAAGATTAAAACACTTAAAAAAGTAGGACATTATGATAAGGACGCTGTGAAGCATTGAATAATATCGATGCGTGGTTTGTATATCATATCAATATATCGATAACATACATCAAGCATCAGCTGTTCGTATATTTTGTAGCGAGTAATATACTCGCCGATCTGAGCAATAGTAGTGGGATTACTGATTTAGATTTCCACGATCAGCTCAGAGAGAGAGAGCGAAGAATGTGTGATCACAGTAAAGAAATAATAAAATCAACGCCGACGCTGATTTGATTTAGTTTTGCTTGCTTGTGTGAGTTTTTTCTTCGGAAAAAGTACGCGGTGTTTGTTTACTCCTGTTAAAATCAGATTTCGAACAAGGTTTACAAATGGTGAAATTACCGCTAATACATAATAGATTCTGCAAGTAATTTAAAAATTATTTTTCACACTTGCAGAATTTGATGTGTCGCACATTCTAACCCGAATCAGTGTTCACAAATCAAAATCAGTTTCAGGAATCCCACTACTTCTGTTGGTACTCGTGACGGTAAAAACATATGGATATATCGAGAAATGTTCGTTTTTAAATTTAACTTATCGATACTTAACTCCCAAACTACAGCTGTTTTGCTTAATGCTGAGTAGAGCACTAACAGTTGAGATGTTTTTGTAACAGCGCCCTTTTGAAATGTGTCTACAGCGGTTTCTGTTAACAACAGTATTCAGTTGTGTTACGGAAGCATCGGAGCTCTGTTAATTTTTCAGTTTTTGTTGCGCGAGGTTTGGAGAGCGGTTGTGTGATATTTTGAAGCGTTTTTAATTATAAATTTACCGCATTTTAATTACAATTGGTACAAAAATTGTGTAGCCGTAACTCTTTATTGATATTACATTGATAATATTCAAGAAAAAATTTTCTATATGGAAAAGATCGCGCCGTCGGGTCAAATTTATGCTGCTTAACGAAATTAAGATACATATATCACTGGCGTATGTATATGTATATGTAAATCAACAAATACTGAGGCATATATATGACTGTATCTGTATCTGTTCACATATGTGTCCGCCTATGTATGTGTAACGTGTTGCTTTGCGATCGCGATCGTCATCGTCTGCATTCGCTTGTGTATATTTGTGTGTATGTGTTTCTCTCTATCTCTCTTTGTGTGTGTGTAGTGGTAGCGGCAAGTGCGTGTGACGAATAAAAGTTGGCAAGAATGAAAAAAAATTGAATAAGTGCAAATGAATAAAATAAAATAAAATAATTAATAATGTATGCAATAAAAGTTTGCATCATTAATGTATATCCAATATTGCTTTAAATATTACAATTAACATATGCATGTACATTTAGATGCGTATATGTATATGAATACATACATACATATCTTTATCAGAGTGCACGTACATGTACATATGTATGTATATGTATATTTGCAAAGTATCAAATGAGTGCCAATTTTTTAGTGAGGATTGTCGCCGATTCTAATCTTCTCGGGCCAGTGTCGAATCGTTAAACCGAAAACAAAGCGAAATATTCCAAAAACATCAGGACGGAATAAGTGCAGTTCTTCTGTTTTACCGTCGGGCAATTCAAAAATGCAATATTTTGCGTTCTTTGAGAAAGTACGCATAAACAATCTAACAAAATGTAAGTATTGTATTTGTATTGCATTTGTATAAATACATGTGCATGCATGTATGTGTACATGTATTTAAATATGTACCCTTAAAGATTGGTTTACAAGTTGACGGCACAAAAATCATAACGTAAATTCCTCGAATTCACGCAAAAACACAAATACTTGAACGCACACAGAGTCACACACACACACACACACACACATAGATTGATGTTTGTTTATATGTGTGTATATACATAAATAGGTTTATTTGCTGAAAATACGAAACATTTTTCGTATTCTCTTCTTTTTGTTTTGTTACGCTCGATTTTTTCTACCTGTTGATATCCTACAATCACGTCTCTAAATAGAAACTCGTTGTGTCATTAGTTTTATGCCGCCACTGTTGTTGTTTTTGTCGTCGTCGTCGTGGTTTTTGGTTCGCTTGTTACCTTGAACTAATAGTTAGCCCTATTCCCTGCTGCGAGTACACACACACACACACACACGTACGCACACATGCTGACAATCACAATCTGTTGCGAGGCCCGCACCTCACCAGGTACATATCTAGTATATATGCATGTATGTACATACATATGTATATGATGCCCGTTCGAACTTCACATAGCCCTACGCAGAGTCACAAACACACAGAGATACTCTCGGACGTTTCGAAATGCTCAAGTATGCATGCATGCATGCATGTGTGTGTGTGTGATTGTGTGTGTATGCGTAAATATGTGCATATGTATGTCTTTCATATGTTTGTTCGTATTCCATTGGCTGCTTTATGCATGTGAATTTCGTCTCTTCGAAAGAGAGAGTGCCGGCGGGTAGGGCAGAGCAGGGCACTCGACATAACAAAACTCTTGTTCTAGGAAGACCTCTTCTCGATCTCAATCGGTCGGTCGGTCGGGGGACTGGGACCTTTTTAATTAGTAGGAAACAATATGACATATCGATTTACCCACATACATACTACATAACTATAGAAATATACACGAGTGTACGATGATCGCACTACCTGCTAGAAGTTGGATATGTTCATTGTGACCCATTAATACATATGCCGAAAAGCTGGTTTATATTCACGCATAAGCCAAAAAAATAGCGGGAAAGTAAGGATACATTCGGCATATAGTGAAGAGTGAAGCTTGTAAATGTTAAGTTTGATTAAAATATATTTCTATACAAAACTCAACTTTCGTCTGGTTCTTCCTATAGTTCCATTTAATATAATAGCGCCATATTGATAACATTTGGTTCTTATGTAAGCATGATAGTTTAATTTATAAATTCCAGGTTTGGTCAAGATATCTTATTAAGCAAAAGCCATACAGGATCTTAATTCTCTACCGATCGTTCCCTTAGCAACTATAATGTATGATAATGGTTTGATCTTGGTGGCTTTTTGCGAATGTATAGATGAGGAGCACAGTAATAATATTTAATAAATGCCGAGATCGCTAAAGATATCTTGATAAAGACAAACAAGCTTTCCATACCTTTTCGACCGATCGATCCTATGGAATTTACATACATGATATAGTCGTCCGATCCGGCCGGAACCGACATGTGTACTGCCTGCTACAGAAGAAGGACTTGTAAAGAAGAGATTAGTTCGCATAGAAACAGCCCGATGGACGGACGGACGAACGGACGGAGGGAGAGACAGACGGACACATGGCTATGTCAATATACTTATACATATATACTTTATGGGGCCGGATATGCCTTCTATATTCTATAACAGGTGCTCTTGTCGAGACTGCCCGACTAGAAGATTCCCTGTAACCAGCTAACGTAGCATGTATTTCGACACACAACTTTCTTTTCCCGCGCCAGGTGTTTGTAGTCTAAGATTTATGAAATTTAAGGCCTTAAATATGGCTACGAGGCCCTTTTCCCCTTATTGGGGGTACACTTGCCTTTGAAAGCGCCGACTTGTATGTAATCAAAAAAAAATATTTTCACCTAAAAATATGAAATATTATAAGGAAACGAAAATAATAACTTAAACGTGTGATATACAAGAATGTACAACAAAATAAAACCCTCACAAAGAATGTTTTTAAAAGCGTCTAAAATATATTTCTAATACATTTTTAGTTTTAAAAAAAAACATATCATTCTAGAAGAAAGGAAATGATTTTTATTAAAAAGTTTTTTAAACTATTAAAGGTGCCTTGTGAAAAACATAAATACATATTTTGAATTACTTTACAGCCCGAGACAAGATTTTCACACAACTTTGTTCGCTATTTTCTTTTGATCTGATCTTCGACCTTCGCTATGCTGAATCTGCCATAGAAACGATCGGCCTAAAATGAAGTTCTTGTATGAACAGCCCTTTGCCTTTTAAGGCATCTCAAACAACCAACCAACTGGGAAGCTGCAAGCCGAAAGCCATAATTCTAGAAGGGTCGAAGAAAGCCGAAACCAATATAAATGTTGTTGTTGTACCAATTTACCAATTTTCGATTTGCCACGCAAAGCGAAGTATAATGGGCGTGGCTAACAATCCTTATAGTTTATCTGGCGAGCTACAATCATATATTCCAAATTTCCAGTCTCTAGCTTCGGTAGGACTTTCGTAGATCTAGTGCGTATTCGCGGGAAATGTATTCTTGAACATCTTATGAGTTAATTCTCCGATAATTATGTAATTTTCAGCGCTTAAGGTTTGCTTCTTTATGTGTTCATAGTAAAAAGAGCAAGGTTTTGCCCGGGTAAGATCGCGGACGGATAGATTGACTCAGCTCGTCGTTCCCCGATCAAGAATATATACATATGTATATACCTAATGGGGATATACACATATGTATGTAGTATAGCATTTTCTTCATTTTAATGAATACAGGGTAGTAAAGTAAAAACCTCTACTAAAATTCTCTCCATATAAAGTAGAAAACTCGAAATACATTAGTAAACCTTTTCGTTTTTATACGACCTGACAGTATTACGTATTATGTCCTATACCTATACCTATAGCTATACCATATTTCGCAGTCTTCGCTTGGTAGGGATCAGAATAGATTGATCAAATGGATCAAATGGATACAAATGGAACTTAAAGATATTTTTCCAGTTATTAGAGGATAATACGACGTATGAATAATGAGCCGGCCGTTGTTCAATCAGTCAGACACAGGTAGATGTCAAAATATAGGGTATATATAGTGTCTGATTTTAATAAGAGTTTGGTTATGAAATCAGACTGGCAAAAAGGATTATACATATGATAAGCTTAAGCTGGTGGGATTTTGCCAACATATCTACATTTTCTTCAACGGACATTGCAGCCAACCAACTTGGCAAACCCATTTTATGCATCTCAACCGGTTCGAATCTGGACTTCAAAAACATTTCCCCAAAAACAGCCGAGCCAAAACAAAAACCCTATATATTTTTCCAAAAGATTTTTGACCTTTTAAGTACCAGTCCCAAGGCAAAATCACTTCAATTGTACATGAAGAATCAACAAGTCAAAGAGCTCACCCAAAGCCTTCTATCAAGTCCAAATGCAGCTCGTTCTAAGGGGTGTAGGTATAAAATTAAAGATACTTGATCTGATGATATATATAGTATTCTTGGCAAATTTGTCGATTCTAGCCATTAAAACCAAAGATATATGCTTCGATATCGATTTTAATTGACAAGTTATCGATTATCGGACATAAAATATCGGACCCACGATCATACTAACAAGTAACTCTTATGGGTTCTGAGATCAACGTGTTCATACATACGGGCGGACGGACGGACGGACAGAAAGCCGGACCTGGCTAGATCCACTCGGTTCTCATTGAGAACGAAAATAAAGTGTATTTTAAATGTTCAATAAGTTTTTCCGTTTTCTTGAAATCATTAAATATCTACATTCAAGCCGGTTTCTCATAACCTTGTAGAGGGTAGACTCATTTTTGAATAAAAAGTGTACTATATGCAAAAATTGACAGCCCCGACCCCATAGAGCATAAAACTAGTCGATATACCCTTGTCTGTCTCTCTGTTGCTATGCCAACTAATTTCTTAGTTTCTAAAAGCTATCGTTTTGAAACTTTGAATATATCTGTAGTCCGGATCGGACCTCTATATCTAAATATGCTTTTTATACCCCGAACCCATTAAAAATGGGTAAAAGGGGTCCAATGATTTTGTGCAAAATGTAAATGTATGTAACAGGCAGAGGGAAGCATCTCCGACCCCATGTCCGTCTGTCCGTATGTATGAACGCAAGGATCTCAGAACCTATAAAAACTAGAGACTTGAAATTAGATGTAGGTGCTCCTAGTGCCTGCGCAGATGGATTTTGTTTCCGATAATCGATAACTTACTCCGTTTCCAAGCAATCGATAAAAAACGATAACGACATCCTGTTTTTGGAGCAATTTTGGTAAATAATAAGAGCTAGAGTTACCAAACTTGATATGTATGTTCTAGAATAGTATATATATTTGCATTTGGTGTTGGAAGAAGAGGGTGCAGGGTATCCCCTAGTCGGGAGCTCCTGACTAGAACCTCTTACTTGTTTACTTTAAATATTTTTCTAAACTCGTCTTTTATATTATATATAATATATATATTATTATATATTATTTATTATATATTATGTATAATTATTACATAATATTTATTCTATACTTAACATAAAAGCTAAGTCCCATCAATGGCGGACCTTATATCATATAGCTGCCATGGCATTATTCGTTTAATAGTCGACCCTGTCAAAGTCTTACTACTGCATCATAAAAATACAACTTATGCAGATAAGATACACGATATTTTCACGAAACCCGGCTACGCTATTTTTACACAAGGGTATTTGATCAGCGGCGTATAGAAGATAGAAGATTTCTTATCCGATCGGCTTCAAACCCATTTAGATATATCTTAGCTTGAATCATTTGACAGGTGTTTTACCCTTTTCGCAAAATCCATTCTTTGGTGGAAATTTGGTCAAAGGTTTGTGGGTGACGTTTCGGGATCAAACTCATATCCAAGAATCTTTATGAAAATATTGAAAAAGGTGATTCAAAGATTTTCTGAGTGTTTTGTGTTTCGTCCCATTGGCTTTAAGCTTAGTTTCAAAGAAAGATCGACTTCTAACTCAATTTGAAAGATCTTTGGGAAAGTTCATTAGACAAGTTGTATTAACGAAAGTTCATTTTTCTGCTTCAATCTTAAGAACACGGAATTTATAGAAATAATTTTAAAATTAAAGTTTTCACTTTCGGGGAATGGGTGAAAAAGTGTTTTTATCCTCCGATCAAATTAAATCTCATTTTCAAAGATCTTTTTGTGATTTGTTGGCTTGAGTGAAAGAACATTTATTTTTCGGCACCAAGATTCTCACCGTTTGATGGACTTTGAACTTATTAAAAAACATTTATGTAAAATATTACTCTTGACACGGAGTTTAAGATAGTAGAGGTAGATATTCGATTTTAAATGAGGGATAGAAATGGTTAAGAAAGTTTCATTGACAGCTCTCTCCAAATATAAAAATGTAGACATTCCACCTTCGCAGTTGAGTACATTTAAAATTTGATGGGAAGGTTCTCGTATATTATCTTCGGATAATACGTAAGAAAGTAGCCGAAGACTTAATGCCCTTGTAGACGGCTTTTGCAGATATGGGATCAAATATTCGGCCTGCCGAACATATCTTTGTTTTCTCGTTATAATTTCACTAATAGATAAAAAACAAAGAACTTTTATGATTTAGAACAACCTCTGCTTAAAAAGTAAAACTTTTTGATATGGAATACTCTTTCATCAAAAAAGCTTTTAATATTTGTGCCTATAAAATTTGTAAAATTCGGCAAATCCACCACGAAGTTTATTAAAGACTGAATATCTACTTTTATAAATGATATAAACATAAAATAAATGCATTTTGTTTAACTTACACGTTTAACTTACAGATATAACTGTGTAAAAAGGACCTTGATGTTTGCGATTCGGCATTAGCGTATTAAAAGAGTTATTGCAATCTGTTGGATTCGCTTGGATTCGCGACATGGACGGCAAATCTTTCGAACAGGACACCCACATAAGGTTAAATGGAGCGGAGTTAAGAACACGCGAGGCGATATTTAAATAATTTAGGTAACACCCAAGTAGTGCCAACATCCTGAAGAGTTAAACCATGCCGCATACACATACGCGTCATGGATCATCCGGGGATGATTTAGGCAGCACGGACGAAGTAAAAATATTTAAGGATGAAGGCGATCGTGAGGATGAGAAAATATCATCCGAGAACCTTTTAGTCGAAGAAAAATCAAGCCTCATTGATTTAACAGAGAGTGAGGTATGATATGAATGCCATTATAAAACACAAAACTTTCGTATCCCCAATTGAAAGGTGGCTGCTTTGAAATGGACTTCTTTTTACTAACTTTTCAAACTAAATAAGCCTTCAATGTACACTGTCTAAAACTAACTCTGATATTAGGGATCTTTGATTGTAATCTTTACCACAGCTATAATCGCGACTTATCGTAATTTATATCTATTCTTTTAAATTTTAATGAATCCTAATTAAGATACACTTTGAAACTAGTTCGATGAGGATATCAGTCCGAGTATATCCATGTCACAGGAAATTTTACAATTTGTTGGCGCGCAGTTTTTAGTCAAGACTCAAATATTTCGGATAGACCACCATAATGGAAGCATTAAAGATCGATCCACAATATTTTTGTGACAAAATTTAAAAATTAAGACTACTAATTAGCTCTAAATCGATCTTAAGATCGATCAAAAAATACTTTGTCGACGCCCTAATATCTTTTATAAAATTTGAAGTTATTGATTCTGTGCAAATGTAAGTTAAAGCCAGAAGGAAGGTTCTATCTCCGACACCATAAAGTTCATATATTCCTGGTCGGCATCAATAGTCGAGTCAATCTGTTTCTCTCTGTCGATATCGTAACATGGACTTGGAGCATATCTTTTAGGTTTCAGGCGCTTGAGTCACCAAATTTCATTTTCTAAATGCCGATCCCTCTCCACGCAATATCCGATAATAAAAAACTCCAATTGGAGCAGCAAACATTTTATGTCACATATTAAAGAATGATGCATAAGTATGATGAATATATGCATAATTGATGGCATATCTTAATACACCGCTGAAAATCGTATCACGATCCGTAACCTGGGAAATTAGAGAGAACGTGGCCAAGACACGTGGCGGCCGGCGCAGAGCGCAAGAACTTCTGTTTACACACACACACACGCACACATTCATTCATTCATATGCGTGTCGTATTTGAATTCTATAAATAGAATTGCAATTGCAATGGCGATGGTGTGTGTGTGTGTGTGTGTTTTTTTTTTTTGGCTTACGGCACGGAGGTGAAAATCTTCGTAAGATACTGATGGCCCGGGCCAACCGTATGCACGATTTGCTGACTCCGTTAGCACCTACGTACTAAACTCACCCACCCACTCTCACACATTCCCCGCGGGATCACCGCAAAGTATTCCTTCGCGGGGATGGGTTGCCTATTTTAGGCAGTATCCATTAATCGTCGCTCCTTTTCGCATCGTCTCAGATCCCTCTGGATGCCTATTATGAGCTGGTTTATATTTCTCCAGTTGTCCTCTCCTTCCAGCATGAACGCCCTCCGGTAGAGGTACAGAGCCCACTACATCTCTGTACCTCGAGCATTGGTACAGCACGTGTTCCGGGTCTTCGTCCAGATTTGGGCAGTTCGGGCACTCTGGAGAGTCCTCATGCCTGAACATATGGAGATACTTCCTATACCCGCCGTGTCCAGTAAAAAACCGTGTTAGGTGGAAGTTAATTTCGCCATTCCGTCTCCTAATCCAGATTGGGGATCAGTTTATGTGTCCATCTTCCCTTGTTCGCCGTGTTCCATCTCTCCTGCCAAGTTGCCTTTGATGTTGCTCTCTCCGACCGGATGACGTCCATTGAGACGGCGTCTCCCGTGTAAATTTTCTCCATTTCCTTGGCCAGTATATCTACTGGCAGCATTCCTGCCAATACTGTGGCTGCCTCCGACACCGTCCGGAATCCAGAAATAGTGCGTAGAGCACTGAGCCTATAGGGGATTGACATCTTCCTTCTGAGGCCTTTCTGGCTTGCGACCGCTGAAGCCCATATCGGTGCAGCATAGAGCAGCACGGAGGCTACAAATCTCTCGAGGAGTGGGCGTCTACATGCTTTAGGTCCTCCTATGTTGGGTAGCATCCTCCAAAGGGCCGCCTGCATTTTGGCTGCTTTCTGGCTAACGTAATCTACGTGCGGTCGAAAGCTAAGCCTGTTGTCCAACATGACCCCCAGATACTTAATGGAAGCCTTTGACTCGATACTAACGCTGTCTACCTGAAATCTAGCTAACTCGACTATTTTGCGGCTTGTGATGAGCACAGCCTCTGTTTTATGGCCTGCCAGCTCCAGCTGGCCACGACCCTTATGGCTCCATTCGCAGCCGCTTCCACGTCTTCTATTTCTTTGCCCACCACTACTAGAGTTATGTCATCTGCGAATTCTATGATTCTGCATCCCTGGGGCAATTGCACTCTGAGCACCTCGTCGTACATTATGTTCCACAGGAGTGGCCCCAGGATCGACCCCTGTGGGCCCCTGCTGAGACCGTGTAACTCCTAGCACCGTCATCCGTATCATAACTCAAGTGTGTGTGTGTGGGTGTGTCTGTCTGTGTGTGTATGTGTGTGTTGGCGCTGCTTTTTGAATTCCGTTTTTTTTCTATAAAAGTTCAATTTTTAGTATATCCTTAAGCTAGAGGCGAAAACAAGAAGGGAAAACTTTTTTAATTTATTTAAATGGGTTAAAAATGTGCATCTGGTATTGGTGCAGGATATCCTCTAGTCGGGCACTCTTGATTGCTTAAACTGTTTTTGGGGGCAGCGAATGACTACTGTAAAGTCCATTACAACAAGGCAAAACGGCTAGATTTGGCACGCCGCGGATTAAATACCCTTACAGATATGTGGAGAATAGCGAACATATGTATGTATGTAATGCCTGGCTATGTCTTGATACTGATCAATAATGTATGCATGTATATATTCTATGGGGTCGGAGATATTTCCTTCAAAACGAATTTACACATTTATTTTATCACACAATATTGTGAATAAGTCGTGTCACGAAAGAAACCACGTCCATAATTACTAATAAATTACACTATATAATTATCTCTTCTTCACCTAGGAAAAGGGCAGCAAGACAGTGACGAGGCCGGATCACAGTCCCGTATTTAGTAAGTACACTATCAAATTAAAACTTTTATCTTTAACTGAAATTTTACATATATACATAACCTTAACAGAAAAAATTCTTTAATTTAAAGAAAAGAAAGCTCAACTATTACCTTACAAGTTATATCATCATCATAGAAAATAATAATAATAATAGATGAGGGTAATTAAGTTGTTCAATTGACTGATAAGGTAAATGCATATAGTGTATGTAGTCGACTATGTAAACTCGCAGCCGAGTGCAGGGTATATCCTAGTTGGACGGACACTGTCGATTAAAAATTCTCGTCCATGCATACGTATGTATGTATGTATATACATATGCCTCTGCGCCTGTGCATGTAAGCATGCATGTATGCGTATGCGTTATGTGCTGTTTTTTTTATAAACAAACTAAAAAAGACGGCAAAAAACATGTGCTCACATTTGAAGGCAAAGCCGTAGTTGGCGTGGGGCAGATAAATAACCGGCTGCTGCAGTCGCCGTCGTCGTCGTCGTCGCCTTTGCCGCTGACTGTAACTTTAGCATCCGTTCCATAGTGCTAACAAGGTGATGCAGATCGGCTCGGCGCTACTTCATTTCTTGTTTTTGTGTTTTTCTGTTTTTCTGTTTTCTGTTGGCTATATTTTGCTTTCTTTCGGCCGTCAGCGGTTTATGTACCCTGTCTGTGTGAGTACATGCACATGTGTACGAGTATATATGTATGCATGTATGTATACATGTGTATATGCGCGCGTGTCTGTCTGAGTGGAAGTTCTCTTAAAAAGATCGAGTAAACAAATAAAGCGAGTGTGTATTTGTTTTGGGTATATGTTTTTATATAAGTACTTGCTTGAGATCGTACACATACACATACACACACACACACACACACACACACACACACACACACACACACACACACACACACACGCACACACACACACACACACCCACACACACACACACACACACACACACACACACACACACACACACACACACATATATATGTATGTATATATATTGTATATATATATATATATATATATATATATATATATACATACATATATACATATATATATCTTTTACTCTACTCTTAGCTCAGTTTTGTTTTTTTTTTTTTTAATTTCATAAAATTTTAAACCCTAGCTCGCTTTGCTCTCTATTTGATATTATATATATTTCTCTCGTCGTCTAATAGCTTAGTATTTTCTCCATTTTCATTGTCATCAGACATTTTTGTATTCTGATCAGGCTTTTAACTTTTATTGTCCTATTATAATTCTCAAAACACACTAATGCCTGTGGATATAGCACGCAATGCAACATACACAGGATTCTAAATATGTAATTGAAAGAAGTTGCATGAATTTCAGTTTTGTTTATTTTTTTTAAAAGCAGTTATTACCTGGTCTTGCTCGTGCAAGGTATATTTAATTTAATTTTAAGTTTTTTTTTTTCACTTTGTGCTTAACAATAGATTTAAACGGAATAGATGAATTTCCATGCAAACATTTTTACCGTAGCAGAAGGAGTTTTTAAACCATGTCGAATATAAATTGTCGTTTTTAAAAGTAAAATACATTGCATATTTTGTTTTTCCCGAAAGTTACATTTTTAGGCGTACGGTCTCAATTTTGTATATTGTTGTATATGTTTAATGATTTTTTAAGTTTAAATGTCGGTTTTTACCTTTTGGTATGGTAGTTTCCGAGTTTCCGATTCACACGTCGTAAAAAATACGATGGTCACTTTTTCCATTCCTTTAGAAAAGCGGGTTTGTGCACTTCCAAAAAGTGAAATACTCTTAATCTGCGAATGCTTTGCAGTACAAACATGTACATATATCTCTTATAATACTCGATTTATGTTTCGAAAACCAAGTCTCCATGCGATATTTATTGATAATATGGAAATGGTAGAATATATTCAACAACATAATGTAATTGATTTGCGAATCAACCATGAGTCTCTAGCTTTTAGGGTTTTTCGATCGACGCATCCAACAGAATGTATGTAGTTCATCGACCGGATGAAGAATAAACTTTATACTTTATACTTTATTCACAGCTGAAGCAGTAACCTTATAAATCTTATTTGGGGTAAGTTGAAAGAGTATAGGAAGTCTGATAGACAATTTTATGTTAACAGTTATTGTTTAACGCCAATAATATCGCCTGGAGCAATACATCCCCATAATATTTAAAATATCGTTTTACTTATATGTATGTGTATACATGCATGCCCTTGAAAATTATCAATTGACTTAGTGTTCGACTTATTTAGTTGTCAATAGCTGGAAATAAACATGAGTCCGACAAAGTTAGCTTTAAGGATCTATTGGGGGAAAATATTAGGATTTCCGTTCCAAGAAATATTATATTATGCACCTATGTATACATATGTATGTATGTATGCATATAAATACATACACATACATATGTGCATTCGACATACTTATGTTTAGGTAAATGGCGATAAAAAGTAAATATATACAAATGTAAATTCATATGCACATACATACATACATATGTATGTATGTATGTATGTATTTTTAGTAGTCTTCGAATACGACGGGCCTGCGTTGTGCTAAACATAACTTGTTAACAACGCGTTGTCGTCTCTGTCTCCGCTTTAAAGCCCATAACAAAACAGTTAACGAGCTTTTTACCTTTACTTCTTTGACCATTGAAGGAGATTCTGCGGAACAATGTTCATTCCAAGCGTTAAAAAAAGACTGCGAGGCGTAATCAGCCATGGGCTTAGGCGATCCCAGATTTAAAGGGGGCTCTTAAAGGGCGTCTTCCCTGCGGGCGCTCTCACAAAACATTGATGATCCACAAATACATACATATGTATGTACATGTATGTTGTATATACATTCATACATCCATATACATTTACATAAAAAAGCTTAACCTGTATCCCTAAAATATGCGACGGCACTGTAAGATTTGAGGCCTATTTCTCAGCACTGAGTGCATTTAAAACAAAGGTTCATGTAAATACATTTTAACACACACACATTTATATATATGTATATACATGTATATGTATATATATACATACATATATTCAAAAGTATAATGTATAATATACATATATTATTGTGACTTTGAGGACAAACACAGATTCTGACATACATATATGTATGTGCAATGGAAGATCCAACTTTTGTATATTTTTATCGTTTTAACGTATGTATGTAGTTAAAATGTAACTTCTTCTCTGCCATTTCACGCATCGACAATTACTTTTTTTAAAACAGAAAAATTCATATTTTTTCTTAATAGATCAAAATATGTATATTTCTTGAAACCATTTTATTGGACTGAGTTGAGTAGAGCAACAGATTCCTTTAATTATGGCAAGAGTATATGTATAAATTTTTCTCAATCACCAATTCCATTGACATCAATACAAATGCATAATAGAGTTTGTCCAAACGTCGATACTTGTAAATTAAAACAATATTGAGGTAGATTTCCCACTGTGCGGCGATCAGTTAGATTTCTTAAGTATACAAAATATGAATGTGTGTAAGAATGTATGCATACATACATACAAACGTACAGATACATGTGTATGTATGTAGGTATATGTGCGTTTGTAAAATTGAATACATATCCCTTCTTCTGCTTGCATGCATACAAGCATTAATGTTGTGTTGTTGTTCGTGTGTGCGTATACATACATACATACATGCATACATACTTATACCCAAATACGTCTGTGATAGTATTGTGTATCCTTGGAAATTAATGAGTTTTCGTAGAATCGACGGTCTCGTTCCGTTCGTGCTGCCGATGCCGATGCTGACGGCGCTGCCCGTGTTGAAATTGTTAGTGTGCTGTTGATATGTTTGGAGTTCTCGCTAGTTGGCAGACGCTTGTTGTCTCGAGAACGCGTGGATTATTTTGTTACCCATTACTTTTCGTACCTTCTTTGCTGCTTCTGCTCTGCTGCTGCCGCTGCTGCCGGTCTGCTGGGCTGCTGTTTGCCTTAGCTAATTCTCATTCCCTGCTTACGGCTTTCTTCTCCTCCACATTTTGATTTAAGATATATGTATGTATATATTTTTTTTGTTTTGTTTTTGTGTACTTCTCGTTTTTATCACCATTTTAGGGTATTTTAGCGAGTCTTTTTTGTGCTTGTTTTTCTAACAAGCTGTGAATTATTTAATGATACGACTCGGGTATTCTTCTTCGATGTTAACATCATCTCGTGTCTTTATACATACACTTCTATCCGCTTGTCTCTGAGCACCGCACTCACGCATACATATCCATTCACTTATCCACTCACAAAATAAGCAGGTACATACATACATATGTACATATGTATGTACATACATGCAAATATGAAAGGTTAATAGATGCCCTCCAAAAGTTTGCACATATAGATCTGTACCTACTATAATGTATACATAATCGCCAAATTCGCGGAATTATTGACTTCCGACTATTAGCAATGCAATGATTAAAATCTCAGAGATCGAATCAAATATAGTTTTAAAAAATACGTATCTACATATGTATGTACATCCGTAATTGGATAGTTGCATATAATCAAACAAGTAAGTGGTTATAGTCGGGAGCTCCCGACTAGGGGATACCCTGAACCCTCTTCTTCCAACACCAAAGGAGATATACATACATACTATTCTATAAGCTACATGTCAAGTTTGCTGACTCTAGCTGTTAATATTTACCAAAATTGCTCAAAAAACAGGATGTCGTTATCGATTTTTATCGATTGCTTGGAAACGGAGTAAGTTATCGATGATCGGAAATAAACTCGCTCTGCGTAGGCACTAGGAGGACCTACTGCTAAAATTTCTCTAGCTCTTATAGGTTCTGAGATCCTTGCGTTCATGCATACAGACAGACAGACGGACATGGCTAGATCGATTCGGCTGTTGATTCTGATCAAGAATTTATATATGTACATATGTACATATGTACTTTATCGGGTCGGAGATGCTTCCTTCTACCTGTTACATACATACATTTGCACAAATACATTGTACTCTTCTTACCCATTTTTAATATGTTCAGGGTACAAAAACGATCATCATAAAATTGCATTCGAAATGCGTACATTCTCCTTGCTGTCATGTAATTTAATCTGTATCGGTAGTAATATAAAATGAATAAACTAAATTCACAGTATCATTAAATGCATACAGATTTACATATGAAGTGTTTGTGTTTAGTGGGCCTATCACATATTTTTGTACCGATACTGTACATACATGTGTATGTAGTGTACATCACTCTATGTCATGCACATGAAATTTGTTTTGTACAGTGGAAACGAACTAACGAAAACTCCAGAAACCCCTCTTGGGCGGACACTCTTTATCAAACAATTATTCTTTTATTTTGACAAACAATTTTTGTACGGCAATTCTCTCTGTTAGACGGAAGCTAACCTTTTCGTATGTTGATAATTCTGTGTTCGAGGCAAAGAAAATGCTTTAAACCAAATAAAGATGATCCAGAGCAGAAGCTTGACACAGATTGTCTGAGTACTGATACTGATGACAACCATGATATGGATACTAGAGATACACTTAAATAGAGACGATTGATTAAATTGTGTTCGGATATGCAAATTTGACAATACAACAAGCTAGTAATTATTACGTTTTAAGTTCTCCTTTACTGAAAATATTGTTTGTCTTTCTTGAAGTGTGTAACGGGGCTTTAGTATATTGTCATTTTAATTTGCTGTATTATATGTTAAAATTATTTATTTAGTTTGTACAACTGTATATGTATGTATATACATATGTATGTATGCACATGTCATGATATGTAAAAGTATTGTTCATCCATAAAGTGGATCTCCCTGAAGCTAGTATTTGTCACTCATTGGTCAGACACCCAAAATCCCCTCTCTCTCTCTCTCTCTCTCTCTCTCTCTCTCTCTCTCTCTCTCTATTGGGCGAACACTCCTCGGTCTGTTCAAGAGGGTTTGTACTGTAATATATGTAAATAAATTTACTAGGTTGTCTGCCTGGCATAATTAATCGTTAAGCCACAACAGCAGCTCGCTATATGTATAAATGGATTCATATGCACACATATGTGTATATATGTATGTATTTCAGAGTGTGCGTAAATACATGTGTATTCACGTCTTCTCACTTAAATTAAATTGGTCTTGGTCATTCCCAGTGCTAATATACCCTATGCTCATTGATCTTAGAGAATATAGAGCTAGAATATAGAGCTTTTCTATAGCACATGCATTGGGCTTCGAGATTAAAGGGGTTAGCTACACAAAATATGGTAAATACTACATAGGTTCCTATTTGTATCAGGAATATTTCATTTTTATATACACATATTTGGATTTTAATATTACAGTATTTCGAATTTCTAAAGATCAGCCAACAAAAATGACTTCTTAAAATTAAAGTTTCTGTAGTGTGGCCATGGTTGGAAAAAAAAGTAAAACAGGGTATCTCCTCTCGACTATAGCACTTTTGATTATTTGTATTAGATTAAAAAAAGAGGCAGAGAGAGAGACAGAGAGAAAGGGAGAGAGAGAGAAATTTTTCTATAAGAGAGAATATGTCTGTCGCCAAGCTAACTTACATAAATGCTTAAATGCTTTGATAATTGTTTTTTAAGTAAGGAACACTAATTGATATAGACAGTAAAAACAATTGAAACCTACTAATTAAGTTTGGACCGAAAATAGTTAGCTAGGTATGTATACTGACAGGAAACTGATCCCACATTAACGCCACGACGCAAATTACCTTTCTCCTCAATAATTTATACCAACCAATCAATCTTAACGATACATACCTATTTGATAACGTACTTCATACAAACACGTGTATTCCGAAAATGCACTCTTAAGGAGTCGATTGTGGCGATCCTGCTATTTTAATCTCTTCCTCATTATGAAAAGTTAATAATGTTAATTGTTCGATAGTTGAGAGATTTGTATTGCGTGAATACCCAGAAAATTATGTTTTAAATTTTAATACCCTGAACCCATTAAAAATGGGTAAAAAGGGTATATTGTATTTGTGCAAAATGCAAATGTATGTAACAGGCAGAAGGAAACATCTCCGACCCCATAAAGTACATATATTCTTGATCAGCATCAATAGCCGAGTCGATCTAGCCATGTCCGTCTGTCCGTCCGTACGTCTGTCCGTATGTATGAACGCAAGGATCTCAGGACCTATAAGAGCTAGAGACCTTTAAATTTTAGATGTAGGAGCTTCTAGTGCCTGCGCAGATCGAGTTTGTTTCCGATAATCGATAACTTACTCCGTTTCCAAGAAATGGATAAAAATTGATATCGACATCCTGTTTTTTGAGCAAATTGGGTAAATAATTAGAGCTAGAGTCACCAAACATGATATGTTGCTTCTAGAATATTATATATATGTCAAGTATCTTTAATTTTAGACCTATCGCCACCGCCCTGCTACCACCCCAGAGCTATATAAAATCAATACAACTTGTATTGGCAACTAATTTAAGCCACAATTTAAATGCAATTGACTTTTTGAGAATACACAAATATTCTATGGTGCAATAAGATATACTGTAGAAAATTTCATTAAGATCGGATTTTGTTTTGTTTTTCGGTATTTTGACTGCGCACTGCTGCGCACGTGTTGCGACGCAATTTGCAAGAATTTCTATATACATGTACAGTGTACAGTGTACATTGTACACACACACACATTCATGCGCGTCTGCTTCGAATTCTGTCTTCACTACGATTATTTTCTGTGTGGCTATCTTTATTGGTTTTTTTCTCAATAAGACTCAATTATTAGTGTGGATGTTGAGTAGAGGCAGTGGCAAGTGGTGCAGTCTGTCGCGAGTTCGAGTCCTACCGGGGAAAGTAAATATGCGGTCAGTCGCGAGATCAAGCACTGCCAATGGAACTTTTTTTTTTATACCCTTGCAGAGGGTATTAAAATTTTGTCGTGAAATGTGTAACGCATAGAAGGAGACATCTCCGACCCCATAAAGTATATATATTCTTGATCAGCATCAACAGCCGAGTCGATATAGCCATGTCCGCCTGTCCGTCTGTCCGTCTGTCTGTTTCTATGCGAACTAGTCCCTCAGTTTTAAAGCTATCTTAATGAAACTTTGCAGAAGTCCCTAATTCTGTTGCACGCAGCACATATGTCAAAACCAGCTGGATCGGACCACTATATCATATAGCTGCCATAGGAACGATCGGTCGAAAATTAAGTTTTTGTATGAAAAAACATTTTGTTTATCAAGATATCTTGACCAAACTCGACATTTATTAGTTTTACTATGCTCCTCATATATATGCAAAATTCTATTAAGATCGGACCACTATATCATATAGCCGCCATAGGAACGATCGGTCGAAAATTAAGTTTTTGTATGAAAAAACATTTTGTTTGTCAAGATATCTTGACCAAACTCGGCATTTATTAGTTTTACTAAGCTCCTCATATATATGCAAAATCCTATTAAGATCGGACCACTATATCATATAGCTGCCATAGGAACGATTGGTCGAAAATTAAGTTTTTGTATGAAAAAACCTTTTGTTTATCAAGATATCTTGACCAAACTCGACATTTATTAGTTTTACTATGCTCCTCATATATATGCAAAATTTTATTAAGATCGGACCACTATATCATATAGCCGCCATAGGAACTATCGGTCGAAAATTAAGTTTTTGTATGAAAAAACATTTTGTTTGTCAAGATATCTTGACCAAACTCGGCATTTATTAGTTTTACTATGCTCCTCATATATATGCAAAATCCTATTAAGATCGGACCACTATATCATATAGCTGCCATAGGAACGATCTATCGAAAATTAAGTTTTTGTATGAAAAAACATTTTGTTTTTCAAGATATCTTAACCAAACTCGGCATTTATTAGTTTTACTATGCTCCTCATATATATGCAAAATCGTATTAAGATCGGACCACTATATCATATAGCCGCCATAGGAACGATCGGTCGAAAATTAAGTTTTTGTATGAAAAAACATTTTGTTTGTCAAGATATCTTGACCAAACTCGGCATTTATTAGTTTTACTAAGCTCCTCATATATATGCAAAATCCTATTAAGATCGGACCACTATATCATATAGCTGCCATAGGAACGATTGGTCGAAAATTAAGTTTTTGTATGAAAAAACCTTTTGTTTATCAAGATATCTTGACCAAACTCGACATTTATTAGTTTTACTATGCTCCTCATATATATGCAAAATTTTATTAAGATCGGACCACTATATCATATAGCCGCCATAGGAACGATCGGTCGAAAATTAAGTTTTTGTATGAAAAAACATTTTGTTTGTCAAGATATCTTGACCAAACTCGGCATTTATTAGTTTTACTAAGCTCCTCATATATATGCAAAATCCTATTAAGATCGGACCACTATATCATATAGCTGCCATAGGAACGATTGGTCGAAAATTAAGTTTTTGTATGAAAAAACCTTTTGTTTATCAAGATATCTTGACCAAACTCGACATTTATTAGTTTTACTATGCTCCTCATATATATGCAAAATTTTATTAAGATCGGACCACTATATCATATAGCCGCCATAGGAACTATCGGTCGAAAATTAAGTTTTTGTATGAAAAAACATTTTGTTTGTCAAGATATCTTGACCAAACTCGGCATTTATTAGTTTTACTAAGCTATATGCAAAATCCTATTAAGATCGGACCACTATATCATATAGCTGCCATAGGAACGATCTATCGAAAATTAAGTTTTTGTATGAAAAAACATTTTGTTTTTCAAGATATCTTAACCAAACTCGGCATTTATTAGTTTTACTATGCTCCTCATATATATGCAAAATCGTATTAAGATCGGACCACTATATCATATTATTAAGTTTTTGTATGGAGAATTTTTTGTTTTTCATGATTTTGCCATTAAACACGGCATTTAAAGATTTCACTATGCTCCCTTCATTTTTGCTAAATCTTATTTACATCGGTTTTTGATTAAAAGCCTTTTTTTGTTTATCAATATACCTTGACCAAACTCGGCCTTAACCATTTTCTCGGCATTAAAAGGTTGGGTCTGCAAGGGTATTAAATCTTCGGCGTGCCGAAGATAGCCCTTCTTTCTCGTTTAATTTGTCTTTATTAATTCAAACGAGCTCCATTTGGTGTTCGAATAAAAGGGTTCCGGGAATTTCCCTAGTCGGGAGCTCCCGACTAGAACCTCTTACTTGTTTTAATATGTATTCTTCTTATTTATATGCAGACCCAGCTCATAATTATTGATAGCTTTCCCCATGTTCAAGTATCGATAAGTAGTCGATATCGACTAATAGTGCAAGATACATAAGTATATTAAGTTTGGTTGGAGGCTTTCGTTTAGTAAACACAGATAGGAATATTTCACTTTTTGGATACCTCGTTTCCCCGTCTCCCCAAAAACGTATATATTTAACTTTTTGTGGCTTAGCTTGTGGCATCTAAGCACATTTAAAAGTTGTTGAATGTTTGGACATGTATATCAAAATATAACATTTTTGAAAATATTTTTTTTTTCGAATTTAAGTCCTGACGTTTTTATTAGGCGTACAATTATTTAATCACTTCATTGTATCTTATTTTAGATAAACTCGAGCCTCATACACCTACATTCAATATGGGATATCTCGTTTCACCGTACTCATATGCTAATGGTGCGCCCGGTGGACTGCCGGTAACTATGGTAAGTTTTCTTTTTTATTATATATATTTTTGAACCTATTACGGCCAGGATACACCTACGTTCAAAATTTCGAGTCTCTTGCTCTTATAGCTTCTGAGATCAAAGCTCTGCATACAAGAACTACATTTTCGAGAACCTTTTAATTATTATATATTATATTATATATTATTATTAAAGATTTTTGCATATACATATGTAAGGAGCATAGTGAAACTCAGTACTGCCGAGTTTAGTCAAGATGTCATGAAAAACAAGAAAGTTTTGAAATATTAACTGTCCTCAACAGAAATATGAACCTATGCAAAACTCGAAGTCGATAGTTTTAAAACTAACTTTCGGCAGCTGAGACCAGCCGATAGAATATGCACGATTATAATACCCTCTACTAGAGAGGCGCAGTTTCGAAGAGGGGCGCAATAATCCAGAGTCAAATCCATACTGTCACCTTCGCCACTTTGAAATGCCGTAGCATAAATTTAAACTTATATCTCTATAAATAAAACTGTTTGTGCTGACTGACTGACTGCCTTACTGACTGTTTGGTGATCAACGCACAGCCCGTACCGTAAGAGCTAGGAAGTTGAAATTTTTACCGTAGTTAAGAAGGTGTTTCGGGAAATTCCACCCGCATGTGTGGAAAAGTCGCAAAAAACGATTGTATCAAACTTTTTTTAAAAGATATGTTTTCAAATTCATTTGAGGGGTGTTTCACACTGTTCGGAAAATCCATCCCTTCTTGGTGTAAATGGAGGTCAAAGATTTGGTGCGTGACTTTTCGTGTTCAAGTTTATTTCCAAAGATTTATAAGACATATCCTTTGAGAGGTGTTTCAAGCTTTTTAAAGATTTTTTGTGCGAAGTTTTAAGTTTTGTTTGATTTCCATCAAACTTAATTTCAAATCTCTATATAAAAACTTAATGAATACGAGCTTCAGCGATATAGAAAATTCCACCCGCAACTGTGGAAATTTGGCGAAAAAAACCTAACTTAACTTTTTGGTTTATTATCGGTTTCAAAATCATTTTCAAGGATTTTTATCAAAACTTATTAGTCCCGAGAATCTTTATTCAATATTTGATGACTCGGGAAATACAAATAATTTATATATCGATTTCACCGAATACAACTCCGCCAGATCGTAAGATTTCGACAATAACGTAAAATTTTATTTTAACTTCAAATAATCCAAACATTTTCACGCACCGATTATATTGCGATACAACTTTTATAAAGTCCACACTGGATTTGCTTGGTTTACATACTGAAAAACCATAAATCAAAAGAAGAAGACTCATCGCTATAAGAGCATTAAGAAACGCTTTCGTACCTTATGCATGAATACAAAAATAAATGCGTGGGACGAGGCTGGGGGGAAAGCAAATCAATTCCCTTAATAAGTATAATCTGACAGGTACAATACATTGTACTCCTGTTTCTTTCGTGTTTTGTATGTGTTTACATGCAAGTATTGCATAAAAGAAGGTTAAGGGTCGCTTTATTTTCAGAGGCTTATCCTTATCGATAATAATTCTTATCACTTTTCGGGTTGTTGACAAAACAAATATATTCTGTGCACTTAATGGACGAGAATTCCTACACTTAGTGTAAATGTATGGACGACAGAAAACTACTTGTTAATTTAATTTGAGGTTTGTCGAAATTGTTAACATTTATTAAATAACACTTTTCAGCGCTACTCTCGATAATTACAGGCGTAAGAAAATGCGTGGAAGCCAAGGGATAGCTGTTTTTTAGGGGCGGATCGCTTTATCAGCACGTTCTAACACAATAAAAGGGTTGACAATATACCTCGTACTCTCAAATAAAAGTGTAGCGTCCGAAATGTAGTGCAACGAAATGGTAATTACTTTTAAATTTTTTTCGATAGGCTATTAGGGGATGTTTTTCATACTGTGACGATTTATCTTCCTTTTTACACACTCAATTTATTGAAAATGGGTAAAAAGGGTATAATAATCTTGTGCAAATAAATGTACGTAACCGGCAGAAGGAAGCATCTTCGACCAATGCATATATATTCTTGACCAGCATCAACGCGTCGATCGCATAACCTATATGAGCTAAAGACTTCAAATTGAATTGATCATAGGTTCGCGCACTATGAGTTTGTTTCTGATAATCGATAGCGTGCCCAGTTTTCAAGAAATCGATCAAAATCGATTCTGGTTTTTGAACGTATCTCATAGGTTTTAAGAGCTACAGTCACCAATTTTGACATATAGCTTCTAGCTAGTAAATACAGATCAAGATCTTCTATTTTATAGCTATATATGTACATCAAATAAATACTCAATTGGAACTACCCACCAATTTAAGCCACAATTCCTTTTTAGTATATACCTATTTTCCACAGCGCAATAAGATCTACTGCTGAGAATTTGAGATCAAGATCGGTTAAAGTGGCAAGCGACGTGACTGCAGCACCAATTGCTCACATACACACACATGCATACAAGCCAATAGAATTGCAATTGCGATTGTATCTGTGTATCTGCAGCTACTTTAGTTTAGCTTTTTATCATAGAAACTGAGTGCTTGATATAGATGAGACGATGGCAAAGTTGAATGGAGTTGCTAGCTCGGTTTCGCTAACGCGAGGTGTATTTGGTTTTCCTGAATATTCCTCGGATAAAAGTTTGGTATAATTTTTCTGTAGGAACTTGTTGAAAGTTGTTATCGTCTTGCCCAGAACGATTAAAATGGTCATCAAGAGTAATGTTCGATATTTCGGATAGATAATGTGTTCTAAATAATCAAACACTCCTATTACAAAAGGTAATGCCCGACTAGGCAATACCCTAAACCCTGCATTGAGTTACCTTAACTTTCCTTCAATAGGTACCAATACAAAAATACACATTCATACGGACGCAAATCGCTATGTGGCTTTATTTTGCAACACAGTTTGGGAAATAAATTCTTGAATAGTATCGATGTTTATAGCCTGATCCTTGTGAAATTTATTGTCATAAATATATCCCCACTGTGTAAATGCCAATGACTTTCTATAAAAATAGTTTGTAAAATTTCGGGGGGAGCCAAATGTAAATTCTGGTTTCGTGTATGTTTTAACTAAGTTTATATACCACATAGTTTCCCAAAACACAGGATATCGATATCGATTTATTCGATTTCATTCAAAACGGGACTTGTTATCGATGATGATACAAAATGTAATCACCGGCTGTTAAGCATATCTACGTATAAGAATACTAAGAGCAGTTTGTGAAAAACATGTTAAGTACATTTTCACAAAAATTTACAGTTGCTGGTGGAAATTCCAAAATGCTGGAACTCATATTCAGTAAGTTTTAATGAAGAGCTTTAAATAGGACGAAACTTGAAACTTACCCTAAAAAAAAATCATTGACCAGCATTTTTCAACGACAACGACGCGGATTTTCTGTTAATACGCCTTAAATTTTTTTCTTAAAGATCTTTGCAAGCGAGCTTACACCCCGCCTTTTCAACCTGTGACCCGTCTTTAACATCCGTGAGGGATGGATTTTACGATAGGTGTAAGACACGTATAAGTTGATTTTTCCCTAAGATCTTCGAAAATGACTTCGAAGCCGATCGGATGTCGATAAAATAAAATTCATAAAACTGTTTTCCGCCTATTTCCCACAGTTCCGGGTGGAAATCGTTGAACGGCATTATGTTTGAGAATTTCGGGAAATGGCGGTCAAAGATTATATAGTTGAACATTTTAGTTCAAAATGAATTTCAAAGCTCTACATAGAATCTCAAGTACGTGCTTCTGAGATTTTTGAAATTTAACCCGCCAAAGTGCAAAACGGTTGTTTTAAACTGTTTTTTGTTTACCAACTGATCGGCATCCAACTCTTATTCAAGGATCTTTTGTGGAAATGTATTAAATACGTCCCTCAAAAATCAACCCCGTTTGGTAAGAAAATGCGATTCAAAGGTTGTTTAAACTAATGTTTATTTTCCGGCTTCAAGATTCCGACTACGCGAAAACGACAATTCCATATTTTAGATCTTAACTCAAAGGATAATATATTAATGTTATATTTAATATAGATATTTTAAAATGAGATTCGAACAACGATCTAAAATATGGAATTATATTTATATTTTTACCTTTAGATGGAGAATAAAAGACAGGTGTAGATAATGGGATGGGAAATTAATGACTTAAATTTGAAGCAAAAAACTTGGACATACTATTAGTATATCTATACTTTTTGAGCATTTCCTTAACAGCAACCGAAGCCGAACCACAAATAATTCAATTTACTAAATAC
Organism: Drosophila littoralis; assembly: GCA_018903485.1. Classification (NCBI taxonomy): domain Eukaryota; kingdom Metazoa; phylum Arthropoda; class Insecta; order Diptera; family Drosophilidae; genus Drosophila; species Drosophila littoralis. The sequence goes on along the minus strand of JAEIGF010000234.1, from coordinate 741,328 downwards.
GGAAAAAGCAGTGGTTGCAGGACTATTGACAAAAGCAGACGAAGCGTTCGGATTGGGAACGGATATATTAAGTTAACCGAACAAGCTGATGGGCCAACGCCAATTGAAGGTAGTGTCAATTTAATTTCTGGCATATTTGCACGCCGTATTATTGAGTAAACCGAATCGCCAAGCAGAATGGCAAAAAAAATAAAATACACACAGAGACCAGAAAACTGTATGGATTGCCCAATGCTCCTTTTACCACAGCACGCTTGAGTAATTTTAGCTCACGGGTTGGGGTCGGGGAGTTTATCAAACATTAGTTTTGTCAGACGTTCTGTCAGGGTCCCATTTCAGACAATGATAACAAAGGAAGGTTAAGTACAATACCTTGAGCAAACATCCTCAGCTATAAAGGGACATTTTCAGCAGTCACAGGTTCACTCAAAGTGCCTTTCAGCCAACAACTTGTTAAAAACAAGGCGTTTTAAATGGTGAGAAGAACAGATGCATTAGCAGAGTAATAATGTTAGATGGATGATATATCCTCATTTGTGACACTCGAACCCAGCTTTGATTTTAATACATATCAGATAACATATTAATTTAGATCAATATCTTAGTTAACCTAACAGCAGTCGAAACGATTTGTGCTTTTAACATCAGTATGATAAATCGTTAAAGAAAATCAAATTATTGCCTTTTTTCTTGCTTCCCGACTATGGTATTTAAATGTGTGTAAATACCAAAGTCCAAGACTATATCACCAAGAAATTGGTTTTGGGGATCTGTGTATACAAAAATACAAGCTCTAAGACGGGCTTTGATTGATTTATATTGATCTCACGGAAACCGGACAAGTTATCGACGTTAAAAATGAGTGCTTTAATATGGATCTGTACTATTTATGCCAAACATGCCGAGAGAGAAAGCCTTCATTGAAAATCGGAAAGGTTTAATAAAAAGTTGCCTTTTTTCGTATGTTTTTTGCATAAATTTACAAAAAACTATTATACGCTTATTTTCCTCGTTTTTTTTTAGACGCAGACAGATTTAAATATATACAATTTGTTTAAATAGTTGTATTCATATTATTATATTATAATTAAAATGTTTCATATATGCTTGTACATTATATTTACATATTCTTGGTCAGGACAAGCTTTGTCGATCCGACTACTTGCGTGTGCCACTTGCGTGTGCCACAGCCGTACGCGGGACTGCACAGCGTTAAGCATCTGCGTAAAATCGATAAGCACTTTGGCAACCGACTGCGTAATACTCTATTCACAATCTAATAAATGCTTAAATCGATCGGGAAATTTAATTAGAGTTGTGGGAGATATCGCTTTAGGATGGTGGCAATCTTTTGAGGTGTTCATTTCGTGACTCTCTCGTGGTTTGCCCGAACTTTAACTAGGAAATTTTTCGATCCTTTTGAATATTTCTGGCCCTAAATATGGCACCAAAATGTATGTATGTTCCAAGGCCTAAGGGCTTACTTTAAAAAGTCATTTCCTGCTGTCTGTTCCTGTATATTGAAATACGCCAGCCTACATATTAATCTCTTCCAATTTTCGAGATGTTCTTCCATGTCTCAAAAACGATAATTATCGACACAGCAGGAAAATATATTTAAGTAAAATGTTAAACTTGTTCTGCGATTTACAAATCATCGCTGCGGCGATGGAGTTCTTCGTCCTGATTAAGAATATGTGTATGTATAATCTTCGTGATATCGGAGATGCTTTTCTTTTTGGCTGTTACATTCATTTGCTGAAAAATATTAATCCTTTTTACGCGATTGAAACGTATAAAAAGTTTATATGGCGACAGTTTGCCAAAGTTTTTGCTATTGAATATGTTCAATAACAAACTTGTGAACCCCTTTTCTTCACTTGCAGGTCGAATACTTCCGAATCCTATCAGAATAAACATATATATATATGTCTGTATAATTTAAATATAGTTTTAAACTTGTGCTTAAGAAATAACATTTAGCAATGTATCAAATACTTATGCACAGATAATCCACGTATTTAACTAAATCGATTTTGCTCGTAAAGAGATTACGGAAAAGTTAAAAGGAATTCAAAATTTAAAAAGAAAAACATCCCGTACCGATTGCTTTTTTTTCATACAATTCTTGTACATATTTTTTTACTGCATTAAAAATATTTCAATTCAAATCTCTTTAATCAACGTCTAGAGCGCAGTGCAACACCCCCAAAGTATGGAACGCATTTTGCTCCACCCTCTTGGGTCGTATCTGATGTCGGCAGCTATCGGTTCGCTGTGCTTTGGTGGTAGAACTTTCCGGCTTTCTCGTTGTACATACAAACGGACTCTCGTTCTTTCTCTCTCTCTTTCTCTTTCTGACTAACGTATGTAAACATAATCAACGGACTTACATCCACTACACAGACACACACACACACACACACACACACACACACACACACCCCTTCAGTAGTATGCGTGCGGTGTTCCGAATCCAGGAAGCAATCTAAAAAGCGCGCCGACTACCACAACTACAAATCCTAAACAGGAGCAACAAGCAACCCCCCAAAATGCTGAGTGCTCAATGCTCAATGCTGTTGATGTGCCTTTTTAATGAGAGACTAAAAATCAACCCCCAAATCTTACGCTGCAGTTCACTTTTAGACAATGGCGTCCAATTTCATTCTTACAGCATCATCTAAATAAATTCATTTTCTCTGATGAGTCCCATTTCCTTTCCTCGACTTTTTTTTTTTTTTTTTTTTTTTTTTTAAAAGAGGTATTCGGTATTGTTCCTAGTGGATTGACCTTACTTGAATATATTTATTGCGATGTGCCTACAAGAAATGTAGCATATATTTCTCCCAGTGCTTGATGGTCTATAGCTCCAGTTATTATAACTTAAGTTTTATGTTAATGTCAATCCTTTAAAGAATGAAACTATTTAAGAAATTAAAATAAAGTTTTTATGAAAATCCTTTATATTAATATTGATTTCGGGTTTTTAATGAGAGAGCGGTAACGCGACTTATCTATTGCTTATAATAACATGATCTACGCATTAATTGATTCTCCTGTTGGAACTTATCCAGATTGGCGATACAATCTATTACCCGCTGCTGCATAGCTTATCATGTCTTCGATATACCCTTTTTATAAGTAGCGGAACTTGTGCTCCTAAAAATGTTCTGTGTTCGATCGTTCTCTGATGAGTCCCAAAGATGCCTTGTAAATGTCTGTTGTATGTATCTGAACGCAAGTCTGTGGCTCAAATTACATTCTACATATTGTTTCCATCGAAAATGGGTATATAGTTTACGATAATTTTGTGCAAGTGAGTGTAACAAGCAGAATGTGTATACATAATATATATATATATATATACACTAGCGGGTATTACCCGGCCGTGGAATGTTTTGTGCTAAATTTTTTTTTAGATATTTCCTTTCCATTAAGTACAAGCCTGTGGAAAATTGAAATCTACCTGGTCCATCTGAAATCGTCATCGAATAAAGAACCAAATCTTGTGGTAAGAACCCTGAGGTCGAATAAAAAATTTGCGTTTACAGACCCGCATTTTCGATACAAGTACGGTAAACTTTGTGAAGGCGAGTCAAATAAATTCTGATAAAGATCTTTGAAAATAATTTTGAAACCGATAATAAACCAAAAAGTTAAGTTATTGTTTTCTCCGGATCTCCACAATTGCGATTGGAATTTTGCAAATCGCTGAAACACGTATTCATTAAGTTTTTATGCAGAGTTTTGAAAAAATAATCTTAGAATCGCACTCTCCACCGAGGAAGCTTTGATTTTGCGAAAAATGTGAAGCATGTCTCAAATGATTTTTCATATAAGTAGATCCTTGGAAATAAATTTGAGCGCGAAACGTCATCCACCAAATCTTTGACCCCCATTTCCACCAAGAAGGAATGGATTTTCCCAAAAAGTGCGAAACACTCCTCAAATAAATTTGAAAAACGATCTTTAAAAATGAGTTTGAGACCGATCGAATGGTAAACAAAAAAGTTTCATACAAACGTTTTTCTCGATTTTTCCACACATCTTCCTAGCTCTTACGGTCAGTCAGTCAGTCATTCAGTCAGTGATAGTAAGTAATAGATGTGAGAGTAATAGTAATGTGAGAGTAATAGAGAAATTTATTGTTGAATAACTTCTGTGTATGTTGTTCGATCTTCATGAAATTTGAAGGGATTAATATGATATCTCAATGAATAAAAAACGCTCTAGCTTGTTGGGAGGTATCCAAAAAATTAGGTATTCGACGGGTACACACTCCAATAATACACCCTATTTTATCCATTTTCAATGGATACAGATTATAGGGCAACAACACAACCACATTGCAAATGACGCAAAAAAAAAAAAAAAAAAAAAAGAAACGGCAAACAGTCGTTGAATCAACACACACACACATGCGTTTATCGGCAGCTTCATGGGCGGTGGCGGTGGGCAGCAGTGGAAGGGGTGGGGTGGGGGGAGTGAGGTACCGTCGAGCAGCGGAAGGGGGGTGGGAGGGGGGAGCGCTTGAAACAGTGGGAAAGCCGCGCGGCGTTGGCGGCACTTTTTATATTCGTTTAGCGGCGGCTACATCAAAGGCATATTTTCGGTTTCGCTGACTCGCTTGCTTTGTAGCCGCTGCTGCTTGTTATTATTATTATTGTTGTTGTTGTTGTTGTTGTTGTTTTCGTTGTTGTTGTTGTTTGCATGTTGTTATTGTAGTTTTATTCATCAAGCCACAACAAGTACGACGGCGACAACAACATCGGTGATAATACGAAGCAAACTTACAAATATGCATATATGTATGTAGGTATGTATGCATGTGTGTATGTATGTATGTATGTATGTATACGTACACCCGAGTGTGTTTAACGTACACATGGGTGGAGGGCGGGGGGAGGCAACGGTTTTTCTGTGCTCGCATATGTTTTATAATTATGGAGCGTTGAATAAAATATCAAATGTTTTAAGAACGCAAAGCTACAGACTATAAAATAATTTGTTATTCTTATGTATATATATGTACAAATATTAATTTCTGATCGTCAACAATATATGTTCGATTGCGACAGAATAATAGAATTCCTATTAGTTTTTTAACTTTTCACATGGTTCCCTAACTGATTTAAAAACGTTCAAATATTATATCTGACTCCATTTGTCCATATGTTGATATGTTGATTTGTTGATGAGCTCGTCGATCTCGGAATTTTTATTCTCCCATACTCCCATTTGTCAGATATCGATAAATATCGATATAAAATATAGACAATATAAAATATAGAAATATTTCACATTTTCCGCTTATTCCCTACTAAATATTTACATAATACACACATTTGCATGCCTGACTAAAGCACTAAATATGGTCTTATATTAGATAAATGACTGAAAACATTTGGAATGTTAAATTTGAAAGATAAAGCTCTATTTATACCCATTAAAAATGGGTAAACGGGGTATAATGTTTTTGTGCAAAATGTAAATGTATGTAACAGGCAGAAGGAATCATCTCCGACCCCATACAATATATATATTCTTGATCAGCATCAATAGCCGAGTCGATCTAGCCATGTCCGTCTGTCTGTCTGTCCGTCCGTCCGTCCGTCCGTATGTATGAACGCAAGGATCTCAGAACCTATAAGAGCTAGAGAAATTTAAGCTGTAGATTCTCCTAGTTCTTACGCAGATCGATTTTGTTTCCGATAATCGATAACTTACTCCGTTTCCAACCAATGGATAAAAATCGATATCGACATTCTGTTTTTTGAGCAAATTGGGTAAATAATAAGAGTTAGAGTTACCAAACATGATATATTGCTTCTAGAATATTGTATATATGTCAAGTATCTTTCATATTATACCTATCGCCACCTCCCCGCTACCACCTCAAAGAGGGTTCAGGATATTCCCTAGTCGGGAGCTCCCGACTAAAACCTCTTACTTGTTTTAAATTAAAATATTTATTTTTAGATTTTGTTTTTAGTCAAAAAGCTATTAGAGTACATTTTTATGCCTGCATCAAATAATAACAATAATAATTGTGTAAAGTTGCACAAATATATGTATATTATGTTGTTTTTGGGAGGTAATAGACTTTGTGGAGGAACCGAGGAACCGAGCAGATGCTGTGATGTAATGGGATGCCCGGCTGCTTACTAATTGTCCGCTTCCCTGTTGGAGTCACACTCACTCTTTATTTGCTTGCTGCTGCAGCATTGTTCCTGTTGGGAGGTTAACGTAGGCGCACGAAGGTCAACGGGAGTCCAACGACCTTTCGTCTTTGGATGAATAGTAATTCTGACGCAATGCTCTAAATATGTATGAGTACGAGTTTAATCGTTCCTGTTAGAGATGCTGAGATGATGGGGAATGTTTATTGTCTCTCCGCCAGCTCCCATAATAACAGAAGTGGGACGATCCTACTTCATTATAAATCCACGTGCATTGAAAAAAAACCAATTAATTTTAAGATTTTATAAATTCGGATTGTTTTTTAAGAGATTTGGCTATTTGCTAAGCTATTTGTTTCGTCCAAATTTAGATTTGTTTAAGCACGGAAATTTTCATAATATTGTTGTATGTTGTATTAATGCAAGCTTCTGTGTTTGGCAATGGATACAGGTCATATCCTAGTTGGACACCCTGTCTAGCGCCTTTTTATACTCTTTCAGAGGCTATTGTAATTTTGTCATGAAATGTGTAACTCATAGAAGGATCATATCAGATCAGATCAACAGCCGAGTTGATATATTCATGACCGTCTTTCTGGATCTATGCGAACTAGTCTTTCAGTTTTAAAACTTTAACCTTGCAAAATATATCTCAGCCAAGTTCGGCATTTATTGTGAAACTATTCTTCTTGTATATACACAGAAACTACATCAACATCAGATGTTATTATTAAAGTTGGTTCTTATATGCCAAAATAATCTGATTTCTAAGATATTTTCATCAAACTCGGCAAATACGTTCCTCTCGTTCTTTGTATTGTTTGTATTTGTACTGTATGTGTATGTAAAATATTTTTTACACCCAAGTCATTGAATGAATAAATATAATTACAACGCTTTGAGTATATCGAATTCGATCTGATTACATTGTTATTTATTTCTAGGCAAATAAAATTGGATTACCTCCTTTCTTCTGTCACAACGGAGACCCACTTTCAACACCGCCGCCTGCACATTGTGGAATACCACCCTATCAGCTGGATCCTAAAGCAATAGGTAAGCAGTTACTTTCTCTTCCCAATAATGTGTCCAAATCAAAAGTAAGAAAAAGTCAACATACGAAATTTTATACTCATTTAATGAGTGAATAGGGTAGGTATGTAGCTGGTAAAAAATGGTATCTCAGACTAAATTAAATAAATATATTCGCGACGACGACTCGCCCTCTATGGACAAAGAACACACTAGATATTCTAAAGCAAGAGACCCTTGAGGTCTATGCGCCGAAGATTAAATACCTTTCCCGAAAAATGATTGTGGGTTTGTATACGATAACTTTTTTTCCGATCGATGGTTCCTAAAGAAGTAATATGATAGAGTATATTGTATATTTGGCAGATATGTTAGCTCAGTTTTCAACACAGCGGAAATAGAGTATTTGAGAATTCTCAAATTCTGAATCGAGCTTCGCTTATGCTCAAGGGTGCAGGGTATAATAAGTATCCTTGCTTTTCAAAAGCAAAAGCATTTAAGTTTGAAGACTCTGCCAATAATCCAATTGAACGCTTTTCGCCTATTAAAATGCAAATGTAGTCGAAGTCGTGAACCCAAAATGACATGAATATGATAATCATTTGGCAATTGTCTGGAAAATTGCAATCATTGTCTCAAGTATTTTCTTAAATAGGCAAAATGGAATATATTTTTTAAATAAATAAACGCCAATATAACATTTTTTTTTGTTCATACTTGTGTCCGATTTTTAGAAAGATTTAAGGACTTAAACATGGCATTAAAATGTCACCATATACCCAGTAGTACGGCCATTTCTGTTAAGAGTTTAATGAGCTTTCATTTTAATTTTGAGGGGATTACGGAAAGTTGCCAAGAAGCGGTAAATATAATATAACTTATTGCTAGGGTTATATTGAAATCCTTATCTGTGTTTACAACCTCAACCTGATGCAAGACATTTTTAATTGTTACACGAATTGATTCTAATTAAAACACAATTTGTTGTACCATGTGTTTATACCCTGAAACCACAGAGATTGGGTAAAAAGAGTATACAGATTTCCTACAAATATGCAAGCGGAAGCACCTTTTCGACCCCATATAGTGTATATATTATTGATCAGGGCAATGAGCTGAGTCGATCTGGCCATGTCCCTCTGCAATTTACGAAAAAAACAGAAATTTGAAATATATATTCTCGTATACCATACGCAGCACGAGAAACGTGAATTCTGATACTGCGCTTTAAAGGCATTAATCAAAAATTGTAAAGCTATGTGGGCTCTCGAATCTTGTATACATAAGTACTAGCGGATATTACCCGTCCTTGCCCGTGGCAACTTTTGTGCAAGAAGTTTTAGATATTACTTATTCAACCAATTCCCGTCCTTGTAAAATGTAAACGTTTTATGTTTTTATACGCACTCGTGAAATGTGTAACGCATAGAAGGAGACATCTCCGAATCCATAAAGAATATATAACCTTGATCAGTATCAACAGCCGAGTCGATATAGCCATGTCCGTCTTTCTATGCGAACTAGTCTCTCAGTTTTAAAGCTATCGTCATGAAACTTTTCGAAAGCCCCTCCTTCAGTTGTACGCAGAATATATGTCGGAACCAGCTAGATCGGACCACTATATCATATAGCTGCCTTAGGAACGATCGGTCGAAAAGTAGGTTCTTGTATAAAAAACTTTTTTGTTTTTTAAGATATCTTGACCAAACTCGGCATTTCTTAGTTTTACTATGATCCCCATATATATGCAAAATATAATATAATATAAAATATAATTAAGATCGGAACACTATATTATATAGCTGCCATAGGAACGATCAGTCGAAAATTAAGTTGTTGTATGGAAATCTTTTTATACTCTGAACCCATTAAAATGGGTAAAAGGGGTATTATCCGCCTAACAAAGGTCGGAGATCAATTAAACTTCTTCAGCATTCGCCGACAAGCTGATGCAGCACCCGAACGCGGCGGCCAGGGTCCTGGCTGACCCCATCAGTGAGAGGCGCCTCCGAAGGCTGCATCCCGACGACCTACCTACAAGACGTATTATCTAAAAAATCTTTGAAAATCAACATCTCTGAATATATTATATAAGTTACATATATTAGTAGTAACTGTAAATATTTCCCTTAATATTCGCTTGGTAGAGATCAGCAGGCACTGATCGATTCCAGCGCAACAAATAAAGAATAATATTTAAAAAAATGTAACAGGCAGAAGGATGCATCTCCGACCCCATAAAGTACACATATTATTGATCAGCATCAACAGCCGAGTCGATGCTAGCCATGTCCGTCTGTCTGTCCGTCCGTCGGTCCGTCTGTCCGTATGTATGAACGCAAGGATCTTAGAACCTATAAGAGCTAGAGACTTACTGCGTTTCCAAGCAATCGATAAAAATCGATATCGACATCCTGTTTTTCGAGCAATTTTAATAATAAGAGCTAGAGCCACCAAACATGACATGCAGCTTCTAGAATAGTATATATATCTGCATTTGGTGTTGGAAGAAGAGGGTTCAGGGTATCCCCTAGTCGGGAGCTTCCGACTAGAACCTCTTGTTTGTTTTTCAAAATATCTTAACTATGCTATTGTTATTAACTAGTTTCCTTGTGATTCTTAGAGTCGACCAAAGCACTATGAGCATTATGAAAAGGTCTGCAAGGGTATTTAATTTTCGGCGTTCCGAAGATAGCCCTTCTTTCTCGTTATGTAGTAGTTAAAATAAGTTTGAGGCCGATCAGACGAAGCTTAAAGCATCTCTCTGACTATCTCTGACGCGCATTTCTTATTCAAGAGGGGCACATTTTACGAAAACACGCCTCAGATGAACTTTCACAAAGATCTTTGAGAATGAGTTTGAAGCCGACCGGATGGTAAACAAAAAACTTAAATAAAACTTTTCCCGCCAGCTTATCACAGTAGCGGGTGAAATTTCGAAAAACGTATTCAAGTTATTATGTAGGACTTTTAAAATAAGTTTGAAATCAATCGGACCAAATTTATAACTTCGCTCAAGAAATCATTGAACCGCATTTCCATCGAGGAAGCTTGGATTCTGCATGTGAAACACATCTCAAATCAATTTTCATAAAGAGCTTGGGATATTAACTTGATCGCGAAACTTCACCCACCAAATATGTCTCCTCAGATGAATTTTCATAAAGATATTTGTCAGGGCTACCTCCGCCTATTCCCCTGAAATGGGGAAAACTCATTTTTAAATGAAATTTCCTATTTGTGGAGCAAAGTATAACGAGAAAGAAGGGCTATCTTCGGCACACCCAACCTTTTCATAGTGCTCAAAGTGTTTTGCCCGTATCAAAGAAGCACAGGGAAAATGGTTAATGCCGACTACGGTTAAAATATCTTGAAAAACAAAAAGTTTTTCATACAACTTAATTTTAGAACGATCGTACCTATGGAAGCTATATGATAAAGTGGTCCGATGCTTTTAGGATTTTGCAAATATATGAGGAGCATAGTAAAACTAATAAATGCCGAGTTTGGTCAAGATATCTAAATAAAAAAAAAAGTAGATTATATCAGAAACTAATTATCAACCGGTCGTTCTATGGTAGCTATATGATATATTGGTCCGATCCAGAAAGTTTCGTGACGATAGCTTTAAAACTGAGAGACTTGTTCACATAGAAACAGACAGACGGACAGACGGACAAGGCTATATCGACTCGGCTGTTGATACTGATCAAGAATATATATACTTTATGGGGTCGGAGATGTCTCCTTTTATGGGTTACACATTTCACGACAAAATTATAATACCCTCTGCAAGGGTATAAAAACAGAAGAAAAGTATATGAGTTTATTTTAATGTTTGAACGTAGTTTTAAAATTTGTTTAGCGAAAAAAAACTCTTATACAAGAATTTTTAAGTCGAGTACGAATGAAAGATCGAGAATCATATTTGTTGACCGCGTAAATAGACAGCATAATGAGATTCCCTGAAAACATAGTTGAATGCAATGTCCTAACTTGTTACTCACTATTATGTATATAGTATATCAGTCATGGTTGAATGCGATAAGCCCACTAAATGTGTAAACAAGCAATAAAAAAAGAGTCCAAGTCAATACTAGCTGACTAGAAAATACCCTGTTCGGTATGTGTCTATATGTATCAAAACTTAAAGGTATTCCGCTAATATTTTATGTGTGTGTTTTATTCTTTTTGGAGGAGTAAGGGGAGGCATTCATAATTGAAAGGATTTATCTATACGATTATTTGTAATCCAAATTAAAATTGGTTGGCTTTTGAAGCCAAGCTAGTCTTACAGTCATTTATCGAATTTTATTTTCTTATCCCAATCTACGATACATTTAATTTTTGGGCTTGGCGAGCCCCCCTTCAACCTGTTACATAAATTTGCATAAGTTCATTATGCCCTTTGCCCATCAACTTTCATTGAACAAAGGGTATAACAATTAGTGGATCACAGTTTTCGGCCGCACACGGTCCGTCCGGTAACAAACAACCGAGCAACAGCCGAGTAACCCAACCGCAAGCTATTGACTTTCTCACCCTTCACCTCAAAAGCGAAATTCAAACAAATTATGAAATAATAATTGCACATGATGCGATTTTTTCGTGTGTGTGCTCGATTACAGCATCCATTCTTTCTGCCAAATTTCCCTCAACGTTTCATCATCCTCTGTGTGTTTGCTTCTGTGCTCGAACTCGAACTCGAACAGGGTTTCGCGGTGGTTGGCCGTTTAAGGGCTCTGCTAATGGTAATGGTCGGCTGTTCGGATCTAATGGGAACCAACAGCGTAAATAAAAGGCATGCACTTAAGAGCTGCTTGCGGATTACATGGCATTATGATCCTTAACAATGGTGCCATACTAATAATTGAATAACACAATAAAATCCCAGCTAGCTGCCTGCCTGACAGTCTCGGTCGGTCCTGATCAACCTAAGGGGGGGTAGCTACCAGGCAAGCTTCCAAATAATGAAAACCACTTTCTATAAAAATTATGTTTTAAAGCGGCGGGTAATTTATTATTATTATTTCTTTTTATAATCTTTGTGTTTATTTCCGAGCTCTCAAGCACAAGTTTTAATTGCAATAGGTTTACATATGTCGGTTTCTTATACAAATAAGTCAAATTCGATCTTAATTTTTGTAGCTGCATAACATAAATCTCAAAAAAATCAAATACTTCGATTTATTATATATTTGGACTTTCAAAAACTCAAGTCAATATTTACCCTCAGCAATTCTTACTCTCATCATACAAAAATCATTTTGTACTATAAATTACAATACCCTCTTCAAGGGTGAAAAATAGTTTATTATTTGATATATAAGCAAAATAAATGGATGGAATTCGATTTTAAACAGTTTTCAGAAAATGGGGAACGTTCGCTTGATAAAAATCAAATTGACCTGAGTAAGGTAAGGAGGTTTAAGGTGTACCTGTTTAATTTGGTGCCTCTGGATATTACAGTCTCAGGGATCGGATATATTTCTATTTATACTCTATGTGTTTGGAAATATGTATCTCGTTTAAACATTTGCCCTGTTTTTTATCCCGATTTTCAACGAGAGCAGCGCACTATTCATTGATTTGGGCAACAGGTGCACTTATCGAAAACTTGATCGAATTGTAGTGGGAAAAAAGTGTCGGGTTTCAAGTTGTTATATGCCGCGTTTATACTTAAGAATTCGTGAATGCAGCTTTTACGTTACAAATTCCACATGTGCTTAGTACATATACAATTTTTAGGGCGGTTAATTGATAAAATTGCAATTTTAAATTATTATTATACCCTGAACCCATTAAAAATGGGTAAAAGGGGTTAAATGTTTTTGTGCAAAATGCAAATGTATGTAACAGGCAGAAGGAAACATCTCCGACCCCATAAAGTATATATATTCTTGATCAGCATCAATAGCCGAGTCGATCTAGCCATGTCCGTCTGTCTGTACGTCTGTCCGTATGTATGAACGCAAGGATCTCACAACTTTTAAGAGCTAGAGACTTGAAATTTTAGATGTAGGTGCTCCTAGTTCCTACGCAGATCGAGTTTTTTCCGATAATCGATTACTTACTCCGTTTCCAAGTAATCGATATAGACATCCTGTTTTTTGAGCAAATTGGGTAAATAATAAGAGCTAGAGTCACCAAACTTGATATGTTGCTTCTAGAATATTATATATATGTCAAGTATCTTTCATTTTATACCTATCGCTACCTCCCCGCTACCACCGCAGAGCTATAAATCAAGTTAATAACCCAACTTGTATTGCCAACCAATTTAAGCCAGAATTTAAATGCCATTGACTTTTTGAGAATACACAAGTATTCTATGGTACTATAAGATATACTGTAGAAAAATTTTATTAAGATAAATTTTGTTTTGTTTTTCGGTATTTTGCGCACTACCGCGCACGTGTTTGCAACGCAATTTTCAAGAATTTCTATATACATGTACAGTGTACAGTGTACATTGTACACACACACATTCATGCGCGTCTGCTTCGAATTCTGTCTTCACTGCAGTTGTTTTCTGAGCTGCAATTTTAATTGGTTTTTTTCTCACTAGGTCTCAATTATTAGTGTGGCTGTTGAGTCGAGCCCTACCGAGGAAAGTAAATATGCGGTCAGTTGCGAGTTCAAACCCTGTCAATGGAACTTTTTTTAATTTATCTTTATTAATTCAAACGAGCTTCATTTGATGTTGGAATAAGAGGGTTCACCTCTTATAAATTCTGCGATCGACGCGTTTAAACACACATAAATGGCTAGATCGTCCCGGCTATTGATAATGAACAATAATATATATATACTTTATGGGGTCGGAGAAGCTTCCTTCTGCCAGTTGCATACATTTGCACAAAAGCATAATTCCCTTCTTAGCCATTTCCAATGGGTTCAGGGTATAAAAATTAATGATCTGTTTCAAAAATGCACTCGCTTGGATTGTAAATTGAGACCTAAGTCAAAGGGGAAAGTTTTATTATCTTCCGTCCGATCGGCATCAATCTGCACTTGAATAAAAACTAAATACGTGTTTCGACGATATAATATTATATTTTTTACAAAGACTCTGAATGGGTGGGGTAGAGATGTTAAGAGTAAAGATAAGAACTTGGCTCAGCAAGGGCAGGGTAATACCCACTACAATAATTATGTTATAATTATGGCAATCTTTGAAATTTTGGGCCTGCAAACCTTGGAATAAATTCAAATCAAACATCTGCAAATTGGGACCTTTTTCAATCGTACCAAGGTCGAAATGCCAAAGCCAACTTTCGAGTGAGTGAAAAATACTTGATCTGCAATAGGTCGGGACTGTATTTAAACTTTGGAAGCACTCGATTTTCTAATAATTGAGACGGCGGCTAGATCAACGGGTCTATCCGGGATATCTTCTATTAAAATGTCACTAAATAAAAACTGATGGGCATCTTATTAGAGAGGCACGGCAGCATTGAGTAACAAGCTAGCCACACACATACTATATTTCAAAAGGAATACAAATAGCGTAAACTGTATTTTGACATAATCTGTTTGTGTTAGAATATAAACGCCTAATTGCCGGACTATTAGTATGTGCTGAAAAGGGGGCGTTTTTTCTATTCAATACTCGAATGTTGTGACCGCCCCCTGCCAGGACGGCACTCTAAAAAAAAAGAACTACGCGCATGGCCTGTGGTGGCGGGTTGTAATCAACCCTGGTGACCTGACCCTGAGCCCACAGCTCGTTCTGTTCATCGGGATCGGGATTGGAATCGGAATCGTCATCGGCACATGTCTCTTTAGATGCCCCGGTAATGATATGCGCAGCTTAAGTATTACTCACAGTACAAATGGCCGCATTGACAAAAGGAACTGCAGCGGGAACGAGTAAGGGGAATGGGAATGTCAACGGGAACGGGTACGGGTATGGGTATGGGTCCGGCTTTCCTCATTTTAAAGCAATAAGCTTTAATACGACATTCGCAGTGACAGACGGGGTTGACACTGTGACGCTGGAGATTGGTGCGGATTCAGTTACATCTCTACTTACAGACTGTTGAATACCCTTTACTGCATTTTCTTTCTTTATTTTTTGAGGTGTACAGTAAAGGATAAAAGTTTCAAGTAAATGTTTTTAATGCAGCCGAAAAATGTTAGTCTCTAATTAAGCGCTAGAACTATTATTTCACGTCTATTATTAGCCTGCTTGTTGGTTGATTGTTGATTTATTTGATCAAAAGAAAAATACCATATAAAAACAAATACAATTAAGTACGTGTTAATACAATGAAGCATAAATAAAATATAATTGTTCTTGTGCCAGAGGTTAAAATCGTTTCATGGGCGTGTCAAATCGAATATTCGGTGCTTCTCACAAATGTAAAGTGTATCAATTAAGGGTTGGACAGCAGCAGCGAGGAAAAGATATCGGTATCACTAATACGGCCAGACTCATTCAACTTGAAATCTAAAATAAAAAACGCCTAATGAATAAAAACATGTTGCACGACCACATAATAATGACATCCTTTTTCGCTAGATCCGTACCGTGTGTCCCTTGTCCCTTGTCCTCTCTCCCCGTCGCGTTCGATGCGGCACACGCACTCGCCCGCGGGTGATTGCTGTGGCAATGCCAGCCCTTCACCGCCAGCACCCTACACCCTTTCCTTATGTGCCCGTTTTTTGATACATCTTGGGTTAGTACAATAAAACTTGAAAATGACAACAACGATGAGAAGTTTATTGTTAAGGGAAACAACAACAACAACAAGGACAACTTCAACGGTCCATGAAATAGATGCGACAACAAATTTTCAATTAAAATGAATACAACATGAGAATAGAAATACAAATCACTAAATAATCCCATATTTACGCATCTACTTCACGGCCTTTCAAAGTACGAAAGGGGGCGCCCTTACCGCCCTTCCAACCCATGTGAACCTGCATATTATCGTTGTGGGCCATCGATTGAGTCCCCTGAAACTGATGCAACAAATTTGCAGAGATAAACAAATGTTCACAAATGTTTTAAACACATATAAAGTAGAAGGATTTATCACCCCACAGGATGAGGCTTGTTCGCAAAATGACTGCCTCTTAGCTTATCCATATCGACTGGTAGAACTCTGAGCAGGGCCCACACAATAAATTGTAAATACATACATCTATATACACAACTGTTTGTTCTGACTGACGGATTGGTGAACAACGCAAGGCCCAAACCTTCAGAGATGAAGATGACGTTTTGCGAAATTCCACCCGCAAGTGTGGAAAAATCGTGAAAAATGGTTGTTTGAAACTTATTTGTTTACCATCCGATCGGCCTTCAAATTATCAATCTTTGTGAAAATTCATCCGATTTCCGATTTGCCTCAAACTTAATTTTAATGCTCTACTTAAGAACTTAATGAATATGTGTTTCAGCTATTTTTGAAATTCCACCCGCAAGAGTGATAAATTGTCGGAAACATGTTGTATGCAAGATTTTTGCCCTTCGCTCAATATCATGTTCATGTTCGCAAAATTCACACCTGTTGGATGATAAAGCGGGTTGAAAGCTTGTATGGGCGAAGATTCGGGTGTAATCCGATCACAAAGACCCTTATGAAAATGTATCTGCGACGTATTTTACCCCATTTGGAAAATTGCTCTAAGCCTAATTTCAATTTATTAGAACCTAATAAATACGTGTTTCATGAAAAAATTTGAAACTTTTCTGTTTACTATTGGAACGCCTTCAATCTCTTTTCTAGGGATCTTTGAAAATTTATTTGACACATTGGATGAAATATGCGGATCTTCGCCAGAAGACTAACGTGGGCGGAAAACTTTAATGCCAACGTTTGGTTCGTTATTCCTTGGATTTTAAATTAAATTAAGACGTTGAGTCCAAGATAGTACTGGTAGATTTAAACATTAAGAATACCAATTTATGAGCATTATCACTTGACCCGATCTTTATGATCATTATCAACTGACCTCTGTGTGAACGTGAAATGTTGAAACAATTCCCGTGTTATAAACATACACTGCGCGTCATCAGGTTAACCCGCCCTCTATCGTCCACCACCGACAATAGGTGGTCCCTGATCAATTTAACTTAAATATCAAATATTTCAAAATTTATTCCGTTCACAGTCCATTCAATTATCAGTTTAAAAAATGGGGTTTTTACCATATTTAATATTCTTATACCCTTGCAGAGGGTGTTATAATTTTGTCGTGAAATGTGTAACGCATAGAAGGAGACATCTCCGACCCCATAAAGTATATATATTCTTGATCAGTATCAATAGCCGAGTCGATATAGCCATGTTCGTCTGTCCGTTCGTCCGTCTGTCTGTTTCTATGTGAACTAGTCTCTCAGTTTTAAAGTTATCTTAATGAAACTTTACAGAAGTTCGACTTTCTGTTGCACGCAGAACATATGTCAAAACCAGCTGGATCGGACCACTATATGATATAGCTGCCATAGAAACGATTGGTCGAAAAGTAGGATCTTGTATGAAAAACATTTTGTTTTTCAAGATATCTTGACCAAACTCGGCATTTATTAGTTTTACTATGCTCCTCATATATATGCAAAATCCTATTAAGATCGGACCACCAAACAATATAGCTGCCATAGGAACGATCGGTCGAAAATTAAGTTGGATAACTTTTTTGTCATTAAAGATATTTCGATTACACACGGCATTTGAAGATTTCACTATGCTCCATTTATTTTTGCAAAGTCTTATTTACATCGGACTACTATATTATATATCTGCCATAGGAGCAATCGGTCGAAAACTAGGTTTTTGATTCAAAGCCTTTTTTGATTATCAAGATACCTTGACCAAACTCGGCATTAACCATTTTCTCGGCATTAAAAGTTTGGGTCTGCAAGGGTATTAGCCTTTCTTTCTCGTTATATGTATATGTTTTGAAAAATAACAAGCAAAAAAACAAAACAAGCAATTTCTTAAATGATTAAACTATGAAGTTATTTCTAAACATTTATATTTAATATTATTATGTTTATGATGACCAAAGATTCCTCATATATTCAATAAGATCTGTTTTTGAGAGAGGGCAGTATGAATCGGAGCACTCATGGTAAATATGCCATTGCATATCACAAAAAATGTTATTAAAATGGGGGAAAGGTGTTTCAATTACGTTATTGCAAGATTTGCATTCATATTTAACCTGAAAACCTGTAACTGGCATGTCCCATTATAGGAGATGGTACCGCACACCAACATATCTCCCACACGATCCTGAGGCCGCTCCAGCTGGTGTTCTTTCTTGCGTAGATCATCCATCTGGGCGCAATGTGAAGCGTTTCTTATCACTCGTTAAATGGTTGATAAACTCGCCTTGACGCCAACATTTGCCATGATCTTTACGGCAGATTCATGAAAGCTGGACACTTCTCTTAAAATAGATCTTATCAGCATTGAAAATCTCTTTATTACCATATCCTGAATTGATTCTAAGCAAGAAGGATATAACTTTTCGGCTTCTAATATTTTGTTTTTTGGCAATTGTCCCAGTGTGTCCAAGTATTGAAGATAACCCAGAATGAATTTGCATGAGCTTACCTGAAAACGCGAATACGAAGTCCAATTTTCAATCAAAAATTGTAGAAATCATCAAACAGGATCATATAATTGCATGCTCCTTTTATTATTCTAAAGATGACAACAACAATAAACAAGTAAGAGGTTCTAGTCGAGAGCTCCCGACTAGGGAATACCCTGAACCCTCTTTGAGGTGGTAGCGGGGAGGTGGCGATAGGTATAAAATGAAAGATACTTGACATATATATAATATTCTAGAAGAAATATATCATGTTTGGTGACTCTAGCTCTTATTATTTACCCAATTTGCTCAAAAAACTGGATGTCGATATCGATTTTTATTGATTGTTTGGAAACATTTGCATTTTGCACAAATACAATATACCCTTTTTACCCATTTTTATTGGGTTCAGGGTATAAAAATGAAAATATAATACTAGTTTTATCTTAAATGCCTAATCTTATCGATATATGTCTATCGTTTTTATACCCTTGCAGAGGGTATTATAATTTTGTCGTGAAATGTGTAACGCATAGAAGGAGACATCTCCGACCCCATAAAGTATATATATTCTTGATCAGCATCAACAGCCGAGTCGATATAGCCATGTCCGTCTGTCCGTCTGTCTGTTTCTATGCGAACTAGTCCCACAGTTTTAAAGCTATCTTAATGAAACTTTGCAGAAGTCCCTTTTTCTGTTGCACGCAGCACATATGTCAAAACACGCTGGATCGGACCACTATATCATATAGCTGCCATAGGACCGATTGGTCGAAAATTAAGTTGTATGAAAAAAAATTTATTAGTTTTACTATGCTCCTCATATGGATGCAAAATCCTTTTAAGATCGGACGACTATATCATATAGCTTCCATAGGTCGAAAATTACGTTATTGTATGAAAAAAAGTTTTGCTTATCAAGATATCTTGACCAAACTCGGCATTAACTATTTTCCCTGTGCTTCTTAGATACAGACAAAGCACCATTATGAAAAGGTTGAGTCTGTAAGGGTATTAGATCTTCGGCGTGAAGATAGCCTTTCTTTCTCGTTTTTTATTATTTCTAACCTTTCCTGAATTTTTCTTCAATATATATATAGTATAGAGAATATTTATATATGTATATATAGAAATGCAATTGATTCTTTGACCTACGGGCTATGTTATTGACTTTTAAGCTAACATGCCGAAAATCGTATTTTATATAATTCTGTTTTCCGATTTTATCATACAAACACTTTCGTAATATAACAGCCAAATTTAAAAACTTGTCTAAATGGCATGAATTTTGGTTGTAATGTGTTTACTTCTTATATTAAAATGATGCTTTTAATTATAGTATTTGTAAATATATTCTTTTTAGGTCTTACTCGTCCTGCCTTATATCCATTTGCTGCCACCCAATATCCTTATCCGATGCTAAGTCCTGATATGTCTCAAGTAGCCTCATGGTAAGTTGATTAATTAAAACTATTCAAATATTATTACTAAATTAAATTCCTTTCCATTGAAATTTCTATGTATGAAGCGGGTGAGAGATGTCTTGTTTTTAAAAAATTTATATGTAACTCCTTACTTTCCGAAATAAACATTAGTATATATATAGAGTATATATACAGAAAATCTTGAACCTTTGTGCTTGCTGGCACTTGGCTTGCCGTCTTCACTAATAACGTCTTGACCGATCTTGATGACATTTTTCGGAGTAGATCTTATTGCGCATAGAATATTTTTTTTATGTTTTTTTTATGTAACCTGAGGGAGACAATTGAAACGATAGAGAAGTTCTCAAAAAACGCGATGTCGATATCAATTTCCTTGGAAACGATTACACACAGTTTCCGCACGTGTCTGGTGAGAATCCTGAGGCCGACAAATAAATTTTTCATTATACCGTTGACCCGTATTCTCCATTCAAAAAATGAATTTCGTATCAAACAAATTTCCCCAAAGGTCTCTGAAAATGGTTTTAAAGGCGATCGGTTGGTAAACAAAAAACTTTCATACATCCGTTTTCCACCAATTTACCACTCTGGCGGGTGGAATTTCAAAACGCTGAAACACGTGTTCATTAAGTTCTTAAGTAGAGTATTGGAATTAATACGGTAACTACTTACTTTCTGTTTTGGCCCATCAGTCTGTCAATAAGTCAGGAACAACAGTTTTATGCATCGATAAATTTGAATAATTATAATAATTTTGTTGTGAATGCCATTGGCTGGGGCTGTGTATGGGGGAATGTATGTTATTAGCCGCAGTCCCAAATTTGGAAGGTCCACTGGACCTCAAACGGATTTATGGCTAGGATGTTGGGCTAATCTGTAAGTGCTTAGTTGCTTAGTTGAATGTCTCTTCTCCTGAATCTCCTGAATTCTCACTGATCAAGTCTTGAGCTCCCTGTGCAGCTTTGGGAATATGTTTTTGTCTTGCTTTTGAATTTGATACTTATTGTTATATATAACGTTAATTCTTTTTCA
The DNA here is from genome assembly GCA_018903485.1 of Drosophila littoralis. Classification (NCBI taxonomy): domain Eukaryota; kingdom Metazoa; phylum Arthropoda; class Insecta; order Diptera; family Drosophilidae; genus Drosophila; species Drosophila littoralis. Next base: position 720,087 of record JAEIGF010000234.1, on the reverse strand, counting down.
GGCACACACCGTCGGTTTACTCAGCATCTAGTTTTAGAACACCCTATCCCTCCTCATTACCAATAAATACAACGCTACCGAGGTGATTATGAAATTATTAAAAACAGATTGCTTTACAACAATTAATACATTATTTATTTTAATTGCAGCGATTTCCCATTTCGATTCTCACCGAGTCTGTTGCCTTCCGTTCATGCCTCATCTCACCACGTTTTAAATTCCCATCCATCGATTGTGGCGTCTAGTTCCAAACAGGATTGCGGCGTACAGGATTCCACAACGAACAATCGATATTCAAGGTAACATTCATAGAAAAATTATAGAAAAGTTTCGGTCAGCTTTTCCAAATTCAGAGAAAACTTGTCTTATTGTCTGAAACAAATTTCGGTCTGTAAACAGACCTTGATTGGATAAGTTTTGATGTTCAATCTCCTATTTTAAGGCAATGTCATCTTTAAATGTTCTTGAACGTTTTAACAGCTGTTACTATATGTATATAACATCTAATATGCTTATGTATCTGCCATAAAACTTTAGTCGAAAATTGAACTCTTATATAAATATTTTGTTGCTGAAGATTTCTTAGCTAGACGATATAGGACTAGTATTTCAAATTGGTTCGTATATTCGGGCAATAATTATTTAATATCTCGTTTTTCAATAAATATCTTTCCTGCACTTCCAAATAACGAACGTTAGTATGTTGCCCAAGAATTATGAAAACTAAACTATATACTACTCATTACTATATGTATCCTGCCATTGGAACAGGAAGTCATTATTTGAGCAATGACGAGAGTATTTGATCCTCCGACCTTATTATTCATATATTAATATTATTTTTTATATTTTTTGTGATCTCCTATCGAATGTTTTCACACTTGGTCACTAAGACTTCTATACCGCTAGCCCAATGTTTTATTGGGTGGGCGCTTTCAAGACGCCATATTTAATTTACCCACAACCCACTTGAACACACACACACACACGAATGCAAATGCATATACATATATATATATACACACAATACAGAAATGTACACTTTCCTATTGGCCCACTCCAAAGTACGCGTCTGCGCATTAGAAACCAACCCCTAAGGGGCTTTGCCCTGCAACTAATGTCGAAAGAGAAGTCGGAATGAAACGAAGCGATTGTAAAATTTCCCTACTATATTGCCTTTATCCAATTTTATTTAAATTCTGTGTCTAATTCAGTTGCACTTTAAGTTCGTAAGCCTATTCCTTACTTGAATCGAAAAAGGAAATAATTGTAGCAAATAATGTCGGACTATGCATAGGATATGCAAATGGATGCCTAATTAGAATTAACAAAATCGTTCTAATCATGTCCGTCCTGTTGTGAGCTAAACTAAAAAAAAAATTGAATAAATTAATAGCTTTAATTTATATATTTAAAGTCGCTACTCTTGTTATGATTATCTTTAAATATTTACTTACTTATAAAAGTTGTAAAATTAGTGGGAAATTTTGAAATTTTATCCTAGTGGTAATTTAAGCACAAAAAATCCTTTTAATAGAGGGCGCCACTGTCAACAGCTGCGCAACCGGTCACAGTAGCGAACGCCAATTTTGTACTCTGAAGGAGCTTATCGATAATACTTCATTGCGATAGTTTACTAAATGACTGCCAATTTTGATACTAAAAACTGTTCACTTATTCTTGCCGAAGCCGCTCAAAATGTGAATTATTTAAAATGAGCAAAAACAAGTCGTTTTATAAATAACCAATGTAAAAGAAAAAAAAAAATTTCGACCTATTAATGTAGTATATGATTTAGACGATGATCTTCAAAAACATAATTACTAGAATGTATGCTCGATAAATATCGATTTTTGGTCCAGCTCCAAAACATCATTTGCAGGACCTATATCTTACATACTTTTTAAACAAGAAGAAGACTACCCGACGTCTAAATTTGACATCTTGTTAAATACAGAGTATCGACAAGAACATTCTTCATTGATGAAAGAACTTCATTGACGGCTAGCATACCCGATTGTTAATGGTTTTTAAATGTAGTTATTATTATTGGCATTTACAAAAGGGTCTATTGCCGAATCATTTTGAAGAAGAATCATCTGCTCAGCCAGCCGACCTATTGCGTTTTGCTAGTCCCAACGAACTAATAAGTTGCATTTGGAAATTTTCCCGAGAGAACATTCGATGCGTTTTCTCTCACCGCGCAATCGTTCTCTGCATTGGCCCACGCCGGCCTCTCTCGGAGAGAGAGCGAGAGAGAGAGAGCTGATGAAAAACGCGAAAGAGTCGAATAGCATTGTAAATTGTTAGCTTAAAAGCCCCCAAAGTCGGAAGTAATTCGTCAAATTGCTGGGCAGACAGTTTAGCAAAAATCAAAGAAATCTGAAAAATCAAATACCTGGTGTCCGAAACTCGCTGTATTCCGATTAAATCTGTGAAATTTGTATACGGTTAAGGAGTTTGCCCTTTCAGAACTCACATTTGGGAGCAACTAAAATTCATACGAACAACTGTGCTTAACCTGCATTTGATGCATATCCCATAAATAAAATATCTCTATAAAATGTAGTGCGATAATGTGCCAAAATCTTGAATAATACAAAAATCAAAATTAAAATTTCAATTTGGATAGCTGTGTCTTCAGTTTGCATATTGGTGAAAATAGTTTGAAAATGTTTGATGTTCGGCCATAATTAGAGAAAATGTATCTACGTAAAATTACCATACTTATATACATCTAAATTTCGTTTAAAGCATCAGCCATAAATCAACTCGGCAATACAAACAGACAACAAGGGGATACTTGCGAGCCCACTCGCTCGGCGGCAGGAGAACTGTCTGTATTATTATACCATCAAAACAATTCAATTCAGTTCAGTCGAATTGGAGCATTTGCCTGGATGTGCCTACCTGTTATGAAAATAAAAACAGATCAGAAACAAAAACAAGAGAGAAACCAGTTAAGCGTGTGATAATCGGTTGAAAATTGGACCAGGCCGAATATGAAAGGCAATTGAAATAAATAAATAGTTTAATTTTGATAGAGATACTCGCATGTGTACATACACATAGCAAATGTGTGCATATTCTCTTATTCAAATCCGCAACAGGCAGGCAACAGGGTTATGGTTGTTATGGTTAGTGCGCCTGTCTGTTGCCTCAATAACGAGAGCCAAAGTCTGAGAGCGTTGCCGTCGGTGGCAACCGACTGCGCCATACCCTGTTGACAGTGTGACAACCGAGCTGACAACAGCCAAGAAGAGAATCTCCTTAAATATGGGGCTAGTTGTTCCTAAACTGTTGTTACACGTTACAACCAAGTATGAAATTTCGATTTGCAGTAAAGTAAAGCCTGTCAAATATTCCGACCGAAATTGAAACACTAACTAAGTTGCGAATACACGAGTACACCTTACCTTGTGAACAGTGTGTAGTAATGTTTCTGTGCTCGTAAGAGAGCTTTATTTAGCAAAAAAAAAAAGCATCCACACGAGAAGAATATAGATTTACTAACTACTCACTCAATGAAATTACTTCAGTAAATCTCAATTGTGACAGAGGGTGGTGTAGGTCAAGAATAAAAAATCATCATAGCAGGTCAAAGGGCAATCTATACAAATACTGAATACTGTCAATGTCCAAATTTGGCTCTCCAATAGAGTTATTTTTTGTTTGTTGTACAAGAATCCGAAGAATAAAAATAGAATATGGTATGCAGATCGACAATACTCACAAGCAGATACCCTGTATTTGTGATTCGAGTTGTGAACGGGTGAGCTGGGATATATTGTTACATTTATCTACTGAGCTAAATACAGTATAGTTTTCCAGCTCGTTTGATGTCCCCGAATTCACCCATTTTGATGTTTTATGGTATTAGAATACGGCAAATCCCTCGCTAATTTAAAATTTGCATATATTAAGGTTTAGTATTGTGAACTCTAAAAATTTATGTTGAGTAAAACATCCGTTGCGGATTCTCTTCTAATCGAAATAATAAATATTGTATATATTTGAAATAAAGTGAAGTATCAAACCAAATTTAAATGTTTCGACACGGGTCGGAGTTATTCAACTCTGAAGTGAATGTAAACATATTTAAAATCATTTAACGGCATCGACAGTAGCTCGGGAAAGGCTCTGACCTCCGGATAATTCGAATACCTGCATTGCTATGGATACTAAAAGTGCCAAGAATACCAAGAGCAACAGCAAAAGCAGCAGATTAGATGACACTGCAGAGGCGTCATCCCCTAGAAGAGAGTCAAATATTTATAGACAAATGCAACTAAATGGAAGTGAAAGCACCGAAGAGAATAAGGAACCAAAGGACTTTTCCATTCCCGTTGGCAATATAATGGAAACGATCTCGCAATCGTCATCATCATCATCGACAACAACAACAGCCCCGAATGCACAATTCATTGATAATCTACAGACTGCGAGTGAGGCAGTTAACAAGGCCAACTCCGATGTGATGGAGCACATATTTAATACACCCACAAACAATGCGGTGGTGCCGACTGCAACATCCACATTAATGTCGGAAATTCTACTGCGGCAGCAGCACGAAATGCTCCAGCACTGGCCAAAGCTGGAGGACCCACAGCGCAACTGGGATCGAGAGCAATTGGATACAAGCTGTAATCGTGATGCATTACTGGCTCGCATATACAGCAATAATGTGCTCTCCCAGCATAAGAGCACACAACGCCAGCAACAGCAGCAACAGCAACAGCAGCAACAAAGACAGTTTCTGGCAACACAGTTGCTTTATGCACAGTTTCTGCATCAGCCCCATTTGTCATTGGAGGTCGATCAGGAGCGAGAACGTAGGCTGCATATATTGGAGTTTTCTGGCTTGCGCAAATCTTCCGTTAGCAATGAGCCAAAAGCAACACCATCATTGTCAACATCCGCACTATCAATTGGCTTATCACACGATAACAACAACAATAATCGAACACAAAGCGATATCGAACAGAGTGTTCGATATGATCACGATCACAGCCGGAGAGATGGAACAGATGCACACAACACGAACTCGAACTCATCGACTAAAGACAGATGCAAGTTTAGCAAACGCACAGTAGCTCAATGCGCTTCAAGCTCGAAGGGTTACTTTTTGCGCGAGCAGAAGAACGTATTGTTTGATATAAAGAAGGGCCTAGAGCAATTGACATTACTTTGCAGTCAATTTCAGGATAATCTAAGTACGCCAGTTGAAAGGGCAGACAGACCTGATGATGATAATACAAACACATCGACCTCGACCCTTGAAGTTACCGTACAACGCGAATTGGAAAACAATCGAATGAAAATTGAAGGCATGTTGGTCCAAGTGAGAAGTCTCTATCGTCAATGGAGCAGTGCTGAACTCTATTATCTACGGAGCCTGCAGAGACTAGGCCTTACTCCTGACAGCAAGACCGATTCGCCCACTCATGATGTTATGGCCCTTGCTGCGATTGCCTTGTCTGTCGAATGCGATTCAGGGTCAAAAAACAAAACTGATGCCGAAGTTAACCCAAAAAACTGCTATAGGCAAGAGAACAATTGCACAAGTAAACCCGAAGTACATTCATCGCCAGAGAAACTGCGTACACTGCAAGATATCGAAAATATTATCTTGCAGCAAGCAGCAGCAGCAGCCGCTGCTGCTGGTCAACAGAAACAATCTGGCCCGGGTTACGTGAATGGCCACAGCGAAAGTGCCGGGAGCAGTGATAGCGACGAGGAAGAAGAATCATCATCACCCGCATGTATTTGGCATCCAAGGAACAACGTTCCTCCAGCCGATGACGGCGACACCTGCAGCACTGCCGCCGAAATTCTTTTGGAATATACTTCGTTATCATCGGTGCGGGCGAAAATGAATGCCTTGATGGGCAGTGGCAACAGCTTGCCTCTGCCTGGCCCTGGTTCAAGTATTAACAAAATCGCTGAGAACAGTTCGGTCTTAAATCTATCGCCAGGCACGCAGAGAGCACCGATTAATCGGGAGTCGGTCTCTTCGGATCCCGTGTACTTGACCGACATTCCGTTCCCTCCAACGCCAGCCACACCACCAACAAGTAGTAACAGCAGCTGTTCGACAGTTACGGGCCCGCTTGGCTGCACCTCGTATTCTTTGAGCACGAGTAAATATAACCACCGGCGAAAATCGAGATATGCGCGACGCATCGAAACTCCCACATCCTCATCATCGGCCAGCACCTGCCAGCCGGACTACTCTGCCAAAGAGCTCAACGGGGACGCATACAAGGTTGTCGCTATCGCCAGTATGCCAATGTGCCCATCCTCAGTATCATCGACAACTGCGTCTGCCTCCGCCTCAGCCGCAGCAGCAACCATTCAAGATTCACCCTCAGCAGTTGCGGCCGTAGCTGCACTCCAGGAACGTGCCATTACGGACATGTTCAAGGCGCAGTTTAGCGCTTTGACAGTGGCAGCAGGAATTGCAACTGGATGTGGCAGCGAATCGGGACTTGGAGCTGGATCTGACACTCCCTACGATTTAAGCATTGGAACCAGGCTAAAAAAAATGTAAATTTAACATTAGTTTCGTTACACAAAATAAAAACTGTGTAAGAGCTCTAGTCTCTGCGACTTTGCTCAAGATAGTTATTTAAAAAAGTTGTTGATAATTTTCCATCATATTTGATATATTGGCCCGATTAATGTATGTACAGCCTGCAACAGAAAGACACAGACCTATTTAAAGTTACATGAGGAAATATTAAAAAACATCCAGAAGAAGATAGCTGTATTGACTCGGCTGTTGATACTGGTCGGAAGTGTCTCCTATTATACGAATTACGAATGTCATGACAAAATTATATTATCCTATGCTAGAGTATTGAAAAGACACACAAGAAATTCATCCCTAAGGTTGTAAAGACTTAATTTTCACTTAAGCAGTTTGCAATATTGATTGATTCTTGTCCGATTTTTGGCTTCAAAAGCCAAGGAATTTAATCCTTGTCAAAAAAAATATTTGACGGGTAGGGGATCGATTGAGATCTACGAAATGTAATATATGAAATCGTACACTCTTTGATATCTGCTGTAAGATTATTTGAATTCTAGTTTTTATTTGTTTTCTATAAAATGTACATTGTTTTTGTTTGTGAACTGAAAGTGATATTTTTCTGCTTGTTGATTAATTTCAGAAACTTGGATACGAAAAGCTCATCGAATTCGCAAGCAAACGACTGTAAAGATAGTTCAAATGATAAAAAGAAGCCACATATCAAGAAACCTCTGAATGCATTTATGCTGTACATGAAAGAGATGAGAGCCAAAGTTGTAGCTGAATGCACCCTGAAAGAGTCAGCGGCGATTAATCAAATACTGGGGCGACGGGTAAGCTACATAGTCCATCGTAATACCGTCCTTTACCTTTAACTTGGCTGCCAAGTCATGTTTTCTGGTTAATCTGGTTAAGTTTTATAATGGGGTTTCATTTCATACACAAGCCTCGATTGCCGCAACAGTTTTTAATGCTGCGAATGTTTCTTCAGCGCAAATAATCTTTGATTATCAAAGGACAGACTGACGGACACATATGTATATAAGTACTATTGGAATTCGCACAAAGAAATTAACTATATAAAAAACTATGCATATTGAACTCACATTGACATTATTCTCAATGCAAAAACACTCGTTTTATAAGTTAATGCTAACTGATTCCCAACATTAATGATACTTTTGTAGTGGCACGAACTTTCCCGCGAAGAACAAAGCAAATATTACGAAAAAGCGCGACAAGAGCGCCAATTGCATATGGAGTTGTATCCGGGGTGGAGCGCACGAGATAACTACGGTTACGTGTCAAAAAAGAAAAAGCGTAAAAAAGACAGATCGACAGCGGATTCGGGAGGTATTGCACAAAATTGTCAAATTTGTAACACTCTTATTCTTCTCTAACCGCATTCAAACTTTTTGTTTTTTCGTTTTTGTTTTCGTTTTCGATTAAAAATTTCATTAAAACATGCATACCGTACACAACACACACAATTACAACTACAATAACAATAACATTAACATTAACAATAACAATAACATTTACAATAACATTAACAATATCAATATCAAAAACACAAGCACACATTTAAAATCAGCTGCTACTAACACAAAAACTAGAACTAACAAATTAAATTAAACATGTACCTACTATTAATGTAATTTTTGTAAATACTTAGAATAAATTTAACTCGTACCACGCATCAAAATAACTGAAAGAAAAAACCCAACATTATTTAAAAAAAAAAAATCCAAAAAATAAAAAACAAAATAAATTACATTTTTGAAACTAGACAGAATCTTAGATGTTTTCGTAGTTAGCTTTAGATTTGTACTAAGCAGATTCCAATTTTAAAGTGTACTTTGAAAAGTGTACCTAAAATAGAAAGTAATTAAACATAACATGTTAGTACGTATAGAGTACCTTTGATTCTCTCTTCGGTAACCCGTAGCTTTGCTTGTATACATTTCTGGCATTTTTTTTTTCAGAATATCATTTATATATTTTGAAACTGTGAAAAAAGCGGCTAGATTTCGTCTATTTGGAATGTTCGCTATCGTCTTTTCAAATCCAATTGACCTGACCCAACTGACTGTGACCCATTTTAGTAATTGCCCAATTGGTGTTTACCTTTGTTTGCTTTTCTGGGATTTGTTTCGATTAGTTTCGATTCGATTTAATTCCTTTTTTTCCAGTAATAATTCAAATTCCCCTATTCGTGATCAATTTTAGCATTGAAAAATGAATGCTTATTGTTTTAATAATACAGAAAGAATAAGAAAATGCTGATAAAAGTCAATCGATTATTTAGAATTTGAACAAATCGGAAGAAGAGATTTAACAAGAAGAGGTGAATGTTTTGTTTCTTCAAACACAAATATTTGTTAACCAGAATAGTTTTGGAGCGTTAACCATGATTCGATGTGCAGGACGTTCAATTAGGGCTAAAGCTTTCCATACCTATGTGGTTCAATTGGCAAAATAATACACTCACACGAACACAATATACTTATGTATTGAATTGGCAAGCAAAGTGCAGAGAACAGGATAATATGTAGAAACAAAAAAAAAAACATTTCATTTTATTTAATGCTTTCATTTCCATAGATTCTTGAACACAAGAATCATATATATAAACAAACCGAATAATCTGTATATGAGGACTTGAAATTGAAATTGGCGAATGCATGCACCCGAAACCGTCTACAAGATCGATCCGTCAAAGCTTTTGAACAATTTGCGCCCGCCGAATATACTAAGATTCTCGCCGACACCAACAAAACAGGCTGTGGTGTCGGCTTTTGTCCACTGTGCTCTGATTGGCGGGTGCCTGATAGCTGATAATTAGCGTTAACAACCACCTGATTGATTAATGTATAATTGCATATTATCTCTCTTTATTTTTTTCATAATTTTGATTTGCGCATAACGCAACCAAATCTAACAAAAAAACAATACAAAACAATTCGATTGATCGCCTCGAACCAAACAAAATACGAAAATCGAAAATACGAAAATTCGAAAATCCGATAATACCAAATTTGACATATATGTCAAAATTCGCACCGATTGCACACAACAATTATTACACATTGTTTTTTTCGCGACACCTCGCATATATATCCCTCCACTACCTCCCAGTGGCATGCCTTGGGGCGTGAGGAGCAGGCCAAGTATTACGAGTTGGCACGACGGGAACGCCAGCTGCACATGCAGATGTATCCCGATTGGAGCTCACGCACGAACGCGTCACGCGGCAAGAAGCGGAAACGGAAGCAAGATGCGAGCAGCGACGGAGGAGGTTAGATACATTTTCTTAAACTTTTGTACGATACATATGTACTATGTCATACCAATACCAAATCAAATCTAAACCAAAATTAAACAGCCAGACATACGTTAAATGATTTAATCAAACGATTTAATCAGACAATTTCATCTTAATAAGTATAATACAATTGTTTGTTTAATAAACGAAAACACACATTTGTGTAAGTACAAAAAAAAAAAAAAAGAGAAAAAACATACTTGTTGTTGCGATTGGAACGAAGTTGAAAACTAATGAAAACATGGATCAAAATGATTGTTTAATAAACTTATTTATGACAATAAGTAGATTTAGGAAATTCGTAGAAAACTCACCCCACTAATTAATTTGCCCTGTAAATAATTTGCATCCTACTTGCTTAACTCCAAACTGTTTACAGGCAGTTTTCCCTCTCGGCATTGCCGAAACTATTTTGTAATAATTCATTTTACCAAATAGTACACATATCATTCATCAACCATTGTCGTATGTATGTATCCATATATTTATGTATGTCTGATTGTCAATAAGTGATAACGATCAAAAATTACAATCAGCTAGTTTTATAATCCCATTGCCTGCACGATATAATTTTCTATTGATATGACTCTTATGTGTGTGTATGTAGCATCAGCATACCGTATAATTATAAGTACTCATCCAGTATAAGTACTTAGGTTGCATACTACCATATACCATGTATACGTAGGCACTTATACTACTAGAAAATAGAAAATAATTTCCATGTGTGTATACAGTATGCAGTATAAGTTAAAGTAAATATATGTATAATGACTTAGACCTCGTATAAGTTAACTTGATACTTATGCTATGCAAGTACAGCATAAGTATGCGTGTACGTTGTATAAGTGAACTGTATACTTATACTGCTTACTTATACACACTATAAGTACTTATACGGTGGTGAGTATTCACATATGTAGTATAAGTATTGATAAGTACACAGTTTACTTATACTACATACTCGCATTCCTCTAGTTATTAGTGCATGCGTAAATAAAACCCTTTTTATATGAATGTTGTGTGTAAAATCATACTGAATCAGTTATGATGTCTAAATACAATCAAAGCAATCGACTAGTATTTATGTGTTAGCCAATGTGAGTTATATTAGCCAAATGCCACTAATAAAACCTTTCTATTATTTGGCGAATGGTTTGCAGGTCGATTATTTTCGTATTAACATTTACATTTGTGTATTAGCGTGACAACAAAGTAACATCATGAGCAGATCGCATTCAAAACATCTTTCAGAGCAATACCATACATCAATCAATATTGCGCCCCTTCTAGGTTACATTTCATTCAGAAGAAAATAGAAAGGAAAAATGCTGCCTTATACTCTGTTCACAGTAGAATACAGTACTATAATTATATATATATTTACATGTACTGTGTGAAATAGTCGAAATACATTTTCTTGATAATGAGCCGAATGACTCTAGACTTCATGACTAGGGCAACTTTTACCCAGTGACTAGGAAATATAACTTATTTTAAAGTTCGGTTAAAGTAATTTTCTATATTTACGTCAAAAACAGCGACAATATCGAAAAAAGCAGAACGATTCATTTTCTCTTAGTAAAGTTAAGGCTAGCTAATATTCCTTAAAGAAGGTGATTTGGAATCGTCCCATTCTCCAGCGGAAGTTACGTGGAATGTAATTAAATGGAACTGCCAAGTTGTAAATGTACATCTAGTTTAAGGCTTAACTATTCATTAATAATTTATTATTTGTTCGTATCATGCTGTCATTGTAGTGTCTATATGTTCTTATTTAGTCGGAATTGTAATGAATGCTTAAACTAACTTTCTGCTGCTCAACTAACAACTCGAACATGTTCACTTATGGTGCCTTTATAATGCAACAACTTCCAAAACCAATCTTAAATTCTTTTCCGTAGGTAACAATATGAAAAAGTGTCGAGCGCGATTTGGACTGGACCAGCAGAATCAGTGGTGCAAGCCCTGCAGGTAGGTTACAAATTGAATGTAATTTTTAAGTTGACAGCTTGTTTAAGATATTACATACTGCGTTTATGATAAGAAATCCATCAGTTATTCACATTGCAAATTTCAAATTGTCACAGCGTGTCCAAACTTACAAAATGAGTTCCCAGACTTGCTTAAAAAAAAACCAAAAATAATCTAGGCTGCGCCTCACCAATTAATTGGCGTTCAAGCACGCATCTCTCTGAGAAATGTCTCCAAAAAAGGTCCGTAAACATAAGCGCAGTAGCATGACTGTACATAAGTGCCCAAAATATCGAAGACATGCATAGGTACACGCATATTAGAGTTGTAATAAGCTTTGAATTAAGCTTGAATTAAGATGATTGACGAGCATTCCAATCGAATATCTGATTGATGCCTATTTTTTAATATATTTTATATTTTATTTTATCACTATTTAAGTGAGCTACAGAATCAAAGTATACAGCGTACTGTCATGAGTATGCAGATCATTATTCCAGTTCCAACAGTCGTTCGTTCAACACTTGGTTCCACTCCATTGTCGTTTTTTAAATAATTCTCTTGTCCCAATTCGATTGCTCAAATGGTTTACATACAACGAACTTATCTTATAATATTATAATTTGTACTTAATATATTAGCCTAGGACTTACTACTACTACAGTACATATGAATGGAAGTATGAAAATTGCTCACATTCAGCAATAAAATCTAATACAATGTAATACAACTCTAATATAAATGTACACATGTTTGTGTATGTACAGTAGACGAAGGAATAACAAATATTATCTCATCATTTTTAATATGTACACATCAATCGACATTAGTACTGTCTATCTATCACACATTATTCTACACTCACCTCATACCTAAACACACATATTATTCGATACCTGACTCTAGATAATAATTAACAGTAATGACAATTATTAAGTAACAAAGGGCATTGTCGATACTATTAAATGTATTTGCATGCAACTTAATGCTGTTTTCCACCTACAATGCCCCCTTCTTGCCTGCACCCTGCACAGGACCAAAGATTTTATTATTTACAAATTTTAATGTTGATCTATTGAAAGTGGATATCCTTCAGCGATAACAAATCTAGTTAAATTATTTCAAAACAAACTCTGTTCTTCGTCCGAAGCTCAAGTCACTTTTTATCCTTACCTAAAGTTCAATGCCTTCTGAATAAGCTTTTGTCGATTGGATCAACAAATTAATACTGTACAGAAACCTTATTAGTTGTATTATCCCATTGAATTGAAGATATTTTTAAAAAGTGTACTCAGCCTAAACTTGTCATTTTTGTAATAATTTTTATTAATCAATACTAATAAATACTTTTAACGCGACGTGTGTTGCTTGCATTAAATATTGAATCTTTTCGAACTTTCATATCAGCAATTAAAAAAAGTGTTTTGGTTGCTTGAGGAAAGTGCACTTGCTTAGGAAAAATCAAAACTAGGGATTACCTCTCCTTCTTACATCAGATGTCCACGCTTAACATCTTTTTATTATACCCTTGCAGAGGGTATTATAATTTTGTCGTGAAATGTGTAACGCATAGAAGGAGACATCTCCGACCCCATAAAGTATATATATTCTTGATCAGCATCAACAGCCGAGTCGATATAGCCATGTTCGTCTGTCCGTTCGTCCGTCTGTCTGTTTCTATGCGAACTAGTCTCTCAGTTTTAAAGCTATCTTAATGAAACTTTGCAGAAGTCCCTTTTTCTGTTGCACGCAGCACATATGTCAAAACCAGCTGGATCGGACCACTATATCAGGAACGATCGGTCGAAAATTAAGTTTTTGTATGAAAAAACATTTTGTTTTTCAAGATATCTTGACCAAACTCGGCATTTATTGGTTTTACTATGCTCCTCATATATATGCAAAATCCTATTAAGATCGGACCACTATATCATATAGCTGCCATAGGAACGATCGGTCGAAAATTAATTTCTTATATGGAAAAAATTTTGCTTATCAAGATATCTTGACCAAACTCGGCATTTATTAGTTTTACTAAGCTCCTCATATATATGCAAAATCCTATTAAGATCAGACCACTATATCATATAGCTGCCATAGGAACGATCGATCGAAAATTAAGTTTTTGTATGAAAAAACATTTTGTTTTTCAAGATATCTTGACCAAACTCGGTATTTATTAGTATTACTATACTCCTCATATATAGGCAAAATCCTATTAAGATCGGACCAGTATATCATATAGCTGCCATAGGAACGATCTGTCGAAAAGTAGGATCTTGTATGAAAAACATTTTGTTTTTCAAGATATCTTGACCAAACTCGGCATTTATTAGTTTTACTAAGCTCCTCATATAAATGAAAAATCCTATTAAGATCGGACCACTATCATATAGCTGCCATAGGAACGATCGGTCGAAAATTAATTTGGATGGAGCATTTTTTGTTTTTCATGATTTTTCGATTAAACACGGCATTTAAAGATTTCACTATGCTCCCTTCATTTTTGCAAAATCTTATTTACATCGGTTTTTGATTAAAAGCCTTTTTTTTTGTTTATCAATATACCTTGACCAAACTCGGCCTTAACCATTTTCTCGGCATTAAAAAGTTGGGTCTGCAAGGGTATTAGATCTTCGGCATGCCGAAGATAGCCCTTCTTTCTCGTTTTACCTATATAATGGGTAAAGGAATATACAAGTATTATTCAAAAGTATATTTTATAAAAACATTAGTTCATTGCTTTGTGCACTTGTGTGCATAGCGTTCTTACTGCATAGCTGAAGTTTACATACATCTTAAACTCTACGTCTATTTGAAAACATATTTAAAGTCCGTCGAATAACAAACGAAAAGTAGGAATCAACAGTTTCCACTCATGTAGGTCTTGTGGAGAGAAGCTAGAATCCGAAAAGTAGATTTTCGAATTTTGCTAAAAATGTATCAAATAATTCTCACAAAGATGTTTGTTCCACAGTTGCAAGTGGAAATTCCCAAAATGCTGAAACACATATTCATTTATTTTTTACGTAGGGCTTAAAAAATAAGTGTTAAGCCGATCGGACAGAACTTGAAACTACGCCCATTTAACCTTTGTACCGCGTTTACCAAGAAGGCAGGATTTGGCGAATGTGTAATTAGATGAATTTCCAATATTGCTCAAACACGTATTCAATAAGTTCATTTTCATTTTCCCACAAGGAAGATTGGATTCTGCAAAAAGTCTTAAGCACGTCTCAAATAATTTTTCGTAAAGAACCTTGGAAATTAACAAACAGTTCAAGGATATTATATTTTTGATCTTTGTTGTGGATAGCATTTCGCCAACAATTTTCAAAATCATATTCGCTTTTTTCGAGAGAAACTTCGTGAAAATCTTTTGTATGAAACTTTTTTGTTTACAATCGGGTCGGCTTCGAACTCATTTTCATAGATCTTTGTGAGAATTAATTCACTGTCTATTTTTCGCGAGAACAGTTGATTCCAACTTCGTGTACTTTATTCGATAACCTCTAACATTTTTTTTTCAATGCGTGGAGTTCAAGGTAGTACGGGTAGTTTTAAAATTTCCGAATGCGGAACTGAAAAAAAAGCTTATATCTGAAATTATAAGCATAAGATTTGCACGGACAATATCGGGTTTCTATATATAAAACTGTTTGTCCTGACTGACTAACTGACTGATTGGGAATCAAGCTGAAATTTGTACTGTAGTTACCGTATGTGTTAAAGATGCATGCTAAGGCGGGATTTTGCAAAATTCCACCCGAAAGGGAAAATAGGGAAAATCCTGGTATAAAAATCTTCCACCTACTATCCGATCGACGTCAAACTCATTTAAAAATGTAATTAATTTAAGCATTTACTTGGGGACTTGGGGACACCCTGAATGTTCTTCCACAAACACTAAATACTACTAAATGTATTAAAAATGAGTAAAAATGGTATTGCTTTTGTGCAAATGTATGTAACAGGCAGAAGAAAGCATTTCCGTCCCCATAAAGTACATATATTTTTGATCAGCATTAAAAACCCAGTCGATCTAGCCATGTCCGTCTGTCGGCAAGGATCTCAGAACCTATAAGAGCTAGAGACTAGCAATTGAATTGAACGTGGGTCCTCATGGTGCCCGCGCAGTACGATTTTGTTTCCGATAATGGATAACTTGTCCCGTTTCCGATATTTCGACAAAAATTAATATCGAAACCCTGTTCTCTTACTATTTTTATACCCTGAACCCATTAAAAATGGGTAAAAAGGGTATATTGTATTTGTGCAAAATGCAAATGTATGTAACAGGCAGAAGGAAGCATCTCAGACCCCATAAAGTGTATATATTCTTGATCAGCATCAATAGCCGAGTCGATCTAGCCATGTCCGTCTGTTTGTCCGTCCGTCCGTCCGTCTGTCCATATGTATGAACGCAAGGATCTCAGAACCTATAAAAGCTAGAGAGCTCAAATTTTAGATGTAGGTGCTCCTAGTGCCTGCGCAGATCGAGTTTTCGATAATCGATAACTTACTCCGTTTCCAAGCAATCGATAAAAATCGATATCGACATCCTGTTTTTTGAGCAAATTGGGTAAATAATTAGAGCTAGAGTCACCAAACATGATATGTTGCTTCTAGAATATTATATATATGTCAAGTATCTTTCATTTTATATCTATCGCCACCTCCCTGCTACCACCCCAGAGCTATAAATCAAGTTAATAACCCAACTTGTATTGCCAACTAATTTACGCCACAATTTAAATGCAATTGACTTTTTGAGAATACATAAATATTCTATGGTGCAACAAGATATACTGTAGAAAATTTCATTAAGATCGGTTTTTGTTTTGTTTTTCGGTATTTTGACTGCGCACTGCTGCGCACGTGTTGCGACGCAATTTGCAAGAATTTATATGTATATACATGTATAGTGTACAGTGTACATTGTACACACACACATTCATGCGCGTCTGCTTCGAATTCTGTCTTCACTGCGATTGTTTTCTGTGAGGCTATTTTTATTGGTTTTTTTCTCAATTATACTCAATTATTTGTGTCGATGTTGAGTAGAGGGAGTGGCAAGTGGTGCAGTCTGTCGCGAGTTCGAGTCCTACCGGAGAAAGTGAATATGCGGTCAGTTGCGAGTTCAAAACCCTGCCAACGGAAACCTTTATTAATTTAAACGAGCTCCATTTGGTGTTCGAATAAGAGGGTTCAGGGTATTCCCTAGTCGGGAGCTCCCGACTAGAACCTCTTACTTGTTACTCATTTTAAATGAGTTCAGGGTTTATACCCTAATTATAGATTTGGTTTTTGCCACATTTATACTTTTATTCCTAAGAACAACAAGTTTTCCCATGAATGAGAGTGTGCGATGGTGTATTTTTGTGTATGTTTTTAGATATTCAAGGATAATGAAAATGGAAGGTGCTGGGTAAATGGTAACTGCTCGACTGGAACTCTTTGGGTCTAGATCACTTTAACTTTTTAGTATAATGTTCGCTCCTGGATTTTATACCCTTGTAGAGGGCGTTGTAATTTTGTAATGAAATGTGAGTCGCATATAAGAGGACATTCCCGCCTCTATAAAGTATTTATATTCTTGATATCAACCACGGCGTCGATATCCATCTGCCCATCTCTCTATTTCTATGCAAGCTAGTCTCTTAGTTTATGTATATCTGTCAGATCGGACCGCTATATATAGCTGCTGTAGAAAAGATTAGTCATAAATAAGATTCTTGTATGAAAACTTTACTTCTATAACATACAGCTCTATAGGAAGAACCGGTCAAAAATTTATTTTTGTCTCTCAAAATATTCTGTTTTTCAAAATATTTTCACCAAATTCGGCAATTACGTACTTCACTGCTCTGCTTATATATTTTCCAAATCGCAAGCCAAATGTCTACAAGGTTAGTTGTATATAGAGACCCACTTACTATGTCTGATTACAAAAACATGCCGATCCGTAAAGATTTTGAGCATGCAAAAATCCTGCCCACCCCGCAGCTTTTTGTCGCGATACCCTCCAGATCCCATCTTTGCTTTGAAGTGTAGAAACACTTACGAAAATTTATATTTTTTTTATTATTTCCTAGTATATGACAACAATGAACAGTAACACATAAACCTATATGAAACCAGTTTAATTGTAGGGTTTAAAAATAAATATTTTATTCCGAAGTCTGAGGTTTTTCCATCTAAACATCTAAACAAATCCATGAACTTTAAAGATAAACTTCCACTCTGACTAATTGTGTTCGCTTAAAATTATTTATATGTGCATATTCAAAAAATGGTATTTTTTAAAAATCGAACAAAATATTTTTTGTTTTGTTTTTAATGTCGCAATAAACGTTTATTAATGACAAATTCATTAAACTGGCAATCGATTTTTTCCCATTTTCTACCCCTTTTGGCGCTAATCTAATTTTATCATGAAGTGTGGTACGCATAGAAGGAGACATCTCCGTCCCCATAAAGTGTATAAACTCTAGATCAGATTAACAGCCGAGTTGATATAGCCATGTCCGTTCGTCTGGATCTATGCGAACTAGTCTCTCAGTTGTAAAGCTATAACTTTGCCTAGGTCCGACTTTCCGTCGTTCTGTTGCAGGGTCGGAACCGAGACGGTCGAAAAGATTCTTTTGGTGTGAAAAACTTATGTCTCGACCAAACTCGGAATTTATTAGTTTCGTATATAAACAAAATCTTATCAACATCGGAGTACTTTATCATATAGCTGCCATAGGAACAATCCGTCAAAAATAGGTTCTTAGATGGCAAAATTGTTTTTCAAGATATTTTCATCAAAACACAGCACTGCGAGCTTCTACAAGGGTTATAAATCCTCACTTTCTCGATTAGTCAGAATATGCTAAAAATTGAATATTTCCTAAACTATTTAATTTTTAAATATGTTTAAAGGACATAATTGTTGCTATTGGCTTTCGTTTGCATTAGCAGGGCCAGAAAATCATAAAAAGATATCGGCTTATCAATTTAGAATTGCATTATATTTTGTTTCACTACTTTCTTATTTTACACTGGATTTTTTAGTCTTTGAGTTGACTATAATAGAGCTTTGCGTGTTAGATGATTGCTCAATTCTGGTTCTGGCATTAGGACTAAATGATCCTTAATTAACAAATTCAAAATACACACACATACAAACAAGCACACATACAAACAATATGCCTTTTTTTATTGAGTAAACCAAATGTTGACGAATACAATTACCGTTCTTTTCTTATTGCTTAACCAAATAACATTTTGGACTTTCTTAATTCAGTCCCAGTGTGGGTTTGGGCGTCATTTCTTCGGCGAGCAACAGTACCGTTGGCGGAATTGTCAGCGGTCCAGGTGTCAATAGCATAAGTGTCGGCATGCTGACGCCTGGCATGGTGGGGGCTACTGTCATGCTGCCAAACTCGTCGTCCAGTTCTTCATCGTCATCTACATCGTCTTCGCACACGCACACACACTTGCAGATGATGCCCAGCAATAACGGAAACGGATCGGCAGCACCTCTCAATGGTGGCGCCTGTACACAACCTGGTGGTGGTGGTGGTGCTGGTGTTGGCGGAGGCGGTGGCGGTGCGACTGGCGGTGCCGCGAGCACACAGCAGCTGTCACCGCAGGCACCCCCGACCTATGTTAATTTGTAAAAAGACGATGGCAGACCGCGGCGAAAATAAGCAGGCAACCCCCCGGACAACAACCTGCATCCGCAGCCGCAACCGCATCCGCATCCTAAACTCCATTGCAGCCCAAACAAGAGGCAGGCGTACGACTCAGCATAAATGCCAGTAAATAACGTATATTTACATATACATAATTGTACATAATTCAGTGAATTCTAATTTGCATTACGATTAACCAAGCAACATATTCAAATTATTATACTCTTTGCAAAAAGCTAGCATTAAGCCGCATTAGCATTAATTTTTAAAAACAAACGACATTATTATTTTTATAATACAGCATTTATGTTTTTTTTTTTTTTTTGCCGAGAAACGGCTTTTTATATCCGTGCAAAAATCTTAAAGATATAAAAATACTAACAAACGATTAATTCACTTTCCAAGCTGATTTTCATTTTAATTTTTAATTTTGATAATGACACGTGCAATGTTTCGAGATCAGAACCAGATCAAATGGTCCTTTATATCAAGTCCTTGATATTAAGCTAATACACATTGATAATAAATATGTGGATGAGCAATTGTTTGTCCAAGCGAATCGGTTTGCATCAGGTTGAATCAGATGATTCATTCAGATAGTTTTTTAAATTTATAAATAACTTTTACCAATTCCTCCTTTCGCCAAAGATTATTATTATTATTAGTATATAAATGAATTATATAAATATGAAATTGGCCATTAATGAGCATTATGTGGATATTCTTGTAGCATTTATTTTTTTCTTTCCCTTTTCTTATTGTATATCGTTTTCATTTCCTTTCCGATTGACGTTGAGTACAGACTTGTTGATCTAGTCAATTTCTATTTTAAAAGTAGGTTAATAATAAGGTGCGCAACAATTTATAAAAGAATAATGCGACTTGTTCAGTTATAATAACTGTGCTAATGCGGCATGCAATGATGCTAAGGACTAAGAAATTATATCAAATACAAAAATATTTCATATGTATATGAATGAAACTTAGTTAATTCTATGTACATAAATACTATTGCTTACCTGTGTAAGTGCTAAGTAATAAAATTAAATGTAAATGTAATGATTTTGATCATATACGAATATTATTTTGGCCACTTGTGGCCTTTGATCAAATTTGTATATTGATTGTAGGGAATTATTTTTGATGTGCATATATCAATACACATATACATGCGCTTGTGTATATGTATACGTATATGTATATGTTTATATATATATATATATATATGTATGTATCTTTGATAATTTAAATGTGTTGTACTTAAAACCGAGCTCAATTTTACATTTTTGCTAGAGCTGTTTGTTATTGTTGTCGTTGCTGTTGTTGTTGTTGCTGTTGTTGTTGTTGTTGTTGTTATTGCAGTTTGTTGCCTTTTAATTTGACTTTGTGAACGAACATGGTCCGTTTTATGACGAAACTGGC
Source organism: Drosophila littoralis (assembly GCA_018903485.1). Taxonomy (NCBI): domain Eukaryota; kingdom Metazoa; phylum Arthropoda; class Insecta; order Diptera; family Drosophilidae; genus Drosophila; species Drosophila littoralis. Next base: position 699,155 of record JAEIGF010000234.1, on the reverse strand, counting down.
TTTTCTTTTAAATGTTGTATCATTGTTATGTTTATTGAACCACCGTTTATGACTTTTAACCATTATTTATTACACAACTGATGATTTATTACGTATTATTGACTGCGATGAACACGTTTAAGTGTATTGATTGCTAATTCTACCATTTCAGTTACCTATTTATAAATATTATTTTTGTTTTTTGTTAGTACATTTCGAAATGTCTGCAGATAAATTATTATTATGCATGCTGGCTGGAACGTGCATTATTGGAAGTGCTGATGCTCTAATCTGTATGCTTATATGATACGTCTTGAAATATACTTTATTTACTTATTTTTATGGTCATTGGAATGTGCGTCCGATTATCAGTATAGCTTTACCATTGCCCATATCGATTTTGTAAATGATATGCGTAATCAAAATCTTAAGGCAGATTGAAACAGTTTTATTATTGGGATAATTTATTCGTTAATTTCGGATTTCTATTAATTTTTTCAAATTTTAAACAATAAATAAGGTGACCCCTAATATTATTTGAATTTATTAATTTCCATCCTATACACTTTTTTGGGTATGTTGAATATATTGTGTACTAATTATTATATACATATACATATTTAAGAATGCATAATATCATTATATATATGTTTTATATATCATATACCTTATCAGCATATGTCTTTGAATATGAATGAGAAGCATTCAGTTTGAATTGTTTTTTTTTTTTCATTCTGTTTCAGTATTTATGTTAAAATAATTAAAAGTTTCTGATTTTGTTATGATTTCTGCATGCAGCAATAACCCATTATTAATGTGTCATCAATAATAAGAGTTAAATATAACATGTCAGTGACAGCTGAAACATGACCATTTTATATTTTAAAGTTTCTGTTGTATAGATTGGGGCGTTATGAAGAGTTGTGGAACGCTTATTTTTTGGTTTGACCCATCTGACTAATTGAAAGTTTTTGATTTATTGTAATATTATTCAACTTTACATTTCAATTCCAGTTAACATACAATCAAGAACAATTTGTTGTTAAATCAAATAATTAGTACAGAATTAATTGGTAAACTTTAATTGTTTATCAATAAATAAATAAATAAACTAACAAAAGCTTATTATTATTATTATCATTATTATAATTATGATTGTATAGGTTTTTTTATAACCGAATCAAAAAATAGTTAAAGATGTTAAATATAATAAATTCATGAATAATAACGATGTAAGATAAATCTGGCATTTGAATGCCCATCGCCAGGTTGAAAAGAAAATAGAGTTATGGGCGTCGCTTTGACCTTAAAATCTGCTCTCAACCCTGCTTAGTCAACAGTGGCCCGCTCTCTTGATTTGAAATTGTATGCACTTGATTCATTTAATATGTAATACCTTCTTTTCAACTATTTTTTTGCACGATCGATAGTATATTCAATGCTACTTATTCAATGCTACTTAAGGCCCGGCCGTACCGTGTGCATGCACTTATTAAGTGAATGGTCTTTTCTGCATATGTTGTGGAATGCCTTCATATTTGCAAATACCACATTTACCAATGCTTCAATTCTCATTTGTATCTAACTAATAATTCATATTGTATACGTTTCTTTTAATCCCGCAGACGCAAAAAGAAATGCATTCGCTACATGGAGGCATTACATGGAAACGGCGCGCTGGCGAACGGTAGCGGCATGGATGATGCTGGCAATATGAGCCAGTTGAGTGATGATGACGACGATGACGACGAACTGGGTGGTGCCAGCTGTGGCAGCGGGGATGAGAACGAGAATAATAAAATGGCCGACAACGAGGACACAGAGTCAATGAGTCAGTCGCTGTCAAGCCCCGGCTGCCTGAGCGGATTGTCCAGTGTGCAGAGTCCATCAACAACGACGAGCCTGGCCAGTCCACTTAATATGAACATGCTAACTAGTCCAGCTACGCCCGCTCTGCCCCCTGCAACCAGCAATATAGGCCCTCTCCCTGTTAATAACAGCACTGAGCAGGCAACGTCGAGCAGTCAATCACGATCAGCGCCTGGGTCTGGGTCTGCATCTGGGTCTGGGACTGGGTCCAGCAGCGGATCAACATGTAGCATTAGTAACACACCGAATACCTCTAGCACAGCGTCGCCAGTGACGTCTGCGACCGGAACAGCGCCGACCTCTGCCAGTGAGCGCGCCATGATGCTTGGCACCCGCTTCAGCCATCTGGGCATGGGCCTTACTCTACCCGTGTGTGGCAGTAATACAGAGCATCTATTCCAATCGCACACCCACCTGGCTTCTGTAAGCATCGCAGGCAGCAGCGGCAGCGGAAGCGGTAGCAGCAGCAGCAGCACTCCAACATCTTTGGCAACAAATGGCTTCAACAGTTATACGGGCTCTGTAACAGCGGGTGGTAGCATAAAGGCAATAGCACCAAATGCTGCAGTATCCGCATCGGCGCCGGCGCCGTCGACTGGACCAGCAACAAGCTTACATCGCAACCCGATTGGCGCCAACCCACGTGACATTAACAATCCATTGAGTATCAATCAGTTGACCAAGCGGCGAGAGGATAATAACATTGTGATACTCGGCAGCTGTGACCCGCAGTCAGCTTCAGCTATTTTACGCCATAATGCGGCCCATAATCCATACACGCATACGCACACTCACCCGCATTCGCATCCGCATCCACATCATGCGCTCTTCAGCAGCAGCTTTAGTCAACACTTCCAGCAACAGTTGAACAACCATTTGGCAGCCACAAGCAGCAGCGGCAGCATCGGGTCAGACGTGCAACCCATGGACACGCCAGCCCTGAATAGTATGAAACGCCGCAATACATCCGATCAGGCAGCAGCGACCGGAAATACCGCAACTCCCAACGCAACCGAAACTGGAGCAATAAGCGTTTCGTAGCAGTCTGGCAATCTGCCGGTGTATGCGAATAAAGTAACAGTAATAATTAGAGCCTTGTCCCGCCCTGATGTCCATGCTTTAGTCATTAAAATATGGAGCAGCCAACTAGCTGATAACGCTAAAGCTAAAGCTAAAGCTAAAGCTAGAGCTAGAGTTGGCCCAACGTGCAATAAGAACCGTCTCTATCGCCATTTACCCCTCATGACCATCGCCATAGTTGTAACAAGTAACATGTGGCCATTATTGGATAAGTGCCAAAAGTACTCACTTCATATATACATACATATATTACATGCTTATCAACAAATAATTATCGGACAGCATTTGAATTTAACGTATACAGTTCATAGTTCGAGTGTGCTCCGAAATCTGGTGAATTGGTGAAATGTCATGTCAAAGCAACCACCCCATAAAGTTTAGTTGAACTATCGTAGCTATCAAATATTGAGTGTTAATGTGCATACATACATAATACACACATACATACAAGCATAAATATATTTGGATATTCCATTAGAATTTAAAGGCCAATTGCTAAGCTAAGCTTATAGATTTCAGCTCAACTAAGAGTACTTCGGATGATTCTCCGACTAGGGGAGTTATCCAGCACACAATTGGAATTTCTGCTATCTGTTCTCTCTATAGAAAAAACTGTTTTCCCTGACCGTTAGAGCTAGAGAGCTGAAACTTACCTTACGTAATGAAAATGCACGTTTTGGGAAATTCCAAGTTTGGCAAAACCGTAAAACTAGACCATGCAACTTTTTTGTTTACCCTTCGATCGGACTCAAACCCATTTTTAAAGATCTTTGTTCAAATTCATTTGAGAGGTGTTTCCCACACTTTTTGGAAAATTCATCTCGCCTTGGTGTAATCCGGGGTCAAAGATATAGCCACTATAACGCAGCCTACTGTTATGTAAATATTCAAATCTTACTTATCTTATCTTATTTAAATAATTCAAAAGACAGACGTACATTTCTTATATTCTTTTACGATTTTACCAATAGAAAAAAAAACTAACTAAATAAATAATATTTTTGTTTACTCATTTCTAATTTCTAAAGCAACTGACATTCTGATTTCTATGAACAACTACGTAGTCAATCCTTTTTAGATATTCAAAATGCTATAGAACACATATAAAATATAAAATAGAGAAACAAACAAAAGAAAATAGGGTTGATTTGCTTAAATGAGGGGTATCAAAGTTTGTTTTCAATAAAAGCTTCTTATAAAGCACAGTATTATTTAATGATAGTTAAAGAATATAATCTATTCATGTATGTATGTATGTATATCTGACAGTGTGTATGTGTGTATAAGGAAGCAACTTAAGACAAAACGTACGAATTTATTAAAAATTGGACCTGATAGCTATACTGTATGTATGTATATGTATATATATGCATGGTGTATAGTAATCTTCGTAATCTTACGTACATATATGACTATATACTGCATACTATGTCTACTATATTTATAAAATTTAATGGGCAGAAATATTATTCTTCGATTCTTTTACAAAACAAGTTCTGGTTTGGTAATTTATAAAATATTAAAACAGCATTTAACATGATTATTAAAATAGCCAAGAATAAATGAAGACATGAGTAACTGACACTTGCTAACAACAAATAAAAATGTACCTCGAAAAAAGTGTTGTTAACCAATTTGTTTCTGCCAAGAAAGTCAAAATTATTCAACACAGATTATTCCAGAAGGCATAACTACGATCAGATTTAAATAGCTTGGCTCAGATGTGGCAAAAGTTAAAAAATGCGAAAGCACTTAAGATTATCGGGGTACATGCGAAGGTTAAGAAACTTGTTAGCTAGTGTTATTAGCCCATTTCAATAGATTTTACAAATGGTTGAAAAAATATTTTTTATTTGATTTATAGGGTAACCATCGTCATTATGCAGCAGAGATTTCATATTTGTCTTATATATGTAATACGCTTGTATGTATGATCGTGCTCAGATAGAGATGTTTGGGTTCTTAAGAATCGGTATGATAACAATATCCAGACATTAAATTAATAGTTATCAATATCAGGTTCAACTTGAATATTGCTTTATATAAATGATATGTGCGAAATAAGAGCATAAACCTTCATATGTAAAAACAATATGTATATATATATATATATATATACACATATATATATATCTATATATATATGTATATATTCAACATGTATGTGTACATACAGTGTTGATTTCATATATAGTATGGAGGACGATCAAGCCAAACATTTAGTACAGAAGTATAAATACTAATGTGAATTAAATTAATGCAATATTAAGCAAATGTGTATGCACATATATATGTATATGTAAGCTCAAAAATGTGTGTTAAGCCATTGCCAATTATAAAAAGACTGTTAATACATATTTAAATTAATTACATATGTACATAGAATACATACGTGCGCACGCATACATATATATGTACTTATGTGTGCAAAAATGCATATGTAACCACACGTGTTATAAGTCAATACGAGTATTTATATACTTGGCATTAATTACTTACATACAACACTATGTACATAGGCAGACACGCAAAACGAACCGTAACATATTTATGTAAATATGTGTAAATGTAATTATTAACTGGCAACATTATGTACACTGATGTACACACAGGTAATAAATAGTATATGCAGAGTCGAGAGGATCGCAATCACGCAGGCATTGAAAAACATTTAAAAATGGTTTGAGGTATATGTAGTTCTATGTACACACATATCTATAAATGTATTTATATATATTTGCAAAGTGAACGCTAGCTTTAGTAATTATTCTAATCAAAAGCAAAACAAAAACAACAACACAAACAAAAACAAAAATCAATATAATATTTAACTACGTTAACTATGCTTCCAGTTTTCTGTGTTTTTATTTAAATGTTTACCTAGTAAATAGTGCATATGAAACCGTTTTGCAATATTTACAGTTTTATTTATTGAATTTAACTTCTTTACGTTAACATTAATTTGCACTCCAAAAGCGTGCATTTCTTATTTGGCGTTTCCGCATTATTAAGTTATTATTTAAATGCTAATTTACATTCAACACAATTTTTTATTATTATATAATATATTATTATTATAAGCCCACGCTCAAATCCACAAATGCCTTTACATTTCAATGTGCAACGATGTACATACATACAACTCACTAACCTGTATGTGCAAAGGCGTATATACTATGTATGTACACTCAACTCTGGAGAACAGACACTTTAAACAAATATGTTGTGAGTACTATCATATCAAAGTCTGCTAAGAGATTCCGTGTATGTTGGTTGGAATGGCTCCCACATTCATACTCACATACCTTTGTACATCCGCTTCTCTGTACGACAGTTTCTTAGTTTAGCTATTCCAATTCCAATTTGCGATCGTTAATTCTATGATATTGAAAAAAAATGTAAGATGTTCAAAATTCGTATGTTAATTAACATATCAGAAATAAATGGTATACTGTGCAATTCTGATTTTAAGCCAAAATGCATATGTGCTTCCTTAAACGAGGATAACCTATTGTACGCTTTTTATCCTTCGACAAATGGTGAGTTTACTGTACCATATTCTTTCCCTATTAGCTCTCGAGCCACCCACGCACTCAAATACACATTAACGAATGACATTCAATATGTATATCAATAAATTCTCTAATGAACAACATTCAATTATATCAGGACAATGTGTATATCTGTTGAAAATATTGAAAATATTGAAAATGAAAACACATGAAAAAGTACACTTGCATATTTATGTATGAATAAATCCCTGAAATTATATATATAAAAGACCAAAATCATTTCAATATACATTTACACATTGCTCACATAGATGAGACACTTGTTAGTAGACTGCTTTGATTTGTTTGTATGTACATTTGTATTTTTAAAATGCACGAAAGAGAAATATAAAATAAGTACGATTAAATGATTTGCATTCAAAATAAGCTAAGTCAATAATAATAACACAGATTGGTTAATTGTTCCGTTTATTTTTAGTAGCTCTTTTACTGTAAGTAGTCATAAATAGTAGAGGTTAATACTAATAACATACACATATCTAGATTTTAAAGTATTTATATATACTTATATACATACATATTAAATGTTATATACACACACACTTAATCTAAACATGTAGTTACATTATCTATAAATCAAAACGAAGCAACACAAAATAAAATAAAGCATTAACATAGGACGATAAAGCAACCATAGGGTTAGTAAATAATTTGATGTATTGAAAAAATAAATTATAAAAAACCAATAAGGTTTAATAAAATCAAAAACATGTTGACAAGAGACATAACCACGTGTACCTTAATTTGTGTGCGTGTGGCTTAGAAGAATTAACATACATTTTACTTCCCCTTTGCAGATGTGTTACGACAAACCAATAACGTACTCGAAATTTGGAAAAATTGTTTTTATTATTGCTGGGCTTTATTTACAGGTTTCAAGAGGTTTTACAACAACACTTATATGCGAATCTCGGAAAAATCAATCTTTGGCTTGTTAGCTTGATAGTTGTTTAGCCATTGATTTTCCCATCGATTAAATGTATCTTGAATTTAAATCCAAATTTTAATAGTATAATATTTTTAAGTATTTCCTAATAAATTGAATGTTGCCTAACTAATTAAATTTTGTATACTAAAAAGTGAACCTGATTATTGTCACTTCCACCACAGCAGGATGCATTTAAAATTGAGCTTGAGACCGAGCAATAATAACAGCAGTAATAATCATCGTGGAGATGCGAGTCTGCAGATTATGATCATTGAAGCTGTAGGCGTTCCCCTTCTTAATGCGTTACAGGAAGGGGACGATAATGTTGTCGCTGACACATTATCTAGAAACTTCGAAGAGGCGAAAGTGACTCCTGTTCAAAAGAACGGCGCATGAAATTGGAGGATGATGTAGATGACATGAGTTGAAAGCTCTGGATGCCGGAATTGCTAACCGTTGGAGCATTAGCAAAACGATGCACGCGCTGTGCAGTGGCATTTTTGGCCCAAGGCTCAGAATTATAGGATGCAGGTTGGAATTGGGGAGGAAGTACGCACCGTTCGTCTATATTTATCCTCGTAGACCTTCTGGGTGGCCAAAAAATCAAAATAAATGTTGGTATAAAATGAAGCCTCCTCCACCATCTATATCAAAAAATGATGTATTACGATTTCGGTCTGTCAATAATATAGTTATAGCTCCAGCTAGAACAGGGAGAGATAAAAGTAATAATAAAGCTGTAATAACAATAGATCAAGCAAACAAAGACAGTATATTAATAACAGTTGTAATGAAATGTTCAGCTCCTAAAATTGAACTGATGCCTGCTAAATGTAAAGAAAAAATAGCTAAATCCACAGAAGCAATTCCTGCAGATAACGGAGGGTATACTGTTCATTACGTTCCGTCTCCGTTTTCAGCTATTCTACTGACTAATAATAAAGATAAAGCAGGAGATAAAAGTCAAAATCTTATATTATTTATACGTGGAAAAGCCATATGAGGAGCTCCTAATATTAATGGTACAAGTCAATTACCAAATCTTCCAATTATATTTGGCATAGCTATGAAAAAATTATAATAAAAGCATGAGCGCTAACAATAACATTATAAGTTTTGTCATTTCCAATTAAAACCTCAGGGTGACCCAGTTCAGCTCCAATTAAAATTTTTAAAGGTGTTCCTACTATTCCTGCACCAAAAATAAAATATAATGTTCCAATATCTTTATGATTTGATTGAAAATAATCATTTTCGCAATTAAGTGGCTCAAGTTAGGAGATAGATTGTACATCTATTTATACAAAATTTTCTTCTTAATCAATTGATTAGAAGGTTTATTAAATTGGATTTATAGTCAATAATGACATCAAACTGCACTTTTAAGGATTACATTTTTACTAAGGCTTAAAGGAACTCCTATATTTACAGCTTTGAAGGCTATAAGTTTTATTTAACTTAAGGCCTTTTACCTAAAATATAGAATAAAATATTGAATTTAAAAATAATCCCAAAATTGATAAAAATGTCCATATTAATTATAATTTTATACTAAAATCATTGATTTGAGAGTTAATAACTCTATTATTTTCGTAGTAATTAGGTATAAATGATGAATAGAAAATTATTAAATAAAAAAAGAATGTGATAAACGTTGATATTAATAAAATTAATTATTGAAAATATTGATTTGAAAAAGTTAATTGTTGAATTACAATTCATTTTGGTAAAAATCCTAAAAATCGAGATAAACCCCGTAGAGATAAAAAATTTATAAATAAAGTTAATTTTATAAATTTTCATTGTAAGAATCATAAAAATAATTGATTTAGATAAAATAATTTAAATATATTAAATATAAAAGTTAAAATAGAATAAAATGAAAAATAAATTAGTTAAATTGATTCATTAATTCTTAATGCTTCTTCTTAAATTATTAATATAATAAAAAGCTATAAGTAAGGAGAGAACTTTTATTTAAACCTCCTTACTCTAATAAATAATAGACTTTTTTACATTTAAATAAGAGATTTATATTAAAGGAGCAATTTTTTGCCATGCTATTAAAAGAAGTGCATTTATTCAAGTCAAAGCTTCTATTAAATTAGGAAATCAAATATGAAAAGGGGCTGCTCCTTATTTTAGCAATAAAGTTGATAAAATAATTATTGAAGTAAAAGAATTATAAATTTCAATAGTCATTCTGTTATTAATATTAATAAAATGTCTGAAAATAATAAAACAGTCGAGGCTAATACTTGGGTTGAAAAATATTTTAAGGAAGTTTCAGTTGATTTAAAATTGTTATTTTCTGTTATAACGGGATAAAATATAACAAATTAATTTCTAAACCTATTCATGCTCTTAACTAAGAATTGTAGATTACTGTAATTAATGCCCAAATAATTATTATTGTAATAAATAAAATTTTTGAAGAGGTATTGAAAAATAAAAAAAAGGATTTGAACCTTAATAAATGGGTTATGAACCCAGTAGCTTAATAAGTTTATACTTTGGTGTACGATGTACAAAAGTTTTTATGCTTTTAACAATAGTTTAATTCAATTAAATATAAAGTCTTTGGAAAAAGGCAATAAAATGAATCAATGAATACAGAAATTTACATAATTTCCCCTATCAAGGTAATCCTATTCATCAGGTAATTCATTTACAATAAGATCGTGTCTATTTTTTTTACAGTAATAATAATATTTAATATTAAAAAAAAATCTTGAATTTTTAAGTATTAAGTTTAATCAAATAATAAATAAACATTTTTAGTAATAATTTTTGTCTTATATATTTATATTTAAGAGTAATTAAAAATTGTTGTATAAATCTATATAAAAAATAAATATATATAATCATTTATAAGAATTATATTCATTTATATAAATCAAAAGAATCAAAAGAATAAAGATTTTTTATCATATTTGTCATTATTTTTAGATTGCGAAATTTTTTATTTAAATTGGAGTTGGTCAACATTGGGGGCAACCATCATTTTCTACCGTAGAGCTTCTATCTTTAAGTTGTTGTTTCGGTTCGTTCCTTTCAGCCCTTCCGCTACAATCGTAGCATAATTGCCGCCGAACGTATAACGTTCGTGATAAGATTCGTCTTCTTGGCTAAGCCCTAACCAATGGATTCTTTTGGCTTTGCAGAAAAAAGAACGTTGCTTATCAATTTTCTAGTTCCCGAAATAAATACACCAAAGTATTAAATCTTTTAGTTTAGAGTGACAGCTATGGTGTCACAGAATTCCTTGCTGGAGTGTCAACCGTTCTTGTTCTATTAAAAAAAAGCCCATTTATTAAAGTTTTGAAATTTAAAGGCGTGTCGAATGAGCTAGTACCATATCAGCCGGTGCCTTAATTGTGCTTCTCCATATTCCTAACTAATCTATTAACTATTAATTGGAGCAGTTGTTCATATTAGTTTGTTCTCATCAATTTCTAAAACCTGGCACTGATTTCGTATAAAGTCTTTACTGCTGACTGTTTTAAATTTTTCAAATCATCTATTTGACTATCTTGCAATGTAAAATTATTGGATATCAATGATCGATCTACTTACATGCTCCTATTCAATACCTACATATAAACTCCTTATGTTCCATTGCTGCATCGGTTAGTGACCCGCTATGGGGCTGGGTAATCTTGTTAAATCGGTCAATTGCTCACTTAATGATAATTTATAATTGTTAAATAATGAAAAAGAAAATGTATGTATTAAAGTTTTTTGACCCAAAGGAGGCAAATGTTCTTGGCGTTCGCATAGATTTCATCACGAATTTGGAGGGTGATGATCTGCCAATAATTTATTAGCAATACAGGATGGAAAGGAGCGCCACGGCAACAACAAGGAAGACACCGATTTTGCTACCGTCGTTTTTCAACTGTTCTTCCACTGTCTAGTGGCTGTTTAATGTTGTGCATACTTGGTGGACTATTGTACGATTGTTCGTGCGGGCGGGCACGGGTATACCCACCTCTGAAAATGGTACTGACTGGTCGGCGCTTCCCCTTGAGTGACAAGCCGCCACGTAACAATGTCAATCACCTGCAATGTATTTTATAGCGTGATTCCCCTATGCTTAAAATATGTTACATTTACAAACTTCACATTCTGCAATTCCATAAGCAAGTGACAGTTGTCGGTAACATATGAATTTAAAAAGTATGGCTTTTTAAATAAACCGTTGGTCGGTTTGATTTGATGTACCAGATAATGCGGCTCCGAAGTAGGGGCTCCATTTAATGGACTCTTTGCAGGTTTTGGCATTATTTAAATGTTAAGCACTGTGGAATTTGTAAAATTAGCTTCGTTGCCAAATCAGCTGTTTATGGTCACGATACTTTTATATTTTTCATAACATCGATACGCAATTCGATAAATCATCGCAACAAACACGAATTCCTCGAGGCGCATACCAACATTTTTACCAAATGTGAAAAATGTTGTTTCTTATGCCTTTTCCTGCCAGTCTTCTGGTCCCCTCGATGGAATGTACCGTTGCTGCCGCAAAAAACTAACTTCGTCTTCCGACCTAGTTCATTACTAGATTAACAGCGGTCTCATTTCAAAGCTTAAAAATCTTTTTATGGCTAGCACTTCCATCGATTCGGATACAATCGCATTGTCAGAAACATTGTTAAATTCGAACAATTTTATTTTGCATAGAAATGATCGGCCGTCTCGAGGTGGTGGTGTATTAATTGCCGTTAAAGTCACACTCCAGTCACAACCTTTCGGTTTTACTACGCCTATTGTCGCTGAGATTGTCTCAGCTAAGGTGACTTTTGCATCACGCCATATTTATGTACATATATCACATGCTCAGTCCTATGTTCCTTCTTCTTCTGACATTCAAGTTTATTTGAAACATATTACTTGTATTAAAGAAGTTTCTTCACACGTGTGTGAAGTGTTGTGTGATTTTAATTGACTCATCATCGCTTGGTCATTATTCACTGCCGAAAATATTTTAGAACCCTCAGTACAGCATGACTTTATAGATTGCATGCTAGACCTATCGTTCAATTTCAAATTATTTGAACAGAACTCTTGATCTTGTATTCGTTAACGAGTACCTTATTGCTCATTTGTCTTGGTCCCCCCCTTTTTCTATTCCTGAGAATGTATATCATCCTACTGTAGAGGTTGCAATGGTCATATGTTCAATGTTGATATGAATATTGCTACTAATTGTTTTTCATAACACCCTGAATTCCCTCTTAAATGATTGCATTCCTAATGTGATTCCTTCAACTGCTTCTTCAAAGCTACCCTGGTTTACTCCCAGACTACCTAAAAGAAATATTAAGTCTAAATATTTCAAGAAGTGTGATGCGTCTGGTTCGAGAATTGATTCCATAGTCCAAGCCGAACTTGTTCTAGATTCTCAGTGCTATGAGAATTATCTCTCTCGTTGCAAAAGGCAATTTGCCCAAAATCCGAGACAGTTTTATAATTTTATTAGCTTGAAGCGTAAATCTTCAAGTTTGCCATCTTCTTTTTCTCTCAGGATGGATAAAGCTAGCAATAATTCTGGTTACGCTGGCCTCTTTGCAGACTTTTTCTAATTAACTTACTTTCGTCTCTTTTAATAATAATTCTTACCCTTATATTATTTCCTCTAGGTCTAAATTTCCTCCTAATATTTCCCATTCCTCTCTCCTTTCTGCTATAAATTCTATAAAATCTTCTTACCCTCCTGGGCCTGACAATATTCCTAGTTGTTTACTCAATGAGTGTAGTTCTGCTGTTCTTCGTCCTCGTTTTTAATCTATCCTTTGAATTTTTTGTTTTTCCATCTCTTTGGAAAGAATCCTATATCATTCCTCTCCACAAGTAAGGTGGAAAGTCTGATATAAAATATTACCGGGGCATTGCAAAGCTGTCCGCCACAACTACGACCAATCTGCTAGAATTTAACGCCATTTACACTGACTTCAGTAAGGCATTTGACTCATTGCACCATGATCTTTCACTCTTTAAAATTATTTTTATACCCTGAACCCATTAAAAATGGGTAAAAAGGGTATTATGTATTTGTGCAAATGTATGAAACAGGCAGAAGGAAGCATCTCCGACCCCATAAAGTATATATATTCTTGATCAGCATCAATAGCCGAGTCGATATAGCCATGTCAATCTGTCTGTCCGTTCGTCCGTCCGTCCGTATGAACGAACGCAAGGATCTCAGAACCTATAAGAGCTAGAGACTTGAAATTTCCAGCAATCGATAAAAATCGATATCGACATCCTGTTTTTTGAGCAAATTGGGTAAATAATAAGAGCTAAAGTCACCAAACATGATATGTTGCTTCTAGAATATTATATATACATATGTCAAGTATCTTTCAGTTTAGACCTATCGCCACCTCCCCACTACCACCTCAAAGAGGGTTCAGGGTATTCCCTAGTCGGAAGCTCCCGACTAGAACCTCTTACTTGTTTTTATTTGTTGTTTTTGAGTTTTCCAAGTAATAATTTACTTTTTATTTCGTTTTAACTAACAAAATAACTATGCTGGTGTTCTTCAGAATGAACGTTAATTTTAATTTGTATATATAAAATATGTATATACATGTATGCATATGAATATAATATATATTCCAAGTGTATATATATTTATATATGTGCATAAAGTTGGTTTATTGAACAAAAGTAATCATAGCTACAACGCATAAATATTTAGTAATAGAATATAAATTCATCTATATTATTATATTCATTCTTATATGATTAAACACTCTTGTTTTAAGGTTAGATTTGAATAAATTCCATCATAATAGAGATTAATATTTGTACATACTAAATACATACGTTATTATTTTCATTACTGAAACGTTAGCACAATATAAATTTAAGTCGATTTATCTGATAGATATCTGATAGGCCATTGTATCGTGAGCCATATCTTGCACTTGGTAAGAGAAAATTTTCCAATTGCTAAATAATATTTTTTAATGTTGTTGAAATGTTGTGGTAAAGGCCAACTTAGTATGTATGTACTTAAGTACGTATGAACATTTATTAAGTTTCTATAGATTAAGGTCTAAGCTATGTATTTAAACGTAATTCTCTAACAAATGTTATAAAGAAAAGACTCACTATAACCGTCTTTTGGTACTTAGTTTCGGAGCTCCGACGATTTGATACCCTGGCAAACATTGACAATATGTTACTGATCTGAGACAAACAACCGTTGTATAACACAATAATAGCTTTGTATTTGTATTAAACTGTTGTCTGATTCTGATTAGTGCTTACTCATATATTAGGAGCTTACTTAGGTTCGGAGTTGGTTTATTTCGCTAAAATACCTTGAAAACAACAAAGTTTTTGGCAGTTATATGAGTTAGTAGTCCGATTCTGTCTACTTTAACATATTTATTTATTATCTGCAGCAAAAAAAAGGTTTCATCAAATAGCTTCAAAACTAAGAGACTTGCTTGAATATATGGTTCTTCGGTTATCTAATTTAAATAATATACAAATAACTGAAAAAATGTGAATACCCTTGCGAGCATTAAACAAATACTTTGATCAACAAATAAAATACACTTTGAGATATTTCTTAAAGCCTTAATCAGTAGGTACATAAAAAACATTGTACATAATTAGTTTTACTTTTTATTATTAATTGGAAGAGTGGAAAATATATTTTAAAGTGTACAATTTATTGATTGGTTTATTTGTACATACTTCTTGTTCATACCAGCAACGCGTCTGATGAAGAAATATGCATGTACTTAAATGTGGCTTGGTTTCCATTATTTTCATTAATAATTGTTTTCATTAATTATCGTGTAATATTATTAAAGAGGTAATTATGTTTTGCAAATATAAGTATTGATTTTTAACTCGATTTTAATGTATTTAAATGAAGCACAAATTATTTTAGATAATGATCGTGCTTATAATTCTTCCCAGAAAGAACTGTCCTTTAAAATCGAAATGATTGATTTTATACATAAAATAGTGAAATATGTCCGCTAAAATGCTCTCCATAATCGAGTTTATTGTTATAATAATATTTGTATTTGAAAGCTGGTGCTTAAAGATCCTCTATACATTCACGGACTATTGTATTATTGGTATCCATTATTATTGTTGTCGAAGATATATTGATGCGACAGTGGACTTGGCTCAGAATAGCTACGAAGCTGCCATCAGTGGTTGGACGTCAATATGTGATTTCATCCTGGATGGCCACTTTGTTGCCTTTAAAATTCAAAACCAACCGCCGCTTCCCAGCTTTGAGCTAAGTCCGCCAATGCCTTTACCAAGTAAATTACCAACCCGTCCAGCGACTACGTTGGTGACAGCCGCAGCTTGGGCAGCTCCCGTCTTCGGCTTTGGTAAGCTCCGAGCTGCGTGAGCGCCAGATTCATCTCCACCATCCTCTTCGTCACCGTTGCGTATATCGTCACAATTTCTTTGTTGATTAATAGAACGATCGATCATTAGATAAGTACTACTATGTTCATCGACCCTACTTACTCATCACCATCGGTGCCTTCTGGCATGGTCAGCGCACAGGTTGCCTCCTCAGCAGTCATTCGTTGTATAACTGTCTGATATGCTTTAGAATTTAGCTTGTCCTCGAGAACACCTTGAAGCTCAAAGTCCGAATAAATTTTCTGTTCATGCAATAGACACAATAAATGTATCAGTTGTTTTATTAGATAATGTTCTCCTTAGCATAACTAAATTGGATATTGGATTTTTGCTGCAACATAACTTTTCCAAAGTATTGAGAACGCCGAATATGATATGATTTTTGATTTACTTTTCTTATGTATATAATAGACTGTATTGAAATTGAATTAAATGTAATTGAAATACATCAAGTTAATAAAAAAGGCATTTTGTTTATGCCCATAAACAATTAAATTAGTTTACTTATTCCATTGAACTATACAGTCTTTTAACGACTCTGTGAATCGGGGAAGAGCTGGCTTAGCGGACAAATAAGATTTCCCCAGCGTATAGGTGTCGCTATTATAAAATAGTATTATATTCTGTTTGGGCTTTCTTATATTTAGCTCATACCCCTGTTAATGAATCTGGTTTCCAAATCCCTAATTTTAAAATTTGTAAATGCCCGTTTTACTAAAATTATTGCAATCCGTGAATGATGAACAAAGATGGCATTTACCAACATGGGGCGAAAGCTATTTATACTTCTTAAGCAAAATATTGGTTTGGATTGAGATTTGATTAATAGTTAATAAAATTTGTATATATATTGGAATTTGTTAGCAGCCTGGATTTAAAAAAATATCGACAGCAGTAAAAGAGATTGAAGTCAACTGACAGCTCGTATTTATTGAGTTTGGCTATGACTTATTATTGAACAGTATAATATCATTATATTAGCTAAATATAAATAAAATGCTGGAATGTTTGGGTTGTTGACTGTAAGATTGTAAGCTTGCATTTCAAAATGTTAACAATATAGAAAGTAATAAAGTATGAAATGCTTTTAAATAAAATGTAGACAGAAACCACAGCAGAAATGAGTAAGGTTGCAGCCCTATCTTACTTTGTGAGTAGTAGTAGTGTTTTAGTATTACCTTAATAATATGGGAGATAGACGTGACTTGTGCATAGTGTAGGGCGTGGTCCAAACGCTCTGATAGCCAGCTGGAGAGCATATTTATTTGCTGAGAGTACCACTGCTCAAAGAAGTTCAGTGTCCATAGGTCATCACCTATCTTGCCGCGTATTTGATCCATATTGTTACGAAAAAAATTCACATAGCCTTGTCCCAGGTCTTTTCCTGAGCTCGACACGTTTGTAAAACTAAGAATCGAGCCAATGAGGCTACCTTCATCGTAACGCGCCAATTTTGACAAAGTCGACTCTAGCACTGACATAAGTTTGCCACTTAATCCTTGTGTCATCGCTACATTCGCTTTGTCGATTTGATCATCAATTTTTGCATTGAATTTGTACTGTTTTTTTTTTTTTTTGTTTAATATAATAGTAATTAATTTAGTGTATAAGTAGGTTAGTTGTAAGTGAGTACGTTTTATATACATATGTATGTCATAGAAACTTTACTTACCAGATCGATACCATCGATCGTAGTTAATTTAAAGCTTTGGTTTTTAGCATCTAATATCACATTTACCATAGCGCACATCTCTGACGGTATAATATAATCGGTCGATATGAAGGCAACATTTTTTTTTAACCAGGACTGAAAGGAGGAGTCTGTGCGCTGTATGCACTGCTCAATCATATCAACAGCCATCATCTTCAGTCTCTGCTCCAAATGCTGACGAAACTCGGCATCTGGCCAATGCAGATCTCTAATAAAGGATTGCAGTGCGTCTAGTTTCCAGAAAAGGTCTTCGGAAGTTGCACAACCATTTCTGTGCATAGAAAAAAAAGGGAAGACAAGCAAATTATTTATAATTTATTATCAATATTTATTTACGATCCATTATACTAGAGCAATCTCTCTATACACTATACATACTCATTTACGTACATAATCATAAAAATTATTATTAATTTGATTATCAGAAAGCTAGGTTACAATAGCGACCATATGCACAATCACGTCTGAAATAAATTCGACTGATTATGACAACATTTTGGATGGAGCAATTATGTAGCAATTTTGATTTTAGTTGAGTTTTTAGAAAACGAACTTGGTCCGCGACCTATTTATCAAAATGCCAACGGTATAAGACATGTTTCTTGAGATACATTCGCAAAAAAAAAAAAAATAAATAAAATAAGATAAACGCGATCAAAAGGACGTTTGATTTTCACAAATATCGCCCGACCTCGAGAAATTCCTGTTGATTCAGGGGCTATTTAAAAAAAAGAATGGAAAAACTACAAGTAACAATCAGTGAGGTCGAAGCCCTCCAAACGATGGTATTAATAATGGATTTGGATCTTTACTTTAAATAATTTAGTACCTATTATTTATAAAATTAAAAATATCGAAATAAGGAATTATAGAATTGCCCGAAATCAGTGAATAATATACGGTCTTTAATAGAACTACCCTCGAACAGTATAGGAAATGGTTATTTGAAAAAACATTTGCAAAACTTTTAAAAAGATAAGGGAGCTTGAGTATTAAAATCATAAAAAAAATTTTATTCCATATATTTTGCTTGGAAATATAATTTAATTAGAGATTCAATTAACCCATCCATTAACGCTCACATAATACCCTCGAAACTGAATTCTCAGCATCTACTTTGTTTGAGCATAATGCAACCAATAGAATAATAATATAATTACAAATATCGGCGATTAACTTCAAGCAAGCAATGCAACTACAAAAATTTTAATAGGATGCTTTTTCTACATAATTGCTAATACTGATTAAAGGTGTAGTATTGCCATTGTGGTGATTTTGATATTGACAAAGATTATAGGTAATAAGCGCACGTACAATGTGAAGAATATACATAAATAGCTAATATTTATTTATTGAAGTTTATAATGCCACATTCTGTTATGAACTTACATTTTATATTAATTAAAGCGTATATAAATTGAAGATCATTTTGGCTTATAAGGATTATAATAATACCGTTGCCAACCCGAACGCAGAAAAACCCGGATTCATAAAAAAAAGGCACCACCGCCAGTCTCTACCTGTGTGTGATATCTCTAACTATAAGATGCTCGAATACCGTACGTAAAAGGTTTTTGGTTTTTTCGACAACTCCTTTTATCCCCAAATCAATGTATCGAATCTTGGCTTCGACTTTTATAATCATCTCTCAGAGATTATAAGAGCTAAGGACATTAAAAAAGTAAAATATAAGATCTAGGTTCTAGTATAAACAATGCAGATTATAAATATTCCACTTGTCCGCTTTATCAAAAAGGAACAACAAAACAGTCTTAGAAAATGTATTTAATGGAATATAGCTTATCAGACAATAAACGCAGTTGTTATATTGGACCTAGAGTAGTATAAGCGGGTACAACTTGCATGTTAGTATGCCTTTTTTTTTGTGTGGCTAAGTATACACAAATGAACATAACGCACAGGGTAATTGGTAGTCAGGCATTGAGCTTGAACTATATTAAGCCGGCAAATGTGATGGCACTAAACACATATGTACATGCATGTCTTGCATATTACTGGAATTCACGATGAAGAATTTCGAGGGAATTCGAAATTTGAATAATTTATATAAACCCCATTCTTCCGTAACAAAGAATATAGAAATTTAGCGGTTCGCTCTTGAACGACACATAATGTGGCTAAACAGAAAATAAAAGAACCATAAAATT
Source organism: Drosophila littoralis (assembly GCA_018903485.1). Classification (NCBI taxonomy): domain Eukaryota; kingdom Metazoa; phylum Arthropoda; class Insecta; order Diptera; family Drosophilidae; genus Drosophila; species Drosophila littoralis. The sequence continues at coordinate 679,439 of JAEIGF010000234.1, read as the reverse complement.
TATATGTACATATGTATGTTTGTATGTTAGTTCGGATATGTGCATAAGTATGTACATATATGGTATATGGTACTATTAAGGAAGCAACTTTTCATCGGTAGTCGTGGTGGTGATAGTTGTGGAGGTGGCAGTCATTATAAATAGTATTATTAAAGATATAATTATTAAATTTCTAATTGTTAGCATTACATATAAAATGAACATTAATTAACATTTGCATGTATTTCAATGAAATGCATAAATATGAATTATGCTGGCTAAAGTTCTAGATAAATCAACTCTTGGGCAATGCAATGCATGATAATTGGCAGAAAACAACAAAATGCAAAGAGAACATATTTTGAGAGTATGGTGGCTACGTAAGTTACTTAGGTAGGTGCATCATTTAAAAACCTCATTTCATCAGCGGCGGCTGCAGCTGCAGCTGTGCGCCTTGGTAGCTTCGGTACATAAAAATTGACTTGATCTTTCTTGCCGCTCAGCAGCCCCGCTGGATTGAGAGCTGCCGTGTTTAGCGCCTGGGCGGCATTGTTTAATGCGGCTGGATTCAAAGCAGCGTTTATCCTAAATTTTCACAGAAATATGGAAATAGAAAATATGAGCGGCATATTGAATTTCTAAATATGAAATGAGTCAAGGAACAGAGGATGAACCTACCTACCAAGCCTAATTTCGCATATCAATTCGTAAGCCCATCTCAACATCAAATAACATCGAATAACACAAATTGCGAGCAACTCACCCATACATATGTACACACACATATACACATCAATATAATATTAATAACAAATGGTTTTAGGGACCTCTGTAAGTGCTTAATTAATGTTTTGGATGAGTGATAATATATGTTAGTGGGCATTACACGGCATTGTCAGATTCATGTTTTTTCTTCAAATTTTGTTCATTTCCCTCACATGGGAAAATTTCAATTCACACGTTCTACATTAAGTTCCAGGATTAGTAGATTTCGAAAATGAGATTGAAGCCGATCGGATAATTAATCACGGATATATCACACTTGTGGGTGGAATTTGTAATACCCCATCATATAAATTACCTAAAGTTCAACTGCCAGCTTTCTAACTCTTACGTTTTGGGCTGTGCGTTGATTAGTCAGTAAATCAGTCAGTCAGTCAGTCAGTAAGGAAAATCAGTTTTATATTTAGAGGAAAAAATATATTTTTAAACATTTTTTTTTAAGCAATGGAGGCAATTCCATGTATATTTTATTTGCATTCATAAATACCCAACGAATCAACATAAGAGCCTTTAGCGAGAGTCTCATAAAATGCTTGCAAATGCAAAACACTCGCACATATTGAAATATAAATTTATGTATAATATAAATAATATATAAATATGTGTAAAGTAATATTTTGAATCAACAATGTGTCAAAGGCTCGCTATCCCTTGCGTCAATGAAACTTTCACTTTCACCAAAAACTGAACGACATATAAACCATAATGCTATTGTTTCCCGATTTGATTACGAGAGTCTTGTCGGGTTGACATTTGGCAATATGCGATATTATTTGCGAAAGTTAGGTCCGCTGGATAAATAGATTGCTATTTGTACATATTTGTTTAATCGATTGTTATTTTATCAAAAATAAAATGCTGCTTTGTTTCTTATTAGTTTTGAAACAATTGTGAAATTTTAGTATGTTCTTGTCAAATGTGTTGTAGATTTAATGCTGTATCTATGCATTTACAATCGACTGTTCAATTTGATAATATGAGACCTTGAATGCGATTTCGGTAATTTTAATTGCGGAATGTGATGGGACCGCTTACCCTTTGCTTTCCCAACGTTCCTTCTCAAAGCCCTTATGAATCGATTGAGCTATTGAGGATTCCATAAGATCCACGTACCGCACCACCAACGGTGCAAAGGTATCACGCAGGTGCTGGTGAAACCGTCCATTTCGCAAGTTATCTGTTTGATAATGGTCATTATGTCATATTAATTAATAAATATTCTACATTAGCCTATATTAAATGAAAAGCAATTTATTTTACATATGGATCATAGGATGATTATGAAATATATGTATGTTAAGTACTAGAAGAAATAAATGTATTCATAACTCACCATCAGACCTTAAGTAATCATTAAGAATTTGGAACAATGGGAATGAGTCCCATGTATCTGGTGCTTGCTCGGACAAAACTCGGTCCATGTCAACTGCAAAAAGAGACCAGAATATTTCCGCATGCTCAACCAGTAGATCGCTGAACCAAGCAAATGCCTATAGATAAAAACAATAAAATCAATATTGAAAGACAAATGCAATTTAAAATTGTAAAGTTACTAGACAATGTAAACTCTTTCTTATTTTAGCTTTTTTTTAAGTCCTCATGATAAAGAAAAGCAAAGCGGTCAATATTGTTCGTTTGGCGATTATTATATACATACATATATATTGGATTGTTATATTATGAAATATATCTATTTAAAATAAATATTACACATGAAAACACAAAAAAAAAACAAAGTTTATGAAGCCAGTCAATAATAATTATCTTCGCAGTCATGAACACTTCAACTTAATACAAATTTATAACTATTTCTATGTATTTTCGGTAAGCCGAAATACGTACACACTTGCAGAAATTCTTTATTTATTTAACAAATGATTAAGATAAGAAAATGATATTAAGCTTATTTTCTAATGAAATTTATGCAGAGAACATTTTAAAGTGTTTATAGGAAAAAAATAATTATAAAAATTATAAAGTTGTTGAAAAAATTCAAGATACAGAAAAGATTTAAATTCTTATACCCTGTAATCAATGGATGAATGAAGTGTCGTGGTTATAAAAGTAAACGAAGCACGCAGAAGAAGACAACTCCTTTACTTTACAACTTTTGAAATGGTCGATGGTTCGCTTTACGTTTCGAACCAGCTCCCTACGGTTAGATTCGGTACGTGAACCATATTTTAGACATCCTTAAATACAGGTTTTGGGCCAAGGCCTTCGTATATATAGATAGCAAATGCATCTCTTTGCACTAAAATGAATTGAAGTAAATGAGTTGACAGTCAAGCAAGGACAGACAAGAACATTTTCTGCAAGTGTTTCCTCTTTGATAATGGACATTGTTTTTGTGCTCAAATGGTATAAGTGGTGTGCATTTGGTTCACATGTATGTAAGTATTTAAATGTATTGATGTGACTTTAAAGTAAATAGAATTGGTTATTGAATCATATTTATTAAATATCATTCATTTTTCACAGGTACTATGCCTAGGTAGGTAAGTGGTTAGCGTAGTCACCATAAAAGATAAATTAAATATCCTAAGTACGACACACATGCAGTTTTGGGAGCTACTATCGTCAATATTATCATTGAGTATCTTCTTATGCAAATGTTATTAAAATGGACATAGTACGTTATATTATGGACTCATGAAAATTAACTTAAAACCAAATTTCCCGATCGTTTTACAACTTATATTATTTTTATAAATTTCTTTCTATTGCCTGCACGCACTGACTTCTAATAAGGGTACTAAAAGACGAATCAGTCGAATGCTAATGAATCTCTTTTAGGAAGGATATCTTTGACAAACTCACAACTTGCTTTGTTTTCGTTGTATGTCTGAAATGGTAATTAAAAATTGGTAGTGGAATAGTTCGAAAGCGGGAAAAGTTTTTGCACCGCCCCAATAACTGCTATTTTGAAGTTCAATACGCGAAAACATCAAAAAGTAAGTATATAACCTATATAATCTAGAGGCAGGCAGCTTTCGGCCCTTGTTCAAGATGTTAACATCGAATATATAATACTTTTAGGCTTACATTTGAGAGACATCGTGTTTTACTTTTGTAACCAAAAAACTATGTTGCATTCATTCTATTATTTAATGCTTTTTCACTAGTCAAAGACCCAGACTTTACCCAACTTGACATGTATGTTCTGTGGTGTGGATGGGAAATTTGTATCCTAAGTAAAAGCCTCACATTCGAAGTGACCAGTGAAATATAGATAAAGATACATTGATACAAACAGAGAGAGAGAGACAGAGAGAGAAAAAGGATATTTAAAAGTATTAAGTATTAACCTATTAAATAGACAACACCAACTGAAATAAATACTTTTGTACGATATGTAGGTTAACAAGCCATATACAATTCTGAGTCATGCTCATGCCATTTTTGGCTGGCATTGCTACATGCATTTAGATAATGTAAGTCGATCACAATAAGATCAAGCAAATATTACGCCATATATACAGTGTATGTACATCAACACAATGTTACAAATAATAATTGGGATAACGGAATTTGAATCACGAACCTAAACTGTGATCATGTTTAGAATATCAGGAACCCTCTTTCTAGTTACTACTGATACCCTTTTACAACCTTATACATTTTATAATATTATTATACTTATCGACTCTCTATTTAAAATATTATGGTATGCATATATGCAAGGAAATTTAACTCACAAAGCTGAAAGCTGAAACATCGCCAACACCACTTTTACATATACATTTTTTTGAGAAAACCATGAGTTAAATTTATACTACCGACTAGTAGTTATACAATGTCGCTTCTGAAAATTTGATTCTTATAGGAAATACTTTCAGTTTGCATCATCGTTCTGCAATATCATAAATGGTATGAAAATGTGGCTTAGTATAGAAATATATCGAAAATTACTTATATTTTTGCAAGTGTATTACATTTTTGGCACTTCCATGGTAGATGTTCGTTGCTATTTTCACTACTGTTTTATACAATATTTTTGTTAGAGAGTCGATTTATTATAGATTATGATATAATTTTTAATACTTTTTCATTTGAAAAGAACAATTCATAGTTTTCATAATATTTTATAGGCTTATGTCGCATTGCAAATATGTAAAAATGTCGAGGATTTTGTATGAGTTGCTATTGGTGTAAGATGCTGAGATATACGCAAGTTAAAACAAGTAAGAGGTTCTAGTCGGGAGCTCCCGCCTAGGGAATACCCTGAACCCACTTATTCAAACACCAAATGCAGAACGCGGTACGCGTTCGTTTAAAGTCATAAAGATTAATTAAAAAAATAAAGTTCCATTGGCAGGGTTCGAACTCTCAACTGACCGCATTCCTTGCTGCCGACTCTACTCAGCAGCCACACCAGCAAAAAAAAATAAAATACTTTCCCCAGTAGGGCTCGAACCCGACACAGACTGCACCACCTATAATTGAGTCTTAGCGAGAAAAGAAGGAATTAAAATAGCATATGCGCATGAATGTGTGTGTGCACACGTATACAGAAATTCTTGAAATTTGCGCTAGCTGCCCCATCCAATTGTGCAGTAAAAAACATAACTTTTGGGTTTTTATTAACCGATCTTAATGCAATTTGCTACAGTATAACTTATTGTACCATAGAATATTTGTGTATTCTCAAAAAATAAATTGCATTTAAATTGTGGCTTAAATTGGTGGGCGATAGGTATAAAATGAAAGATACTCGATATATATAATATTCTAGAAGCAACATATCAAGTTTGGTGACTCTTGCTCTTACTATTTCCCAATTTGCTCAAAAAACAGGATGTCGATATCGATTTTTATCGACTGCTTGAAAACGGAGCAAGCTATCGATTATCGGAAACACACTCGATCTGCGTAGTCACAAGGAAGACCTACAGCTAAGCCAAGTCTCTAGTCTCTAGCTCTTATAGGCTCTGAAATCCTTGCGTTCACACATACGGATAGACGGACATGGCTAGATCGACTGGGCTTTTGATGCTGATCAAGAATATATATGTATACCTTATGGGGTCAGAGATGCTTCCTTCTGCCTGTTACATACATTTACATTTCGAACAAAAACATTATATCCCTTTTACCCATTTTTAATGGGTTCAGGGTATAAATAAGCATATGTGTATGAGTCAATGTGAATTTATATGAAAGTTGATTTTTGTATGTAATATATTTGTGTTCATATATGGTATTGTTATGTTGTCTATCTTACGAGGTTCTTGTGAAAATATAGATCTTGATTTGTACAAGTATTAAGAGGAGTACGTGCCGTTGGTACTGGCGATGTGTATACCGCATGTGTGGGCATACAGTAACGAAATGGGGGCGGTCCGTCGGAGACACCGGCAGCGACATCCAATGTGCCTTTCGACGTTGCCTGGTCCATGCTTGAAGTGGCGGAAGCAACAGTGGATGCAGCATCGACCCGACCGTCTATGGTTCCTGTGCCTGTGCCATCGACGCCTTCCTTTATTGTTTTAAGTTTTTCCTTTTTGTCGTGTTTGCGAAGCTATATGTGTAAATCGAGTATATACAAATACAAATGTACTACATACGAGTTATAGCTAAATATTACTAAAGAATATTAACCCAAGATGTTTCGAAATCCTCATCTTGATTACCTTAGTAAAGTACAATGCATATCGTTTTTGCTAAATTACAAAAAATCATTTAGAATTGCATTTGCGAATTATAATTACACAATATTATAACATGGAAAACAAGTACGCATTTTCTTTATACAATGTACTTCGACCCTTGTTAATATTGGCGGACAAGATTTAAATCGGTATTAATGGCATGTGCACGCATCTGAATTTAAATCATTTTTTTTTTTCTCAGCCATACAAATGTTATTACATAACGTACTGAAATTTTTTGAATCACCCGCAATTTAAATGATACATGCATGTATGTATTTTTTGTTATTAATATATGTATGAATTTTTTTGCTATTGTAGTATTAAAACAAATGTTGATATTAATAGTTATAATAGGTGCTTTAATTAAGTCTGCAGTCTGAAAGCCACTTTCGATGTTAGTGGAACTGAAACTCATTACGCCAACATTGAGGATTCGGGCTCGAATACGAGTGTTGGGTAAAAATGTATGTTGCGACAGTATAATTCAAATAATAATACATTTTCAATTTAAAAGCTAACAATCTATTGATATGCAATGTAAGAATGAATTAAATAAACATTACAATTTCTGAACAGATTTGTAAATCACGTCTCGCCAAATATAAACAATGATATACAATCTGTTGTTCCTGTCTTATATGTATATGAATCTGCATGTAAGCCTCTCTTGGAGAATTATGACCAACAAACAATAACTAGTGCGAATAAATTGATATGTGGATATAGATAAATCGATGCGAAAACAGGGATATGCATGTTTACACGAAGTATAATCAGTGGGTGCTGGGGTATAGGAAGGGGAAAAACATAAAATATACATACATACGAAGACACGAAGTAAACTCGAATGGTACACACACATGTTGTAAAGATATAGAACAGGTCAAAATATAAAAGTAATTTTAGTTAATACGCATAGTACATAGATTAATTAATACAGTATTACACAATGCATAAGGAGGAGTGCTGCGACATCTGAGTGAGCATTCCAATAGACAGATACATTTATTGCCACATATTCAGAACATAGTTTGCTCATTGCAATGTAGATACATATTTGCCTACAGACATTTAAACAACACCTAAAAAACAGTTTAGTCGTAGTAGAAGTGTGGACGAAGTATATACTGCGAGAATTGTATAAATGTGAAAGAATACAGCATGAAGGTATGCATACTTACATTGACTATGACTATATCGTGTAACCCATACATATTGATTTTTTATTTCTAATCTTATTTCATGATGACGATAACTTACTTCACCATAGTGCTCTTCATTTTGCTGCAACAAATCAACACATAGCTCAGCCAGGTGTATTAAATCCTCTAGTTTTTTTGGTGGCGGTACAATAAGTTCACCACGCAGATCCTCTGCGAAATATAATGATTATTATTATTATTATTATGGTATTATTAATGTACTATACAATGCCATATACAATCAATATAGGCTACCTTCGATTCTTGCTTCCGCCGAAAGCCGTGTGTAGTTGACAAGCGCAGCGGTCTCCAAACTTTTTTTAATCATTTGACGCACTTCTTCCGGTGGTACTGGGGTGACGATATCTTTCATTAGAACCCTTTCAAGTAAAGACAGTGTTGCTTTTAATGCTCCTTCAGGGCGACCGAAAGGAAAACAATATCGGAAATTTGTTATTTGAAACTCAAGAAGCTGGCGCAGACGTTCTTTTATTTCAGAAAACTTCTCTTTCTCTTCATGGGTAATGCTGCCTACTCCATCAGGCCTACAAAATTGTTATTAGTCCGTCGAACCATTTTTAAAAAATACAAATAAGCATTTATACATTACCTGTTGCCATGCACATGACTAGCGCAGAATGCAAATGAATAATGAATCAATGTGGGATCAATCATGTGCTGTTTTTCAGCACGATCCAAAAGGTCGGAAAGATAACATAAGTGTCTGTAGCACCCTCGAACACCGTATCGTGCGCAATATTCGTCCAAAACAAAGACTTGTCCCGGACTAAACCATCCCTATAAAATATGAAGTATATATATATATACTTACATATAAGTGAAATAGAAATTATATTTGGAAATAAATAGCTTACCAGAGATGCATATGGATCATTTAGTCGATATTCGAGTGTTAAGTTTTGTAACGTCTTAAATAAACTAGCATGATCGAAAGTACATGGATCCGCACTTATATAGTCCTCCATTCCATGTTTGCGTGCTTTATCCGCATCTAAATAATGTATATATAATATATTATTGATCAAAGAATTAAAACTATCACAGCATGAAATTCAATCAATTGGGCGGAACACGAACCAGCTGTGTATACGAACTGATATCTAGATATGGATAGTCTCAATCTATCTCGAAATATATACACATATATACATATATATACATACTATGACAGCATTAAATGTAATCAGGCCAAAAAAATTAATCGACTCAGTATGGCTAGTTTTAAGAGCCGGCCAAAAGTCAGGGTTTCATGGTTTTAATTAGCTTTTTGGTAATGGTAATGATATACAATTTTTAATTAGGAGGGAAGTAAGGCTCAGCTCCTAGTTGAGAACCTTCGATTAGGGCTATATTACATTTTCTTATCTGGTAACTTACCACCTTGAATTTTAGACATAGCCGAATTTTTATCCTGTGTAATAGGTGGCGTGGGCTTGTGTGACTGACCAGTTGCTCTATACATTGCCATCACCCAGAGGCTACACTCGTTTTCATCGTCACATGCAAAAGCAATACTGTCTCCTTCGCGCACGGCATTGAAGAAAAATCGGCCACCATTCAAATCGATACCGAACATGAGATTGGCTATGAAATACAAAAAGGCAAATTTTTGAATACATTCATACATGTTTCAAAACATGGGAAAACATTTTTCAGTAAAATAATAATATTACGATACTTTTACACATACCACTAGCAGCTTCAATGTAATCTACTGTATATCCATCCAGCTGCATCATCTCGGACGGCTCTGATTTTTTTTCCTTATAGCTACACATTGCAAATGTGTATTGAGAGACTTGAACTAAAACAAAGTAACGACGCTTCCATTTTTTCCATACAGATTTTCCAATTGCGAAAAGATGCCTACGGCAAGTTATTTATATGTAGTTATATATCATATTAATATAGTCGTATTCCTCTACATACCCACAATGCTTCATATTCAACGGCTTGTCGAGTCTGCATGCTATCTTGATCCGTACATCCTGGTCTGGTAGATTTTTGGGAACGATCATGCGGTGCCATTCAGGTGACTTAAGAAAAACAAAATATTAATTGAAATCCAGTTACGTGTACTTTTTAAGAATGTAGCTCACTTTGGAAGAAAGTGGAGTAGGCTTAATGGTAACTTTTCCTAACTCTTTGTCCTCCAGCGCCAACATTCCAGGGTTTTCTGTGTACAGCTTTACTTTTACAACAGGCAAAGGATGAGTAGTAGTAAAATCTCCCTGAGTATCCCACCTGTATACGAAAATAAAGATAATCTAGTGAAATTGCCCCCAATTGAACAAGGGATTTTTCTCACATAGGCTTTGAAGCCTCGGCTTGATCAGTTTGTAGCTTCTCCCCATTTTCAACTTCCATTGTACAGTACACAATCCGATTCGGAGCTAAAGATTTAAGGCCTTTTACTTCCATTACAATTACTTCCAATTGAAAAGTAAGTACAACATCCAATTTGGTTAACTGTGTAGTACCATCTTCTGAGTCACCTTCTAGCTTGGAAAGGGATCCATGGGAACGCAGAATCATTTTTCTTATTACAAAATATAAATGACCAAAAAAAAATTAATTCCATACATTTTTATCAACATGTTGCTAATCGAATATGTATATATGAAATTTAAGCAGCTTATTTTTAGCATATTATAGTGTGAAGAAGGGCGTAAGAAATAAACATCTGACAATTCTATTTATTGAATCTTCAACAGAATTATTTAAGAAACTAGGATTTGAATAATGTTTTGTATTTTATTTTGCGTGAATAAGTAAAGCGCGTATCCGACAAAAAATCTGTCCTATACATATTTAGACCCCAACTTTTCAGTCAGGGGGTGTTATATCCGATGGTTTAAAGCCCTTGTTAATTTATTCAAAACCTGTGTACATCACATATGGTAACCTACATAACAAATTCAGATTTCTAGCACCTTATATATGCTTTTATGTATGTCTAGAAAAATGTATAAAGATGCATAGATATGAAAAAAGTGTCACACAAACTAAAGCTAAGGGCGATGTTTTAACCCTGAACCACTGGCAATTTTTTTTAACTTAATTATTTTAAGCTGCAAAATAAAGAGGACTTACAAAAAGGATGGTGTGCTGCAATAAGTTTATTTAAATGAGAAAGAAAGAGAGAGAGAGAGAAAAGAGAAAAGAGACACTGTTAAAATCGTACTTGTTTAAAGGTCGTTATTATGGATTGAGCGCCCTACCTGTGGTTATAACGTTTCAATTTCTGTAGACCATATTTACTGTCCATATTGCCTTTTGATACAGGAAGTGATTCCAGATTCGCCATCAGCAGGTTAATAGAAGATTTTAATTCCTCGATGTAAAGGGATTCCATTTCTTTAAGCACGAACTTTGGCATAAGTTTTCTGTTTTTCTCCATTTCTCCCACACGCTGCATACGGCCATCCAATTCCCGTCTGATGGCCGCAGCTTGTTCATCAGCAGAATCGAGCTAGTAAAGTTGTACAGAAAGAAGATATAATATATAAAAACTTATGCATAAAAGTCATATAATTCATCAGTTGAATCCCTGGTCTAGTCGGGAGTGCCTTTAACCTTCTTCTACCAACACAGAATGCATCAGCATTAAAAAAAATTAGTTCCCTGAACCTGCCCCAATGGAAATTCAACCACAGTCATTCCAAGAATTTACTTTCAATGAAAAAAACTTTACCGAGTTAGTAGCATATACACAGAGCACGGTAAACAATACAATTGCAATTGCAATTGCAATTCTGTTTGTTTTTATCTCAATTTTTACTCAATTATATCATCAATAGCCGTACTGCTTCTAATGGTGACATCGTTTAGTTTCTAAGCCATCGTCACAAGATGTCACAATGTCATCGGTAAAGCGAATGATCATATTGCCCTCCGGCAGGCAAAGGCTCAGTACTCGAACCAATTTATTCGATCTCCTAAGTATTGCCCTTGATCTTGTTGGACGGAGTACACCGGCTGGCGGGTACTTAAGTTTGAGTGCTGCAGTGAACTGAGGCCCCCAGCTTACGTAGCTAGGCGTTTTTGCGAAGCGTGAACGTCTGACGAATGGGTCAGCCGCAGACGAAGTGCAGTCCCTGATTAGTGCTGGTCAGGGAATGTCAACTGTACCTGCACAGAAAACTTAATGGCGACATACGACAAGCGTTTTCGGAAGCAAGCCAAGGTTCCAAAGGGAATGGACCGAGACGAACATTAGCCTAGGAGCCGTTTCGGCAAGGTGCCAGCCTGCTTATTAAGGTCCCAGAATGCCTGGCTCGTCAGCTCATGGCGGTACAAAAGGGGGTTTAGTTGGTCGTTCCCAAACTTTACTCTGTTAATGTGGGGGGCGTTATTTGTAATCAAGTTATTGCTTTTGCTGCTAATCTGATCTGATTCAACGGTGGCCAATGGTTTCCTACTGGCCATTGACAAAAAAAACAGAAAATCCTAAAAGCATGCAACAGTTTTCTGTGGCTATGATCGGATCCATTTTTCCATCTAGTCTACAGCTACCATATGACAAAAAAAATAGAAAATCCTAAAAGAATGCAACAGTTTTCTATGCCTTTCTGAGGACTCCAGCAGCGCAGCATACTTTTGTGAGGGCTTGCATTTCGAAGTGCTCAGTTACGCGTATCAAGCATAGAGTCGTCTGGACACTCTGAAGTGGCCCTCGCTATCATTTCGCCCTTCAGGTAAGTGCGCGAACTCTCAAAAGGACAATTACATTTCAATTGATTTATTTATTTGATAATATCTATATCTGAGACAGGCGTATATGGCTAGAAAGATTCGGCTATTGATTTTTACCAAGAATATACATGTGTACTTGTATGGGGTTGGAGATGCTTCCTTCTGTCTGTTACATACATTTGCACAGAACCAATGTACCCTTTTAAGGTATACAAATAATTCTTTATACAATATATTCTTTATATATCTCGGCTTAAAAGACACCGATTTTCTACAGAAAATATTTAAACATAGGTTTTGGTAGTTAAGGTCGGCGCAATTAAACCAATTAAATAATTTTTTCGGCAGCGACTGCAGTGAATAACAGCAAAATCATATTCTGATGTGTGCATATACACACCACACGAACAAAAAAGTTGATTTTGTTTACGGTTTTGTAAAAATCAAGCTGCATAATAGAATTTTGTAATTTGGTGACATTCAACTAAGTATTTGCAATGTCTTTGGTTGACGCTTAAGCAGCCAGGTTCATAGCGTCATTTGGTTTCCAATGTTATTTAAAAATAATTTTTACCCTACTTGTGGCTTGAAATTTTTAAAACCGTTGATGACAAGCTCTTCTATATACTTAACCAGGTATAGGTTATCCATATTTATGCCCATAACTACTCCAAAGAGAATTTTCCATACTATATGGACTGATGTTCTACTATGTGCGCAGCTATTATTAATAAGTACTGAATGGGGTTGGAGATGTGCATATTACACACAGACACATTAAGGACAACTACACCTAATGTTCCATAAAACGATAAGTTATGCTTACCATCAAGGCATTAAAGAGGATTTGATGTTCAAACTTTTTCACAGATAAAATCTGTTGAAACATGTCATATAGTTGCTCTTTGGAAAGAATCAGCTCACTATTCAAAGATTGTTGCATGCGCGAAGGGCGTTTTGTATCTTCTTCACCGCTACCCTTGAGAATTATGTCGAATTTTGCCATCCACGATGTCAACACAGTTTCCTTACTCAATCCGTCAATCTCTGGTAAGGATCTTTATGAAAAAGTAGTACATAAAATTATAATTTTAATAAACTCTTATAGTGTGTTGTGCCAAGTACTTACCTTACACGTTTCTCAATATTATTGCGAAAAACTTCGCGAAAATCATGTTGCGAACATGCTCCAGACTGAACCATTTTCATAACACGTTCCGATTTTAGAAATACGTCATGGTAGCTTTGCACGGCATTTTGAAAGGCTTCATCAGCCATTATTTGCGTTTCACCCTTCAAAAACGCCTTGAAAAAGAAATCAGTTATATTTTAAATTAATACATTTAAATTTAATTACTATTTTATATTTCTAATCCCTTAATCATTAGTTTTCGAAATAGACGAATTCATAGAGACATGCTCATGGCTAGATTGACTCCAGTTCGTCGATCTGATCACAAAAAAAAAACTGTCAGAGATCCAATTTCTCCCATCAGCAACGCACATTTTTTGTGGGGTACATCCAGTCGGTCAGTTCGACTAGAGCAATCTTTCTTTTTTTATTTTACCAAGTCTCAATTTCAGTTTTTCAGATTCAGTTTTACAGCGCACAACATATTTCGGTGTCGGCAAAGTCGATCTCACTTTATCAACATGTAAACTAATCAGTTCATTGACTTGTCAAATAGCCAACAGAAAATGGCAGCAGAAAATTTATTAAATTGCCATTATCTATAATATGCAGCACCTGAAGCTGAGTGTGTTTCTTCTATTGTTTTTGCTATTACAGCTTTTAGCTATTAGATTATTATGTTAGTTATAGTTGTGTGTTTACCTGAAATCGTTGTGTGATTATCTCTAGCTGCTGTTTTGTTATTTTCGGTTGCCTTTTAGTCATATCCGTAGGTTGTTTAGCATTGAATGGATATGATATGCAACGCGATATAAACACATACAACTGAATACGGCGCTTGCGTTCCTCCTCTTCGCGTTCGTGTTTCTCCTGTTACAAAAATATAGGTGTTCGAGGGGTATAGTTCTTTTTTACATATTAATGAAGATAACAACATCATATTATTTTTTTTTTTTTTTATCTTTAACCAGAAAAGTACTCTAACTTAACTCTATCGGATGGTTGGGACACTTTTCATTCGGAAAAAGCGATCAATCAATTAGTAAACCTTTTACATAAGCTTTAGCCAATTAAGATCTTTTTGGCTAGTATAAAAGATATTTTCGAAAGACACTACGAAAGCAAATATAAAGCCAGCCTGACGTAATGATATATTATAATAAATAATAAATAAAATTGATTTTATCGTACTTACATGTGGATCGCCGCCATCATGCTTGTCGCTTGCAGTAGATGGTGATGGCGAAAGAGGGCGTGGCAGCGAGTTAGCTCGCGATGATCCGACACTTTGGTTGAGTGTTTCTTGCGAAATGCCACTAGACGATGATAGCAACGTTTGATTATTATTTTTTTGGGTTACCTTCTGGAAGGGGCCCTCTAACTGCGAGCGCCCACTGCTGCTGTTGGTGCTCAAAAGGTGCGAAGGAGCTTTAATTCTTGGTACATTGAAGGCACTAGCACCACTAGCTACACCGCCAGCAGCAGCCTTTTGACCGTGGAAATTTGGGTGCGGGGATGATAATTCAGTTTGATAGTTGTAATGGTGATGTTGATATTCATAATGGTGTTTACTTTGCTGATGACTTGATTTTGTTGCCGGGCACAATTGCTGAATTATAATTTTACTACTGCCGTGCCCTTTATGGGTTGACCTCGCTCTATGCGCCAAAATTAAACCGACCAACCATCGACCATATGATTTGTATTCGTGTTCAGATGTTAAAATATGTATTGGCAATGGTGATGGTGAAATCGATGGTCGATATGGATATGGATGTTTTGGTTCAGATTATATATGTAGATAGTAGTCGGGAATGGCCAATTCAGGTTCAAATACAAACAATCCACTCAACAATCGATCAAATTTAAATTGAATGCGTCACATGAATTTTGATGTATTCCAATATATATTCACATACATACATATATGTATGTATATATATAGGCAACATTAAAAATGTATATTTTTAAAATAATTTTTGATTTTTAGATGCATGTGTGAGTTAAAGATGCAATCCATTTCGGAATTTTTGTATTTTATTATTTTTTTTTCAGATAAACGATGTGCCAATTAGTTTGATTTTATTTTTATTTGTTGATATGTACATACATGTGCATGTGTTTTAAAGATTTGGACGAACGTAGAACCGAAAAAAATATTAAAAGAAGTTAATTTTTGCAATTAAAATAATTTTGATGATGTGGAAAATTAATGTAAGGTCAAAATTGTCTCTAATTTATTTTAATCTTAAAAAAATGAGTTAAACGCAAGTAAGAGTGTTCTAAGCGAGTGTGTCCGATTAGAAAATAGACCTGACTAGATCGGTCGTAACATATGTTCGAACTTTAACTGGCAAACCGTCTGGATTGACAAAAATACAAAGCTCCTCAAATAAATTTCAAGCCTCCCTTTAACCCTTGCAGAGGGAATTATTTATAATTTGTTCCATCAACTGTGTAATGCCTCGATGGAATCATAGTTAGTTGGATTTAAAGTCTCTGTACTATACTAAAAATGGTTGACACAATTTCTGTTACGAGTGAGCCCCCTTGAGTGCTTGCCTCCATTTCGTTATGCCCAGAGAGGCTAAGGCTGCTGAGATTGTCAGCCAAGCCCTGCGCCGAGCCGAGAGCCGAATGATCAATGCCAAGCCGTAACTCGCTCAATGCACAATTCCTGTGTTTGTTTGTTTTGATTTCCTTACAGCCCAGAGACGCATGTGTGTAACGGTATGCAGACTGTTTCTCGCTCTCGCTTATTGCTTTGTGAAATTGTGTGCATTTCGTTCTCATTGCATAGATTTGCAAAACAACCCCGAGATCTACATACATACATACATGCATCTGCATGTATTGTGTGGATGTGCGCACAGGGCGATTAATATGTGTTTGGTGAGAGCAAAAGAAATTTTCTTTAATGGCGCTGCCTTCGGTTTTTTGTGCCCGCAACATCTGCATCCGCAACACACATTTATTCAAATGCTCTACTATGTATGGCTTTGCCCAGTCAAGCATAATGAGAAGAAATTAATAATATTTGATAGTATAATTATATAATATATGTGTTTAACATGTGTTAGCGATTTTGAAAATTCCAATCGCTACAGTGGTGAATTGGCGGAAAAAGTAGTAAAACGATTTTTTTAAACATCCGTTCAGAAAATTCATTAAATACGTGTTTCACTCTTTTCGCAAAATCCAGCCCGTCCATCAGTAGATCTTATTGTGCGATAGAATATTCGTATATTCTTAAAAAGGCGATAGCATTAAAATGCTGGCTTAAATTGGTGGGTAGTTCTAATTTATTTATTTATTTCATTTATAGCCTGAACTTGCAGTCAGATGCTAAAGGCAGCAAATTCATCATAGGCCCTGGCCGACCCGGGATAATCAGATCGGGATTAAGAGGACGACCGCGCAAACAGTATAACAATTGAAATATGATGTATGGCGGTAATGTTGGAATATAATGCCTTGATGAAAAATCAAACGTGGCAGATGGCAAAGCTGCAACCCATTGGCTGTAAATGGATATTTACATTGAAGCGGAATTCAGGTGACGAAATAGAGCGCTTTTAGGCAAGGCTTGTGGCTAAAGGATGTGGTAAAAAATCTGGTATTAACTACGAGGAGACTTATTCACCAGTTGTCCGTTATCCAACTGTCCGTATGGTGTTGGCTATGCCAGACAAATATGAGTTGCATGTAAATCAACTTGATATGTCAACAGACTATTTGAATGGTGACCTTAAGGAAGAGGTCTACACGAAGCAGCCAGAAAATATTGACGGTACAGAGCGGTGAAGAAGTCGTTGTATGGCCTTACGCAATCGGGCCGTATTTGGAATGAGAAGCTGGATAAAGTTTTGACAAAGATCAGCTACAAGGCAAACGAAAGTGAGCCGTGCTTACGTTTACGTAACGATGACGATTTGGTCATGTCCTCAGCAGACTTTGGTGATCTTGTTATCGTTAAAGCCATTTCCTCTACATTTCAAGGGGCCTGATGTACATAGCGCCGTCATCACGGCCTGATATTTTACACTAGGTGTGCAAGTTACACATTTATCTGGGTATAATGTGTTTCTGCAAATGTATGTAACAGGCAGAAGATAGTATCTCCGACCCCATAAAAAATATATATTTTTGATCAGCATCAATAGCCGAGTCGATCTAGCTATGTCCGTTCATATGTTTAAACACAAGAATCTCAGAACATGCACGTCTTTATTGAATTGTATCAACAGCATTGCAATTGCGATTGTATTGTTTTCTGTGCTGTGTGTATGTGCTGCTATTCTAATATTTAATAAAAGTGAATATTAATTGAAAAGGAAATTGTCGGTTTGTCTGTTTAGTAGACGCGGTAGCAAGTAGCGATGTCTCTTACTAGTTGAAGTCTTATTGAGGAAACTATTTTTTATACCCTGAACCCATTGAAAATGGGTAAAAAGGGTATATTGTATTTGTGCAAAATGCAAATGTATGTAACAGGCAGAAGGAAGCATCTCCGACCCCATAAAGTATATATATTCTTGATCAGCATCAATAGCCTGGCTGGATCGACTCAGCCATGTCCGTCTGTCCATCCATCCATCCGTCCGTCCGCCCGTCCGTCCGTCCGTCCATCCATCCATCCATCCATCCATCCATCCATCCATCCATCCATCCGTCCGTCCGTCCGTCCACCCATCCGTCCGTCCGTCCGTCCACCCATCCGTCCGTCCGTCCACCCATCCGTCCGTCCGTCCGTCCATCCGTCAATCCGTCCGTCCGTCCGTCCGTCCGTCCGTCCGTCCGTCCGTCCGTCCGTTTCCAAGCAATCGATAAAGATCGATATCGACATCCTGTTTTTTTTTAGCAAATTGGGTAAATAATAAGAGCTAGTCACCAAACTTGATATGTTGCTTCTAGAATATTATATATATGTCAAGTATCTTTCATTTTATATCTATCGCCACCTCCCCGCTACCACCCCAGAGCTATAAATCAAGTTAATAACCCAACTTGTATTGCCAACTAATTTAAGCCACAATTTAAATGCAATTGACTTTTTGAGAATACACAAATATTCTATGGTACAATAAGATATACTGTAGAAAATTTCATTAAGATCGGTTTTTGTTTTGTTTTTCGGTATTTTGACTGCGCACTGCTGCGCACGTGTTGCGACGCAATTTGCAAGAATTTATATATACATGTACAGTGTACAGTTTACATTGTACACACACACATTCATGCGCGTCTGCTTCGAATTCTGTCTTCACTGCGATTGTTTTTTGTGTGGCTATTTTCATTGGTTTTTTTTCAATAATACTCAATTATTAGTGTGGATGTTGAGTAGAGGCAGTGGCAAGTGGTGTAGTCTGTCGCTAGTTCGAGTCCTACCGGGGAAAGTAAGTATGCGGTCAGTTGCGAGTTCATAAAACCCTGCCAATGGAACTTTATTTATTTTTTTCTTTTCTTTATTAATTCAAACGAGCTCCATTTGGTGTTGGAATAAGAGGGTTCGGAGTATTCCCTAGTCGGGAGCTACCGACTAGAACCTCTTACTTACTTTTAATTCTATTTTTATTACTGCTAAAGAAAACGAGCTTGTATCGCTAGCAGCATTTGTTGTTGAAAGAAAAGGGTTCAGGGTATACCCTAGTCGGAAACTTCCAATTAGAGTCTATGACTTTTTTATACCCTGAACCCATCAAAAATGGGTAAAAAGGCTATATTGTATTTAAGCAAATGTAAATGTAAGTAACAGGCAGAAGGAAGCATCTCCGACCCCATAAAGTATATATATTCTTGATCAGCTTTAGTAGCCGAGTCGATATAGCCATGTCCGTCTGTCTGTCCGTCCGTCCGTCTGTCTGTATATCCTATCCTATAAGAGCTAGAGACTTGAAATTTGAGATGTAGGTCCTTCTAGTGCCTGCGCAGATCAAGTTTGTTTCCAATAATCGATAACTTACTCCGTGTCCAAGCAATCGGAAAAAATCGATAACGACATCCTTTTTGTTGAGCAAATTGGGTTAATAATAAGAGCTAGAGTCACCAAACTTGATACTTCAAGAATATTATAATATATATATCAAGTATCTTTAATTTTATACCTTTCGCCACCTCCAGTTAATAACCCAACTTGTATTGCCAACTAATTTAAGCCACAATTTAAATGCAATTGACTTTTTGAAAATATACAAGTATTCTATGGTACAATAAGATATACTGTAGAATATTTCATGAAGATCGCTTTTTGTTTTGTTTTTCGGTATTTTGCGCACTACTGCGCACGTGTTTGTAACGCAATTTTCAAGAATTTCTATATACATGTACAGTGTACAGTCTACATTGTACACACACACATTCATGTGCGTCTGCTTCGAATTCCGTCTTTACTGCGATTGTTTTCTGTGCTGCCAATAAAACTTTTTTTTTTAATTTATCTTTATTAATTTAAACGAGCCCATTTATTGTTGGAATAAGAGGGTTCACGGTATTCTCTAGTCGGGAGCTCCCGACTAAAACCTCTTACTTGTTTCTTATGGATCTTGGCGAATTAACTAACAGCCGATTAACACGCGATTAACTAAATTACCCTCATTTATCATCCGGGATGGGTAGATTTTACGAAAAGTTTGAAACATGTCTTGAATGAATTTCCACAAAGATCTCTGAATATGGGTTTGAAGCCGATCGGATAATAAACAAAAAGAACTTTCATAAAACCGCATTTCACCTATGGCCAATACCATAGTTGCGAAAGCAATTTTTAAAATCAAAGAGTGTACAAGACGTGTTAAATGAATTTTCATAAAAATTTTGGAAAATGAATTCGATCCCGAAACTTTACAGAGCAATCTTTGATCCTAATGAGATTTTCCAAAAGTGGATTTACAAATCAAATGGATTTGAGCATAAATGTTGGAAAAAGAGTTTGAGACCGATCGGATGGTAAACAAAAAAGTAGCATAAAAACGTCTTAGCGTGCACATTCATCACATAAGATAGCTACAGTGAGAATCGCATTTTCTAGATCTTACAGTTTGGGCTGTGCATTGAACACATCATTATGTATGGAGATTTTTTTTTGTTTCGAATAGTTTTGGATTGTCTAAGCTGATATAGTGTGTGCGTTTTTTTGCTGAATGTTACTGCAGTGCGGAGGCGTGTAAAGCATGTATTCTAGCCGGGCTCGACTGAAGCACTCTTACTTGATTATATATATTTGTATGTAAGTTTATGAATAAATCAGTGCACCATAAAATAGCAAGCCAAAAATACATTTACCGAGAACAGTGCACTGAGCTTTCTACAGGCATGATTTTCATTATTGTACACAAGTTTGTTTGGAGTTTTCATACTAACCTTGGAATTCCATTGTTGGGAACTTCAAGGCTGCCTCCCTCAGTGCCAAATTGGGGTTGATCATTTTTTGCTGATCCTACTCCTCCATCGCTGCCATCAAATCGGCTGTTTCCACCAGAAGTATTCGATGGCCTTTGGTTTGATTGAAAATCGCCATTCTGAGTATTAGGACCAGATGTAGTAATAGGTATGGCTGCAACTGCTGTTGATGTTGATGGTGCGGCTACAGGTGCGACCGTTTTCTGTGGAGCTCCAATGCGTCCTTTATTAGGCAAATTTGCGACGGTTTCTTCGTCTCCCTCTTCTTCACTAGAGCTTGGGTCTATCATGGCCAGGTAAAAGGTTGATCACTTAAATATTTTGACGGGCCCTAAAAAATATTCACGGTGAATCTTTTTGCTAAAATATTCACACTTTAATCAATCTCCCACCGTAGGATTTTGGAAGATATATTTAGTAGTTATATATTACACATTTTCTGTGAAGCATTTGCATTTTTAATTGTATCTATCAAAACTGTTTACAAATTTAATTTTTCGCTACATAAACGTTAAAGTAGTTTATAGGACTTATTAATCTGCGAATAATCAACGAGATCTTTTACTCTAAATTAGATACTCCTAAAAACTAAATCCTCCTAGTTCGGCGGGTTTTTATATACAGATATGACAAAATCGATCCAGCAGTTGGCACTGATCAGCATTTATAAATATAGTTTTAAAAATCGGAACTATAAAAAAATGAGTCTCTTGGCAAATGAATTATGGTTTTTCATCAACTACCATCTTCGATACATATACATATATATATACAAATACATATACATATACATACATATACATATACATATACAAATACATATACATATACATATACATGTACATACACATATACGTAAATATATACTGTACAAGAAGTGGCTGTCATGTCGGTATGCCACAACATGTTTACAATGTATGCTGGGTGTAGGGGACTAAAAGAACGCACTGCATAGCTAAAACCCGAGGAACCCCAACCCACCTTGAACCAGTTTCAGCCATGTGTTACTAATAAGGGTGGAAAACGCAATAGCTTGGGGACAGAATGCTTCAGTGCGAAAGAGCTTACTTACTGACTTACCTATTGTCAATAATGCAAATATACTAAAGACCTTAACATATTTTTAACTAAAACTTGTTATCTACGGCATTCAGGCATCACACACACACACACACACACAACCTAGTGGGTGGTAGGAGAATAAACACCCTATACCCTCATATATATATACATACATATATATACGAATTTGTGCCAATTTTGCTAATACCAAAAAACAATACATTGTCACATATTGACATTTGTTTTCACTGATTCGATTTTTAAATCAATACACTTACACTTTAAGAAAGATCTGTTTAGAATAACGCATAATTTTTTGTACTAGTTAATTTTTCATTATTGATATTTAAATTTCACAGTACCAACTAAACAGATTCGTATGAATATTTCCGCATTGGTTTGGGGTGGTTTTTCGTTGCCATCAACAGTAATGTAAAAACCATTGGAACATGGTAGCCCTAGTCCTATTCACTTGAAACCTTAATATCATTTTTGTTTTACTACTTAACTATGATTTTGGCGAAAGATTAAACAATTTGTACCAATACTGGTTAAAATATTTGTACATATTTTCGATAGTTCGTGGCGGTCTGCCGATGCATGTAGGAAATTAGCTAGGCAGCTATGGTATTTATTTAACGTGCAAATGAGTCGGGGTGGTTTCTATTTCACTACTTTTTTCACAAGTATTCCATTTCCGGCGTAGAGCTTAATTTTATTGTATATTTTGTCAAGAATACGAAATTGATAGTTCCGATAACCCAATGGCGGTACAATTGCCGAATATTGTGCGGCAACAATATGTCTTGACGATGAATATCCGATAGCTTCGAACTATCGTCAACGCTTTTGAATAAGCACATGAGATGTAGGGATGAGCGATATTTACTAAACCTGTTACAAGTAACAAGTATTTAAAAGTAACTAGTTACTGCTGTTATACCTTTCAAAAGTAACAGCGACAAAAATCATCCTATGACATGCACGGATAGTAAAGCAAGGGTCAACTTTTGGTCGTTGTTTACTCAAAAGATTGACACCGAAAATTTCACTAAGTGATTATTACGACGATATAACAAATGACTGGATCAATGTTGATGGCGAAATTTGTATACACTTTACACGAAGATATACTTTTCAATATACATCGAAAACTTGCACAGTTTTTTAATTTGCACAGTTTTTATTTTTATGGTTGCTGTCTTGTCAGATTTGTACTCAGGTTGTTACTTTCGTATTCTTCGAGAAGCTGAGTACTGTGTCACAGGCCTGTACTTAGGTTATTCCTTTCTTACTCTTCGAGAAGCTGATTGCTGTGTAACAGGCCTGTACTCAGGTTGTTCGTTTCGTACTCGACGAAGAGATGAGTACTGTGTAACAGATTTGTACTCAGGCTGTTCCTTTCGTTCTGGATGCAAAGCTAAGATCTGTGTAACTGACGTGTACTTGGCTGTTATTTTGAGCTTGCAACTATAACTAACTAAACTAAAACTAAAAAAAAAAAAAAAAATAATAAAATATAATAAAAATAACATATGTATTATACATCATAACATAAATACATTTTATTTGGTTTACTTATATAATTTTTTTATAAAAACTGCGCGTCCAAAATTCAAGTAACAGTCGCTGTTATTTGTCACCGATATTTTTTTGTAACTCTCACAGTTGACGCTGTGACACAGAAATAACACTAACTATCAGCTACTAATTACTTCGCAAAATATAAAAAAAAATCAGCAATGCAACATTTAAAATCATTGGCTGAATGAATGGATATATTTAAAAATGCAAAAATACGTAACGAAATTAATTACTGCGTTCGTTGCAGAAATTATTTTTGCAACTAATTTAAAATTGTCGCGCCTGTCTATTTAAAGTAGTTTTTTCTAAAGATTTAATATCCGACGGCTGAACTTAACTTTATTACGTATTATATTAAAATATAAGCATTTAATAGTTGCAAATAACGTGGCTGCGGCACGATTGTCGACTGTCGTGCAGCAACGATACTATTTGACGATGTGCGTCAAATTAGCGGCGGTGACTTAGTGTCGATTTTTGGTATTTTGTATCGGAAAAGGAATCAATCACTTTTAAATGCATTTATTTACGTTTTTAAACACGAATCCAACTAAATTTAAATGCAGAATTGCAAAAATTAAATTATTTACTGTCTACATATGGGTAAAAAGGGGTTAAAACATTAGGTTTCCACCATTCTTTAAATATCTTAATTTAGGGATAATGGCCCCGAAAACAGTATATGCACGAACAAAGCCTATAGTTTCAACCCCCTTGCAAGCCTCATATAAAATGACTGGAAAAAATCCACCATGTTTTTGAGCCCTAATTTAACTCATGGCCAATGGCCCTCAATGCACGCTATACCCTTTTGTAGATACATATTTCAAGAAGCCATAGACAATAATTTTATGTTAATGGACTGTACAGATTTTGAGAAAATAAATAAATTCTAAACCAACCTCATATGGTTCATTCATGAAGTCTATCGAACTGCTAGTTCCTACGCGAACTGAATCTCTAACTGGAATCAGTGTTGAACAATTTTGACAGAATTGGGCGGGAACTAAATCAATTTGAATTATATGTATTCATGAAAAAACGGAAAGGACTCACAAATAATTAAATTAATAAGTCAAAGCAAATTATATGATAAATATTCACTCATGCTTAATAGCGCAGTTTATGGGAAAATTACATATTTCCATTTTTTTCATTACACCCTATGTTAATGCAAAAAAACGAGCTGGCAATATTATATATCTTACTGTAAAATGGCGGCAATATTTCAACATTTATTATTCTATTTCTCCGATAATGGCCTCAAATGCACGGTAGTTGTGCATAAAGAGCACGATTTATCAATCATTTTGCTATTTATTTCATTAAAATCATCGATACAGATTTAAAGAAATTCTCATTTTTCTATATTTCGCATTACATCCTATGTTCATGCGAAAAACAATCTGGCAATATTTAAACAAATTTCAAATGGTGGCAATATTTTAAATTATTATTTAAAATTTAACAATGTACGACAGAGTCGGTTTTATGATGGCTGATGTTCAAAAATAAAAGTAATAAAGCACCGCCAGCCCTCGCACTTTGCTGCTCTCAAAAATAAAGTTGAGCAGCAACTAATATTAATAAGGGCGCAACAAAGGCAGTATTGAAAAAAGAAGTGGCGAAATTGTCGCAGCAGTGACGTGTGACGCAGCCGTCAAGGGTGCAACAGATGCCACAGATGCAGCAGCAGGAGCTGCCTCAGCTGAAACAGCAGGAGCTGCCTCAGCTGCCGCAGCCGCTTACCATCGCAGGTGCCTCAGCCGCTGCAGCCGTGGATACAGCAGCAATTCACGCAAACATGTATATTTATTGAAATAAAGTCACAAATAAATAAAAAAAAAACTTAAAAATGAATTATTAATTAAAATTTCCTGGAAAAATAATATAAAAGCTAGTAAGCGCCGTATGGAATTTGCGCCGACCCTGCCAACCTATTATAAGTCTAGCATACAAACGAACGAAACTGACAGTCTGTGAAAATAAGTGGATAATAAAAATATCGGTCACTCTTTTTATACATGACGATGAATAGTTTGTAATTAGGCTCACAATAAAAATATATATTTTGTATCTATATTTATATATACACAGATAATAATCCAAATTGTAGAATATTTTAACAACTGTATAAAATATTTATTTTATATATATAACCACTAACCAAATAACATATAGACCGGACAAACCGTACTTTTGAGGGTGACATTCGAAATTTCTGCGGCTGGTCCAAACTCGCCTTCGTTTTTGTTCGGGTTCGAGAGATGCCCGCATGCTCTCAGAGCAAGAGCGTAAAAATACATATGGCCTGTGTCGGGGAACGGCAACGCTGTCTTTTTACTCGCTCACTCTACAAGAAACTGCTGTGGCTTACTCTCATCCATATGATTTGTGCGATAGAACGGCATCGCTGTTTTTTATCTCGCTCCCACTACAGGAAACTGCTTTGGCTTACTCTCAATGCTCTTTCAATTTGTCTATGTACCGTTTAAATGTTTGTGTGTGTATTTGTCCGGTGGCATTTCTTCCCTTTTGAGGGGACGAGTAATATGAAATAATGAAAGGGTTTGCCAAGTCGATGCGAAATTCTTTCTTTTTAGCTCGTTCTTCTTCGAAAGGGTACCTAAGCGTTGGCATGTGTGCATTTAAAAGTTTTTGGACTTGCTATTCACGCATACTTGCGTATTTTGTATATGAATAGAAGCATTTATGCGCTTGTGTGCCTGTTGGTCCCTGCCTGCCTGTCCGATGCAAATTTGGCAATATTTTTGGACTTCTGAATTTCGAGCTCTGCGCACACACACACAGAGACACAAATGTGTGTGAATGGGCTGATCATGGGCGCAAAATTTAAAAATATCATTATTGGCACGCGTCTGACGCGCGCCCTTCTTTTTTATGATTTTGGTTTTGAATTGATGAATGAATGTTGACCCCTTATTACCTGCAGCAGCCCGTTGGGCCGAAAGGGTCAACTTTTGGCAAACACCTGCACCTGCATATGTAGGTCAAGTGACTGATCACTTAAATAATTTTAGGAAATTTGTGTAAAAAATAAACTCTTTAAAATATTCAAATATACCAAATACAAAAAAGGAGCAATTATATATTTATAGTATTAATAATTTTATTGTCTTCAAATATTTAGCTTTTTCATATTTGAATTTGACGATTTACCAACAATATTATCAGTTAACCACTTGCAATTCTTTCTTATTAAAATTAAAACAAACTGATTGAGCATGTTTTTCCTAAAATTATTTAAGTGATCAGTCACTTGACCTACATATGCAGGTGCAGGTGTTTGCCAAAAGTTGACCCTTTCGGCCCAACGGGCTGCTGCAGGTAATATGGGGTCAACATTCATTCATCAATTCAAACCCAAAATCATAAAAAAGAAGGGCGCGGGTCAGACGCGTGCCAATAATGATATTTTTAAATTTTGCGCCCATGATCAGCCCATTCACACACATTTGTGTCTCTGTGTGTGTGTGCGCAGAGCTCGAAATTCAGAAGTCCAAAAATATTGCCAAATTTGCATCGGACAGACAGGCAGGGACCAACAGGCACACAAGCGCATAAATGCTTCTATTCATATACAAAATACGCAAGTATGCGTGAATAGCAGGTCCAAAAACTTTTAAATGCACACATGCCAACGCTTAGGTACCCTTTCGAAGAAGAACGAGCTAAAAAGAAAGAATTTCGCATCGACTTGGCAAACCCTTTCATTATTTCATATTACTCGTCCCCTCAAAAGGGAAGAAATGCCACCGGACAAATACACACACAAACATTTAAACGGTACATAGACAAATTGAAAGAGCATTGAGAATAAGCCAAAGCAGTTTCCTGTAGTGGGAGCGAGATAAAAAACAGCGATGCCGTTCTATCGCACAAATCATATGGATGAGAGTAAGCCACAGCAGTTTCTTGTAGAGTGAGCGAGTAAAAAGACAGCGTTGCCGTTCCCCGACACAGGCCATATGTATTTTTACGCTCTTGCTCTGAGAGCATGCGGGCATCTCTCGAACCCGAACAAAAACGAAGGCGAGTTTGGACCAGCCGCAGAAATTTCGAATGTCACCCTCAAAAGTACGGTTTGTCCGGTCTATATGTTATTTGGTTAGTGATATAACATAACAAAATATTCATCGTCATGTGTAATTTAACTTATTTTTACAAGGTGGCATCTTTATGTTCCTATAGATTAGCTTTCTTCATAAGTTCATAAGTTCATAGCGGCACTTTAGCCTTCCATTCTATTTAATTTAAAAGAAATTTATATACAAGTTAACGCCAGCTAAACCAAAATAGGCTGACCGGATGCGTGTGCGAAAAAGTTGCCCGCTCAGCAGTCTGCAATTTAAACATGCGCAACGAAGATGCGATCCCCAGCAATGCAATATGATCCGCATGGTCAGCATTCTGCCAACATCGCTGCCGGGAGTCCGTAGCTTAACTTATGTTTATAATTGCATGCTTGAATCAGTTTTATAAGAACCCTCGAATGGTCAAAGCTGACCCGCGAATAATAAAATATAAAGAAACAATCTTCGTTATTATAATTGGCGCCCAACCAAGCTTTATAAAACTCCGTAACTAAAATCCCGCTCTAGCTAACGCCGAGTAATGGTAAAAGTAGTTTCGTTAAAATTGAATAATAAGACAAAAATTATTCAACACATCTCGTGAAAACTATTTCGAACTCAGTGATTATGTTTTTATAAAACCCGCTCCAGCCAACGCCGCGAGTATTGAAACTTATTTGAAAAAAAACAACAACAGTGAAAAAAACTTTGTTCAACAAAAAGACATTGCAATAAATTGCGCAAAAAAAACACAAAAAAATTCAACACAACAACAACACATCATCGCCGCAGCGTTCGTACACCACTCCGCACGACCCCGCCGCTACTCCACGGCCATCGACTCCGCACCAAGGCTACTTTAGAAAAAATGAAATTCATGTAAGTGAGCTGTTCAAATGTCTATCACTCCGTGAAAAAAACAAAGCATAATAAATAAAGAAAATAAACTTACTGAATTGATCAAGGTAAATTTTTTAAAAAAATTTTTTTTTCATTTTTGTCTTGATAATTGAATAGTAACCCATACAATTTAACGTAGCAATTCATGTGGAGAAACAATAGTTCTATAAAACATTCAGATAGCGAAGACGAGATTATTAGCTTTTATAGGGAAAATAAAAGTTTCAACAACATGACTTCTCAACAAGACGTAATCAAGGCCATGGAGGCAGAAATTCAATTAGCATTGCAGGAACAGGCTAAGAATTTACAAAGGGTGTTTGATGAAAAAATGGAAAATATGATTAGTAGTTTCCGTAGTGAATTAAATTCTTTAAAAACAGAGTTTAATAAAAAGAAAGAAATTGTTGAATATCAGAGGGTTAAAATCGTTCCAGGAATAGAGTGCGATCAGTCCCTTGATCTGGTTAAAACCTTGCCTGAATTTTCTGGCAAAATAGATGAATACGTTGCCTGGCGAGAAGCAGCAACGAAGTATTTGAACCTTTTGATGGGAGTTCAAGACATTTCTATGCAATTGGTATTATAAGAAATAAGATCAAAGGCCCAGCAAGCGCAACCTTATCATCATTTAATACGGTTTTGAATTTCAAGGATATTATAGCCAGACTCGACTTTACCTACGCAGATAAGACCCCAATACGCGTTATCTTACATAAACTTGGTACCCTTAGACAGGGTGAACGAGAATTGTTAGAGTATTATGATGAGGTTGAAAAAACTTTGACTCTCCTCACTAACAAAACCTTAATTACACATGACCCTGCAGCAGCAGCGGTCTTGAATGAGCAATTTAGAAATACATACATTGTATGTACAATACATTCCATTGTAGCTGGCCTTAAGAAGTCTCTTAAAACGGTAGTATTTTCTGCCCAACCAGAAGACTTACCGTCAGCCTTGTCTTTGGCACAAGAAGCTGAAGTTTCCAACGAATATTCACAATTCGCTGCAAGCTTTGCCAAAACCAGTGAGGAAAGAAACCAAAAACCAACAGGCCAACGCCAGCACCCGCGTTATCAAAACAACGATAACAATAATGGTCAAGGAAAAAATTTTCAAAATAAGACTCAAGGTAATAACAAGGCCAATGGGCAAACGAATCCCCAGTCAAATCAACAGGGAAATTCACAGTCCAATTCTGCAAAACAACGGTTCCAGGGTAAAGACCAGCAGTCACGAGCCCCTAAACCAATGGAAATTGACCCGTCTACATCACGTTTTCGGCAACAAACTAATTTCAACAGAAAAACAGACTCAACCCAGAGCCGACAAAATGTAAATTTTTCAGCTCAAAACAGTGCACTGGTGATAACGATTACCAGTCACACGGTGAGGAAAATGTTGAAGCATTCTAAGACAACGTATCTCATGATTCCTGTAATTTTTTAGGAATAAGTCCTTTCTCCCGTACGTCGAACAAGATGTAGGAAAAGATTTCGACGGTATAGTGGGACTTAACTTACTTATGCAAGTCGATGCAAAACTTGACTTTAACAACGGTATCATTAGGTTTAAATGCGGCACGCAGCCGCTCAATTTTAAAACTTGCCCCCACGTAAATTTTACTCAAGTCAATGATTCAGATGTACCTTCATCTATGAAAGAATCTTTTGACATTATGATAAAACGCAGATCAAATGCGTTTGCTGACCCAAATGAGTCCCTACCTTATAATATCAACACTGTGGCTACCATCCGAACAAACGATGAGCCGGTGGACTCAAAATTATACCCATACCCTATGGGCGTGGCTGATTTTGTCAATTCAGAAGTTAA
Source organism: Drosophila littoralis (assembly GCA_018903485.1). Classification (NCBI taxonomy): domain Eukaryota; kingdom Metazoa; phylum Arthropoda; class Insecta; order Diptera; family Drosophilidae; genus Drosophila; species Drosophila littoralis. The sequence continues at coordinate 649,096 of JAEIGF010000234.1, read as the reverse complement.
TCAACTTCTCGACAATGGCATCATCCGGCCATCAAGATCGCCTTACAACAACCCCATCTGGGTTGTCGACAAAAAGGGTGTTGATGAGCTCGGTCACAAGAAAAAAAGAATGGTCATCGACTTCAGGAAACTAAATGAAAAAACGGTGAGCGATAAATACCCTATACCTAATATTTCAGCAATATTAGCAAACATGGGTGAGGCCCAGTACTTCACAACACTGGACCTCAAGTCAGGTTTTCATCAGATAGAACTGGAAGAAAGAGATAGGGAAAAAACCGCATTTTCCGTAAACAATGGAAAGTACGAGTTTTGTAGGTTCCCTTTCGGTCTGAAAAATGCACCGAGCATATTTTAGAGGGCTATTGATGACGTCCTCCGAGACGAAATTGGGAAAACTTGTCATGTGATAATTTTTTCTACAAACAAAGAGGACCATGTTAAACACATCAATTGGGTTTTAAAAAGCCTTGAAGATGCAAACATGAGGGTGTCTCAGGAAAAGTCCAAGTTCTTCAAAAAGAGCGTGGAATATCTGGGATTCACCGTGTCCAGAGGTGGAATTCAAACTTCACCTGAAAAAGTGCAAGCTATAAAAAGCTTTCAAATCCCGAAAACACTATTTGGCCTTAGATCATTCTTAGGATTAGCCAATCATTATAGGTGTTTTATCAAGGGATTCGTTGATATCGCCAGACCCCTAACGGTGAGAATGGCAAAATAAGTGCTAACCAGTCGAGGAAAGTAGTTATCGAACTCACACAGAAACAAATTCTGTAAATTGAGGGATATACTGGCCTTTGAAGATGTCGTTTTGAGATATCCAGACTTTAAAAAGCCATTTGACTTGACAACAGATGCGTCAGGGTACGGCATTGGAGCAGTCCTATCCCAAGAAGGTCGTCCCATAACCCTCATTTCACGAGCATTACGGGACAATAAGCAAAATCTTGCGACAAATGAGCGAGACTCTTGGCCATTGTATGGGCTCTGACAAAACCTTAGGAATTATCTATATGGCGTGAGGAACCTTAATATCTTTACAGAACATCAGCCTCTAACATATGCTGTGTCAGATAAAAACCCTAATGCTAAGATAAAACGCTGGAAAGCTTTTATTGATGAGCACAATGCAAATATTATTTACAAACCTGGCAAAGAAAACTATGTAGCCGACGCATTGTCACGTCAAAACGTGAATGCCCTCGACTCTGACTCGCAATGCTCAGATATCGCTACAATTCATAGCGAAGAATCCCTGACCTACACAATTGAGACCACCGATAAACCAGTAAACTGTTTCAGGAATCAGATAATTATTGAAGAATTCCCCTTTTGTCAGAACTATCATACTCTTTCAAAACAAAACACGGCATATTGTAGGGGTCTCAGATAAGAGCAGTCTTTTGCAAACACTACAGGATGTAGTAAATGCAGGTGTCGTCAATGGAATCCATTGCGAGCTGCCAATCCTTGCTTTTATACAACACAATTTGATTGAACTATTTCCATCAACGACATTCCGATATTGTAAGTATGTAGTGACAGACATCCCAGACAAGACAGAACAAAGAGAAATAGTAACAGTAGAACATAACAGAGCTCACCGAGCAGCGCAGGAGAATGTCAAGCAAATAATGCGCGACTATTTTTTCCCAAACATGTCTAAACTGGCAACAGAAATTGTTGCAAATTGTAGAATTTGTTCAATGGCTAAGTACGATCGACACCCAAAAAAACAAATGTTAGGTGAAACACCCATTCCTACCTACACGGGAGAACGTCTGCACATTGATGTATTTTCGACCCAATCAAAAACCCAATCTTACAACTCATAAATTTTTTTCCCAACATTGCGACAATGAAAGATCCCTAAACTCTGAGACTGTGAAATCCACTTTGTGTAAATTCGATATCCAAATCGTAAATACGCCTCCCTTACACAGCGTCTCAAACGGCCAAGTCGAACGGTTTCATAGCACTTTGGCAGAAATTGCACGGTGTATGAAACTTGACAAGCACATAAGCGACACCGTTGACCTGATCCTGCTTTCAACGATTGAATACAATAAAACTATTCATTCAGTGACGGCAATAAAACCAGTCGATGTTATCTGCTCAAGCAGCACAGAAACAGGAATACAGATAAGGGACGGACTTATAAAAGTACAATCTAAGAAAATGTCACAGGAAAATAAAAACAGGGAAAACAAAGAATATCTAGTAGGAGATAAGGTTTGGGTAAAATCAAATAGGCGCTTGGGTAATAAATTAATCCCACTATGTGTAGAAGGCATAGTAGAAGCGGACCTAGGATCAACGGTTTTAATAAAAGGAAGGGTGGTCCACAAGGACAATCTTAGAAAATAAAAAATAAATTCTTTTTCATTCTTTCAATTTAGTCTAACATCAACACAGGTAGTACTTCTAATGATGACCCTTACGACCGCGACAGTTAAACTGACAAACTACACACTTTCGGACTACCTAGGGCACACAACGAACGTGACTTCGTACGAGACATACGCAGACGAAACCAGGCAGACGATAGACTTATTAAAACAGGACCACATTCGAAACGTACTACTCACTGACCTCGGACACATCGACACACTAATTATGACACTCAAGGTAAATCACAGAAATCCTCGCAGCATCAATCTCCTGGGCACAGCTATAGCAGGAACCCCAGACTTCGACGACTGGGAACAGGTCAAGTTTAGACAGACGCAAATAACGGATTCACAAAACTTACAGATCGAATTAAATAATAAATTCCAAACAAGACTCAATCAATTAACAGAAATAGTTAACTCAATTAGCAAGACAGAAGAAATAGACTAAGATCATTTATACGAAACAATTTTGGCAAAAAATAGGATGATTATATCAGACTTGCAAAATTTAATTCTCGCAGTAACACTTTCCAAAATAAACTTGATCAGTCCGGTAATGCTTGATAACGTCGATGTTAAGGAGATGACATTTCAACATTTCACTAACATTAGTATAAGCGATGTATTAGAGGTTGCTACCATTAAGGCTTTTCAAAATAACGACATTTTGTATTTTCTTATTAAATATCCTATACCTAAGTTAGTATGTAAAAAAATAAATGTTCTTCCCGTTCAACGATCTGGATTCTGGACTTCGAGGAGAGTAGCATCGTAGCGGATTGCGGTACAGACATCCAGCTGTGCCCAGCAATTGATAGCTGGAACACTCGCGCAATGTAGTACTCGCCCCGGCCACCTAGATGAGTTAATGGTGATAGACGATGGTGCTATCGTAATTAACGAAGCATCCGTAAACATCTCAGGATACTCAGGCTCATCGTCATTCATCTCTGGAACTTACCTGGTCAACTTCGATGACGAAATTGTAATTAACAACACACGATACGTCAACAACTATGGTGTCTTCAGAAGGAAGCCTGTGGTTTCAGCGGTCACTCAAATCAACGTGACTAAACATCGGGAACACCTGAGCTTACCTCTTCTACATGAGATGAGTACGATAAACCTGCAACGCATCCGCCAACTAAAATCTGCGCTGACTTACGGACCCATATGGAGTGGAGGAGTCACACTAACGGTTGTCTTCTGTTTCTTGGTACTAGTGCAAAGGATTCGCCAGCGCGGCAAGCTATAACAACGGAACGCCATTATCGAGAAACTACAAGCAGGCACTAGGAAGACCGAGGACGTCCTTCACTTGCCCGAGGGAGGAGTTAACGCCAGCTAAACCAAAATAGGCTGACCGGATGCGTGTGCGACAAAGTTGCCCGCTCGGCAGTCTGCAATTTAAACATGCGCAACGAAGTTGCGATCCCCAGCAATGCAATATGATCCGTACGCCAAGCGGCCACTGGAATGTGTCACGAGGCGCATGGTCAGCATTCTGCCAACATCGCTGCCGGGAGTCCGTAGCTTAAGTTATGTTTATAATTGCATGCTTGAATCAGTTTTATAAGAACCCTCGAATGGTCAAAGCTGACCCGCGAACAATAAAATATAAAGAAACAATCTTCGTTATTATAATTTACATACATATTTATATCTTACAACAGTAAGATTTTATTTATTGACTGATTGGTTCGCGTTTTTATGGCCTGAACCCATTAGAAATGGGTAAAAGGGGTATAATGTATTTGTGCAGCCGTATGTAACAGGCAGAAGGAAGCATCTCCGACCCCTTAAAGTATATGTATTCTTGATCAGCATCAATAGCCTAGTCGATCTAGCTATGTGCTGTCTGTCCGTCCGTATGTGTGCATGCGTCGAATTCAAAACCTATGAGAACTATAGACTTGAAATTTAGAACATAGTATCTCTTATTGCCCGCAGGTAGCTTCCTAAATAGTAAATACAGATCAGGTGTCTTTCATTTTATATCTATCGCCCCGGCAGCCCCTAGTGCACACGGCGTTTGTTGTTGGTAGGAACGGTATCCCCCAGCCGTGCACTCCCAACTAGAGCATTTATAAATGTTTTTTACCTAGAAGCTATTGAAAATAAGTGAAAATTTGTTTGCAAACGAACTGGTAAATAATGGAATTTTTATACCCTTGCAGAGGGTATTATAATTTTGTCTTGAAATGTGTAACGCATAGAAGGAGACATCTCCGACCCCATAAAGTATATATATTCTTGATCAGTATCAACATCCGAGTCGATATAGCCACGTCCGTCTGTCCGTCTGTCTGTTTCTATGCGAACTAGTCTCTCAGTTTTTAAGCTACCTTTATGAAACTTTGCAGAAGTCCCTCTTTCTGTTGCACGCAGCACATATGGAAAAACCAGCTGGATCGGACCACTATAGCATATAGCTGCCATAGGAACGATCGGTCAAAAATTAAAATGTATGAAAAACATTTTTGTTTATAAAGATATCTTGACCAAACTCGGCATATATGGTTAACTATGCTCCTCATATATTTGCAAAATCCTATTAAGATCGGACCACTATAGCATATAGCTGCCATAGGAACGATCGGTCGCAAATTAAGTTGTTGCATGGAATACTTTTTTGTCATTCAAGATATTTTGATTAAACACGGCATTTCACTATGCTCCCTTAATTTTTGCAAAATCTTATTTACATCGGACTACTATATCATATATTTGCCATCCGATCGATCGGTCGAAAACTAGGTTTTTGATTAAAAACCTTTTTTGTTTATCAAGATATCATGACCAAGCTCTACTATTTTCCCTGTGCTTCTTAGATACTGGCAAGCACTATAAGTATTATGAAAAGGTTTGTTCTGCAAGGGTATTAGATCTTCGGCGTGCCGAATATAGTCTTTTTTTCTCGTTAATTTTGACATAAATATTTATTTTTATTTAAATTTTTTGGAATTGTACTGAGTTTTTAAAACTAAAAACTAAAAATAGATAAGATTTAACTAATTCGATTTATTTTTACCATTAATGTTGTGTTTGGCGACCTTTCCATTTTATAATTATTTGTTTGGCTGGCTCGAGGTTCACTCATTCAAACCAAAATTGAAAACGCAATTTTATTTTTTTGTTTGATTTTAACCAATATATTTCGGCTGCACTCGGCAACCGTCTTCAGGGCAATTGTTTTACACGTCTGAGCTCATTGACGTGGAGGTTGACCATTAATATATAAAAAATTGTTTAAGGAACATCTTTCTTGGATTTCGTGATGCCACAACAGAAGCCATTGCCAGCAACATAATATCTCCAGTTGGAAATTTAAGTCCAACTGATTTTCAATCTATATTACTTATTGTTAACAATAAGTTTATAGAGCGAAATTGGACAGATTTCAACTGGCAGATAATGTTAAGAATCGAAAGATTATTATGAAAAGCTTCAAACGCGTAAGTAATCATAAAGCTTTAATGTTTATTATAAACCCAATTCGTGTGTTGTTTTACCAGTTTCAGGCTGCCTATTTAAAAGAACACCAGGACGTATCTAATGGTAGTAATTATGTAAGCAGTTAACTAGAAATTAGCAATATTATTAGTAATATGTCTATAATTGAGAATAATAATTCTAATTATAGTTTGAATGAGACCATTAACTATTCGTCTGAAGAAAATAAAGACGAAAGCTTCGTCGAAGCGACCCTAAAATGCTTTCGAAAAAAATACCACAATTTCGATGATAGCTTGAACATAAAAGTTAAATTAGTAAGTAATTTGAAAGGTTGCCGAGCAAAACTTTCAGGTTACAACAATTTGGATACTGAAATGAATATCCAAGAATTTATGGCCACATTAAAAAAAAAAGGATTGAACACATTATTCGAGAATCATACACTTCTCATAAAAATGCATGTGTTTTGTATTTTAAGTCAATTAGACTTAACAAAAATTCTTTTGCTGCATATGGTTCCTGCAAAGATCCGCCATTCAACTAGTTTTTGTTCCGTGGGACATTTGACGGTGTTGTAAATGTACACACAAGCAACCCACATATCTCCCATACTATTGGCCTTAAAAAGTCAACGCAGTGCAGAGCAATAAATAGATACAATATGTGTTGCGTTAGCTTTATGCTCATTTTCTCCGCATTTAATTACATGTTAAATATAAGACAATTACAATTACAGTTTAAAGTTTTGTTTTCAGCAATTACATTACAATTAATGTGGATATACTTTTAGGAAGCATTATTTTTAATTCGCCTGTGTCGTCTGTATCGTGTGTAGCTTTAAACAACTTTTCTAGTACTTATAGTGGCGAATATAGTAATCTTAGTCAATCTCATGGTTACGGTGCACAGTTTATAATATACATATATACTTCATCAACACATGGATGCATATATCTATTTCGTAATATATATATGCACAGAATATATGTATATATGTTGCATTCTATATTTATATATTATATTTATATATTAATAACATTTTGGGTCGACCATGGGGCTGTGCTCTAGTAGTGCCCAGCGGCTCGGAGTGGGGGAGTTATCAGCCAGTTTTGAACGGCCAGCCGTTGCACTATGGTTACACACTCACAGAATTAAAGATGCTAACATGGAACATAAACTTAACATATAAACAAACTTTTTACTGTCTTACATAACTACAAGCGATTACAAAACATGCTCAATCCTATCGAGTTACAACATACATGAACAAACACACGCGCACACAGACAGGCGGCACAGCGTCTTCAGCTGCTCCAAGCTCTTGAAGTCTCCTGAATATTAAACTTTAGTTAAGTTAATTTATCATTATAGATTATATATATGTTTGACTCACCTGTTAGGACATGCACCGTAATGCTTGCCGGCCGCCTGTTTTATGGTTTTTTTGTTGATACCTAAAAAGTATATTAAAAATAGTTTTAATTATTTATGTCTATGGCCACTGGCAGTCGATATAAATAGGTGCGTCCGCTGGCGTGATAGCGGCAATGAAAAGTGTCTGGCATGCGCTGGATACTTAGCACACGTATTGGCAGGTTTTGCTTGTCCAAGGTTCGATTGAGTACACATGTCAATATGGTCGTATCATAGGATTTATCCTCGCTGCGCTTCAAATCGACGTGAAGTGTCGAGTGCAGGGCGTGCACGCTGACACCTTTACAGCATCGTAAAAGCATCGTAAGCATCGAGCAAATACCTGAAATGTTTGTAAATATATGAAGATATGTATGTACAGTATAATTAGCTTAGCTGCCTCGATACTAAGCTGCATCGGTAAGATAGCTGCCTTAAATTTTCTTTTCGCTGAAATAAGAGTTAATTGTGGATGAAAAGTGCGTTAAGTGCATCTAACTTAACAGCCTTTTGCACTTAAGCGCCTCAAATCGGCAGTAATTTTTTGCCAATTTCTATGAATATCATGTAAGTTAATTGCGCCATCTATGATCAGATGATTTTTGATTTGTTTTTCTTATGTTCTGAAGTAGAATTAAATGTAATTTAAATACATGAAGTTAATAAGAAATCCAAATTAATAAATTTAACTTAGTACTGTTAAATAGAATTCAGTGCAACATAAAAAAAATTGAGGTTACTATGAAACCGATTCACTTTTAGGAAAAAATAAAATTAAGTTAACTGCCTTTTTAGGATAGCTGCCTCTAATGTCCGTGCAAAGTACTCGAGGCAGCTAGGCAAATTATACTGTATTTAAATTCAATAGCTAAAGTGCCGCTATATTAGGGGCTGCCAACTTATGAAGAAAGCTAACCTATGGGAACATAAAGATGCCACCTTGTAAAAATAAGTTAAAGTACACATGACGATGAATATTTTGTAAACATGTTATTTATATAAAATAAATATTTTATATAGTTGTTAAAATTTTCTACAATTTGGATTATTATCTGTGTATATATAAATAAAGATACAAAATATATATTTTTATTGTGAGCCTAATTACAAACTATTCATCGTCATGTATAAAAAGAGTGACTGATATTTTTATTATTCACTTATTTTCACAGATTGTCAGTTTCGCTCGTTTGTATGCTAGACTTATAATAGGTTGGCATAACATAACAGCGCTTCCAAAAAAACGGAGCATATTCCATACGGCGCCAACTAGCATTAGTATTATTTTCTCCGGGAAATGTTAATAAATAATTCATTATTTTTAAGTTTTAAAATATTTCAATGTGCATATATATATGCTTATTAAGCATCGTATATTTAATATGTCATTGTGTGGGTCGCCTGCTGTTGTATCCACGGATGCAGCGATTGCATCCATGGTTGCTGCGGCTGATGCACCCGCGACTGAGGCACCTGTAGTGGCTCCTGCTGCTGAGGCGTATGCGGCTGTGGCATCTGATGCAGCTCCTGCTGTTGCATCTGCGGCAGCTGCGGCACACGCCACTGCTGCGACAATTTCGCCAGTTCTTTTTTTATTAAATTACTTTGCTTTTGCTGCTCTCTTATCAATTATTGTTGCTGGGCAACTTTATTTGTAAGGGCAGCAAAGTCCAACGGCGAACGCTGCTCTAAAAATTAAAAATTTTTTTTTTTTTGGTAAATCAGCCATTACAAACTTAACGCTCTCACACACAGCAAAATTTTATATACTAATTTTAAATATTGCCACCATTTGTTGAAATATTGCCACCATTTTACAGTATGAAATATAATATTGACAGCTTGTTTTTTTGCATTAACATAGGATGTAATGAGAAAAATGGAAAAATGCAATTATCAGTATGACTGAATACCTGTCATATAATTTGCTTTGACTTATTAATTTAATTATTTGTGAGTCCTTTCCGTTTTTTTATGAATAGATATAATTCAAATTGATTTGGTTCCCGCCCAATTCTGTACAAAATTGTTCAGCACTGATTCCAGGCAGTGATTCAGTGCGCGTAGGAACTGGCAGTTCGATAGACTTTATGAACTATATAAGGTTGGTATACAATTAATTTATTTTCTCAAAATCTGTACCGTCAATTTATTTGAAATTAGTTCCTAAAGCTTCTTAAAATTTGTATCTACAAGAGGGTATATCGTGCATTGAGGGCCATAGTCTCTGAGTTAAGAAATTATGGTAAAAAAACAAGGTTGATTTTTGCGGTCATTTTATATGGGGCTGGCAAGGGGGTTGCTGCACTGTTTTCCAAATATCTTAAAAATGGTACCGACGATTTTAATCAAATTTTCACAGTTGTGTAGGTGAAACTATAGGCTTTATTCGTGCATATATATATATATTTAAAGAATGGTGGAAACCTAATTTTTCAACCCCTTTCTTTACCCATATTATAAATTAAAATTCAATAACAATGAATGTAGACAGGAAAAAATTAAATTTTTTGCATGAGTCACCGCCGGTAATTTGACGCACATTATTTGACGATGAATTTTCGATTACTATCGAACAATCGAAAACGCTATACGATGAGGAAGGTAAGCTGCTTACTATCGATGACGAGCCATTTTAAATATCGAATTTTTGGGTTTGGCGGGGATATTGTATATTTAAAATGTATAACAAAAAATACGAAAAATACCGTTGGCATTTGCAATGTTATGCTTTTAATATTTAAATATGTAAGATCGACAACCAATCGAATGTACATTTAAATGTAATCAATGTAACCATATTATAGGATAAGATAAGAAGCAACTTAGTGCAATATGCCTGAAGCAAAACAAGAAGAAGAAAAAAAAAGATTGAAATGCTGAAATCGGAGACGTACGGAACGGACGAGAATCGTAAAAATAAAGCCAACGGCCGTTTGTATAAATTTTAAATGTAGTTATAGAAAAACGAATAATAATGGTAAAAATTGAAATGTGATTTACACTTTAGTTATACAATATTAACGGAATCTATCAAATGTAGGTTTGATATATGTAATAAGTATAAAATTAAATTTAAAAAATTTATAATTTGATCCGGGCCAAAATTTTTTGATGCGTATCTTAAATAATCAATTTTCCACCCATTCCCGCTTTGAATTATATTTTGCTTAGCCATTTACCAAAATATGCTATCATACAACCTTTTTCAGCGATTTTTCCACGCCTTGTGCGTGCATTTACATTCCACTACACTAAAAGTTTTGTTTTTAGGAGCATCTTTGAATTTTGTAACAGATTGCAGCTCTGATTCACATATTAACAGCTGCTATCTAGGTATTAACAGAGCATATGATGAGTTTAACAGTGCGTCTGTTATAAAGTGCGTTCTAACAGCGCCTTCAAAAAAGCTGCTGTTATTTACATTTCCGATCATATGATGACTTTTACCACTAACCAAATAACATATAGACCGGACAAACCGTACTTTTGAGGGTGACATTCGAAATTTCTGCGGCTGGTCCAAACTCGCCTTCGTTTTTGTTCGGGTTCGAGAGATGCCCGCATGCTCTCAGAGCAAGAGCGTAAAAATACATATGGCCTGTGTCGGGGAACGGCAACGCTGTCTTTTTACTCGCTCACTCTACAAGAAACTGCTGTGGCTTACTCTCATCCATATGATTTGTGCGATAGAACGGCATCGCTGTTTTTTATCTCGCTCCCACTACAGGAAACTGCTTTCTAGGTATTAACAGAGCATATGATGAGTTTAACAGTGCGTCTGTTATAAAGTGCGTTCTAACAGCGCCTTCAAAAAAGCTGCTGTTATTTACATTTCCGATCATATGATGACTTTTACCACTAACCAAATAACATATAGACCGAACAAACCGTACTTTTGAGGGTGACATTCGAAATTTCTGCGGCTGGTCCAAACTCGCCTTCGTTTTTGTTCGGGTTCGAGAGATGCCCGCATGCTCTCAGAGCAAGAGCGTAAAAATACATATGGCCTGTGTCGGGGAACGGCAACGCTGTCTTTTTACTCGCTCACTCTACAAGAAACTGCTGTGGCTTACTCTCATCCATATGATTTGTGCGATAGAACGGCATCGCTGTTTTTTATCTCGCTCCCACTACAGGAAACTGCTTTGGCTTACTCTCAATGCTCTTTCAATTTGTCTATGTACCGCTTAAATGTTTGTGTGTGTATTTGTCCGGTGGCATTTCTTCCCTTTTGAGGGGACGAGTAATATGAAATAATGAAAGGGTTTGCCAAGTCGATGGGAAATTCTTTCTTTTTAGCTCGTTCTTCTTCGAAAGGGTAAGCGTTGGCATGTGTGCATTTAAAAGTTTTTGGACTTGCTATTCACGCATACTTGCGTATTTTGTATATGAATAGAAGCATTTATGCGCTTGTGTGCCTGTTGGTCCCTGCCTGCCTGTCCGATGCAAATTTGGCAATATTTTTGGACTTCTGAATTTCGAGCTCTGCGCACACACACACAGATAATTTTAGGAAATTTGTGTAAAAAATAAACTCTTTAAAATATTCAAATATACCAAATACAAAAAAGGAGCAATTATATATTTATAGTATTAATAATTTTATTGTCTTAAAATATTTAGCTTTTTCATATTTGAATTTGACGATTTACCAACAATATTATCAGTTAACCACTTGCAATTCTTTCTTATTAAAATTAAAACAAACTGATTGAGCATGTTTTTTCTGTGCTCAAAACATGGGTGAACGGCAGAAAATTTTACAAAAAAATTTATGAAGGTGCAGGTGGTCATAAAATTATTTAAGTGATCAGTCACTTGACCTACATATGCAGGTGCAGGTGTTTGCCAAAAGTTGACCCTTTCGGCCCAACGGGCTGCTGCAGGTAATAAGGGGTCTACATTCATTCATCAATTCAAACCCAAAATCATAAAAAAGAAGGGCGCGCGTCAGACGCGTGCCAATAATGATATTTTTAAATTTTACGCCCATGATCAGCCCATTCACACACATTTGTGTCTCTGTGTGTGTGTGCGCAGAGCTCGAAATTCAGAAGTCCAAAAATATTGCCAAATTTGCATCGGACAGGCAGGCAGGGACCAACAGGCACACAAGCGCATAAATGTTTCTATTCATATACAAAATACGCAAGTATGCGTGAATAGCAAGTCCAAAAACTTTTAAATGCACACATGCCAACGCTTACCCTTTCGAAGAAGAACGAGCTAAAAAGAAAGAATTTCGCATCGACTTGGCAAACCCTTTCATTATTTCATATTACTCGTCCCCTCAAAAGGGAAGAAATGCCACCGGACAAATACACACACAAACATTTAAACGGTACATAGACAAATTGAAAGAGCATTGAGAATAAGCCAAAGCAGTTTCCTGTAGTGGGAGCGAGATAAAAAACAGCGATGCCGTTCTATCGCACAAATCATATGGATGAGAGTAAGCCACAGCAGTTTCTTGTAGAGTGAGCGAGTAAAAAGACAGCGTTGCCGTTCCCCGACACAGGCCATATGTATTTTTACGCTCTTGCTCTGAGAGCATGCGGGCATCTCTCGAACCCGAACAAAAACGAAGGCGAGTTTGGACCAGTCGCAGAAATTTCGAATGTCACCCTCAAAAGTACGGTTTGTTCGGTCTATATGTTATTTGGTTAGTGCTTTTACAGTGTGTCTGCTACAAATAACAGGCTCGAAAATGCTTTCTAACAGCGCCTCATTTTGCGTTCGTACAGCAAAAATGCTGCTGTTGTTTACATTTCCATAATTATTTTATGAAAGAAGAGAACGATTCAAATTCAATTATCTAAAAAAAACTAGTTATAATTGGGAAGGAGTATTTCCTATTTCGATTTTCAGCCATATTTCGATCAATACAAAGCAAGAAAAAGATAAAATTGCCTTTTCAATAAATATATTTTGATTCAAAGGAAAAAAGGCATAACATTCAATTAAATTTATATAGTGACATTTTCACAACAGCAGAATTTTTTAACCACTCTTACTCATAAGCTGCATTTCATGGTATAACTACTAACCATACAATGCATAGACACACCAAACAGCCTTTTTATCGAAACACGATAAATCGCAACGAGGGAACCCCAAGGGTGTCTGAGACAATATATGTATGTCAGTTTTGAATCCTACAGCCCAAATACGTATGTGTATACTTGTGTGCATTTCTTTCTCCCTGCATAGCTCCTCACAAAACCTGAACGTTGGCATGTGTACATGATAACTTTTTGGGCCTGCCAAGCACGCACACCGACACACTTTTCTATATGGATAGAAGCATTTATGAGTTTGTGAGCGTGATGGTTGTCTGCCTGCCCGATGCACTCGTGTTAACTCTCAATGAGCAACAAATTTATGTTAAAAACAATGTATTAAAGCTAGGTGACACGACAAACATACGGGAGCCGTGTCGGAGGCTGTAGAGCCAGAGTGTATTTGAGCGCAGATAAGTCTCGCGTTTTTTTTTTTTTAAATAATAATAATCAGAACCAAGTTTCTGAAACACGTGAGAGTGACTGCTTTGAGAATTTTAGTTGAAACAATTTATCATCCAGATCGTTAATAAGATTACTTTGTGTTACTTTCTATGTGTCTAAAATTGTGCTATAACAATACATACAGTTCTCGTGGTTCAGAGCTGCGACGTAATTCGACCCATCTTTTGACGGCCCGTTTTATTTTTCGCGGCCACTGGCCTGCGCATGTCACGGTTCAGCCAATATAGAAACCCTCGCAAGCAGTCTAGCGACTCAGATTCCGACTGTGACATTCGCATCAGAGTCCCGGCTACAAGACTTCTCCCTGCAGTTCCCCCACCATCAGGTAAAATGGATCCAGATCAGCTTAGGGAAGTAGTAAGGACGGCTATCAGCAATGCTTTAGCCGAACAGGCCGCTGCAAACCAGCAGAGGGAGCAAGCATTGACTCAAAGAATCAATGAGTTAGCTGAACAAATAGCAACAGCAAACGTTGCCGCCCCACAAGTAGTAGCATATGCTGCTATAGGAATTAGAAACGACATTCGCTGTGACGAGCCGCTAGATGCCGTCAAGTGCTTACCTGAGTTTGCAGGAGTACAGGAATCTTATGTATCTTGGAGGCAGGCAGCATTAGCCGCTTACGAGATCTTCAGACCACATAATGGCAGTTCTCGTCATTATTAGGCTGTTATCATCATAAGAAGCAAGATTAGGGGCCCCGCAGACGCGGTGCTGGCCTCATTTGGTACTGTATTGAATTTTGATGCGATAATAAATCGCCTAGATTTCACATACAGTGACAAGAGACCAATTCATGTCATTGAACAGGAATTAGGTACCTTGAGGCAAGGTGGCCTGTCCCTGCTTCAATATTACGATGAGGTAGAGAAGAAACTCACTCTTCTCACTAACAAAGTTAACATGTCATATGAGCCGGCTTTAGCAAAGGGCCTATGTGAAAAATTCCGCGACGATGCGTTGCGTGTGTTTATATCGGGTCTCAAGCGCAGTCTTACAGATGTGCTCTTTGCAGCAAAGCCCAGAGATTTGCCTTCAGCGCTAGCTCTCGCGCAAGCCGCATGCAAAAGCACAGGGTCACCAACAGGAGAGGCATTCGCAACAAGCCGAAGCACAAGCTAGCGGTACAAAGAATCCGCACTTTAGCAAGCAAAGCAAGGCCCCAGTGCAGACTGACCAACGAAGCAGCAGGCAGCACATTAATAATGGCGCACCGGTGCCCATGGGGTTCGATCCTTCCTTCTCAAGGGTCTTGCAGTCCACTCAGGCCCCTGCTTACGCGAATAGGAAGCACCCCGCATCTGACCGCACAGGCGGTCAGAGAAATCAGCAGAGGTTGAATCACGTCACGCAAGACGCGGGACAGGGGGCAGAGGCGTATGCTGATGCCGCCTCCAGTGCAGCGGCACAAATCAATGACGATGCTAGTTATGACTCTGATGCCCTCAATTTTTTAGGAGCAAATCCCTGCTACCCGTCATCAGACGAAGAGTAGCAGGGACTCACATGCGATTCCTCATAGACACGGGCGCGGCCAAGAATTTGAAGGGTTGAAAGGCGTCCGCTCGGTAGAGTCCCCCTTCAAAATTCATTCCATTCACGGCGAGACACAAATTACACACAAATGCTTTGTTTCAATGTTTGGGTTAAAGGCAACCTTTTTTTATTCTGCCGGACTTGTCAACTTTTGATGGGATTGTAGGCCTTGACCTGCTAAAGCAGGCAGCTGCTTCGCTTTGTCTAGCTTCAGGGCAACTTAAGTGGGGTACGGAGGTCGAACAAATCACCTCCCACACGTGCAAAAATGTAAATTTCACAAATGTAGACTGTGCAGAGGCATCCCCATTAGCTAGAAGTTCTTTTTTGAAAATGCTAAAGACCAGACAAAAGGCCTTTGCAGACCCAGACGAGGCGTTGCCGTATAACACATTAGTCGTGGCTACAATTAGGACCACCGATGAGCAAGCGATCTATGCCAAGCTTTACCCATATCCAATGGGAGCAGCTGATTTCGTTAATAAAGAAATCAAAAATCTGCTAAAAAATGATATAATTCAAAAGTCCGTCTCTCCCTACAATAACCCAATATGGGTAGTAGACAAGAAGGGCACTGATGAAGCAGGCAATAGGAAAATGAGGTTGGTAATGGACTTCCGTAAACTTAACGAAAGAACCGTGCCTGACAAATAACCTATGCCAAATATATCAATGATATTGGGGAATTTGGGGAGAGCCAAATTCTTTTCAACATTAGACCTCAAGTCTGGTTATCACCAGATCATACTCGCTGAACGCGACCGTGAAAAAACCTCTTTCTCTGTGAACGGGGGGAAATACGAGTTCAAAAGACTCCCCTTTGGATTAAAGAATGCAGCAAGCATCTTCCAAAGAACCATCGACGACATACTGCGAGAGCAGATTGGCAAATTTTGCTATGTTTATGTTGATGACGTAATCATCTTTTCAGAAGATGAGGAATCCCACATTAAACACGTGGATTGGGTCCTAAAAAAGCTTACACGAAGCAAACATGAGGGTCTCCGTCGAAAAGTCACGTTTTTTAAGAAAAGCGTGAACTTTCTTGGTTTCATAGTCACCAGCACTGGCGCCACGACGGATCCTGAAAAGGTTAGGGCAATACAAGAGTATCCAGAACCTAAAACACTGTTCGAGGTCAGATCATTTCTAGGCCTCGCAAGTTATTACAGATGTTTCATTAGTTTCGCCGCAATAGCAAGACCCATCTCGAATATCTTGAAGGGTGAAAATGGAACAGTCAGTAAGCATAGGTCCAGAAATATAAAGGTTCAATTCTCTGAAGTGCAGCAAAGGGCGTTTCAGAAGTTGCGCGATATTTTGTCATTCGAGAATGTAATGCTCAGGTACCCCGATTTTAAGAAGCCATTCGATCCAACGACCGATGCTTCGGCTCACGGCATAGGTGCAGTTTTGTCTCAAGAGGGTCGTCCTATAACAATGATTTCAAGAACATTGAAGGACAGCGAGGTTAACTATGCAACAAATGAGAGAGAGTTATTGGCCATCGTATGGTCACTTGCCAAGTTAAGGCACTATTTGTATGGGGTGAAAGACATTAATATCTTCACTGAGCATCAACCCTTGACCTTCGCAGTTTCGGAATCCAATCCAAATGCGAAGATCAAAAGTGGAAAGCGCGCATTGACGAGTCTAATGCACGTATCTTCTATAAACCTGGCAAGGACAATCTGGTTGCGGATGCCTTGTCAAGACAGCGAACTCAACGCTGTAAATGAACAAGAAGTTGAGTCCTGCGCAGCAACGATTCACAGTGAGGTATCTCTCACCAACACCATTGAGACAACAGACAAACCCTTGAATTGTTTTCAAAACCAAATAGTGCTAGAAGAGGCGCGTTTCCCCTTAAAACGAAGTTTTATTCTTTTTGGAAATAAGAAACGCTACTTGATCAGCTATACTTGCATCGAATCGCTGCTAGACGAGCTCGAAGATGTAGTTTCACCCAAATGCGTAAATGCTCTCCACTGTAATTTACACACGCTTGCAATGATACAAGATGCATTGGTTCGTAGATACCCGGCCACAAAGTTCTGGCACTGCAAAAATCGCGTAGTGGACGTATTTGCGGTTGGAGAAAGAAGGGAAATCCTCACAGCCGAGCATAATAGGGCCCATAGGTCTGCACAGGAAAATATTAAGCAGGTACTCTCGAGTACTACTTTCCAAAGATGGCAAAAACAGCCAATGAAATAGTACAAAATTGCAAAACATGTGCTAGGGCTAAATATGATAGACACCCTAAAAAACAAGAGCTTGGGGAGACACCTATCTCCTCACATGTAGGAGATGTTACACATAGACATTTTCTCCACTGACAGGAAATACTTTCTCACTTGCATCGACAAGTTCTCTAAGTTTGCTATTGTCCAACCGGTCCCTTCAAGAACCGTTGTGGATCTGAAGCCAGCTTTAATGCAACTAATGAATTTTTTTCCAAAAGCCAGATCCATTTACTGTGACAGTGAACCGTCATTGAATTCAGAGACCATCGTGACTATGCTCGCAAACAACTATGGGGTCATCATTTCAAATGCACCACCATTGCATAGCATCTCGAATGGACAGGTTGAGCGCTTTCACAGCACTCTGTTAGAACTAGCCAGATGCCTAAAGATCGATAAAGGCATAAGTGACACCGTAGAAGTCATTTTACTGGCTACAACTGAGTACAATAAGTCGATCCATTCGGTCATCGACCAGAGACCAGTCGATGTGGTTCAGGCGCACCCAGATGAGCCACAAGGAAAGATACAAGAAAAGATCAGAAACGCTCAGAGCTAGGGAGAACGCAAATCGGCAGAATAGGGTCTTCGACGTTAGTGACAAAGTTTTGGTCAAGTCCAACCGACGGCTCGGAAACAAACTCACACCTTTATGTGATGAGAAGGCCGTGGAAGCAGACCTGGGGACCGAGGTCCTCATTAGAGGGAGGGTTGTCCACAAGGACAACCTAAGGTGACTCCCTTGTTTTTTTTACACCCTTTTTTAAGCCACTAGGCAAACTCGTATAAGTTAGATATAGTTTTTCAATTTACTTTTAGCCACTTGACATAGTTTTTATAAAACATTTTTGGTGGTGGGCAAACCTCTTTAAAAAGAAAAACAAAAAAGTTGCTAAAAAGAAAGAAAACAACTTCATTTCACAGGTTTGAATCCATATTACTCCTTTCCTTATCAGTGGCTTCGGCACATGTCACCGACTACTCGCGTGCCAAGTACATTCCCATCGTCGACGTCGAAATCTTGGTATGGGAAGAATTCGCCTATGTTAGGCACTCGGCAAACCTCTCAGAGTACGTGCGAATGGTGGAAGAAACGGTCAAATTAATTTACATGTTCCCGCTATCCCACATGAAAAAACTTCTAAGTGTGGACACGGTACATCTACAAGACCTATTGGAGGCGTTAGGCACACACCATAGAGTCGCCAGGAGTTTAGATTTCCTAGGATCCATACTAGGTTCACTGAAATGCAACTAATAAATGCCAACAATAGACAAATAGAAATAAACACTAGAGTTCAATACCAGCTTAACCAGTTAACAATCACTGTCAATAAAATTCTCAAGATAACCAAAAACTCTCATTCTGTTTCTAGCCGAATGCGATGGAGAAACCCACACACTGCAGAGTTGCGCCGCTTCACCTGGAGCCACATTTTGTCATCTGGCATTAGAGAGTTCATGTGCCAAAGAGCTCCATGCAGGTGGCACGGCACACTGCGAGATCCAGCCGTGCAACCTGGAAATAATCACAAGCACAAGCTAGCGGTACAAAGAATCCGCACTTTAGCAAGCAAAGCAAGGCCCCAGTGCAGACTGACCAACGAAGCAGCAGGCAGCACATTAATAATGGCGCACCGGTGCCCATGGGGTTCGATCCTTCCTTCTCAAGGGTCTTGCAGTCCACTCAGGCCCCTGCTTACGCGAATAGGAAGCACCCCGCATCTGACCGCACAGGCGGTCAGAGAAATCAGCAGAGGTTGAATCACGTCACGCAAGACGCGGGACAGGGGGCAGAGGCGTATGCTGATGCCGCCTCCAGTGCAGCGGCACAAATCAATGACGATGCTAGTTATGACTCTGATGCCCTCAATTTTTTAGGAGCAAATCCCTGCTACCCGTCATCAGACGAAGAGTAGCAGGGACTCACATGCGATTCCTCATAGACACGGGCGCGGCCAAGAATTTGAAGGGTTGAAAGGCGTCCGCTCGGTAGAGTCCCCCTTCAAAATTCATTCCATTCACGGCGAGACACAAATTACACACAAATGCTTTGTTTCAATGTTTGGGTTAAAGGCAACCTTTTTTATTCTGCCGGACTTGTCAACTTTTGATGGGATTGTAGGCCTTGACCTGCTAAAGCAGGCAGCTGCTTCGCTTTGTCTAGCTTCAGGGCAACTTAAGTGGGGTACGGAGGTCGAACAAATCACCTCCCACACGTGCAAAAATGTAAATTTCACAAATGTAGACTGTGCAGAGGCATCCCCATTAGCTAGAAGTTCTTTTTTGAAAATGCTAAAGACCAGACAAAAGGCCTTTGCAGACCCAGACGAGGCGTTGCCGTATAACACATTAGTCGTGGCTACAATTAGGACCACCGATGAGCAAGCGATCTATGCCAAGCTTTACCCATATCCAATGGGAGCAGCTGATTTCGTTAATAAAGAAATCAAAAATCTGCTAAAAAATGATATAATTCAAAAGTCCGTCTCTCCCTACAATAACCCAATATGGGTAGTAGACAAGAAGGGCACTGATGAAGCAGGCAATAGGAAAATGAGGTTGGTAATGGACTTCCGTAAACTTAACGAAAGAACCGTGCCTGACAAATAACCTATGCCAAATATATCAATGATATTGGGGAATTTGGGGAGAGCCAAATTCTTTTCAACATTAGACCTCAAGTCTGGTTATCACCAGATCATACTCGCTGAACGCGACCGTGAAAAAACCTCTTTCTCTGTGAACGGGGGGAAATACGAGTTCAAAAGACTCCCCTTTGGATTAAAGAATGCAGCAAGCATCTTCCAAAGAACCATCGACGACATACTGCGAGAGCAGATTGGCAAATTTTGCTATGTTTATGTTGATGACGTAATCATCTTTTCAGAAGATGAGGAATCCCACATTAAACACGTGGATTGGGTCCTAAAAAGCTTACACGAAGCAAACATGAGGGTCTCCGTCGAAAAGTCACGTTTTTTTAAGAAAAGCGTGAACTTTCTTGGTTTCATAGTCACCAGCACTGGCGCCACGACGGATCCTGAAAAGGTTAGGGCAATACAAGAGTATCCAGAACCTAAAACACTGTTCGAGGTCAGATCATTTCTAGGCCTCGCAAGTTATTACAGATGTTTCATTAGTTTCGCCGCAATAGCAAGACCCATCTCGAATATCTTGAAGGGTGAAAATGGAACAGTCAGTAAGCATAGGTCCAGAAATATAAAGGTTCAATTCTCTGAAGTGCAGCAAAGGGCGTTTCAGAAGTTGCGCGATATTTTGTCATTCGAGAATGTAATGCTCAGGTACCCCGATTTTAAGAAGCCATTCGATCCAACGACCGATGCTTCGGCTCACGGCATAGGTGCAGTTTTGTCTCAAGAGGGTCGTCCTATAACAATGATTTCAAGAACATTGAAGGACAGCGAGGTTAACTATGCAACAAATGAGAGAGAGTTATTGGCCATCGTATGGTCACTTGCCAAGTTAAGGCACTATTTGTATGGGGTGAAAGACATTAATATCTTCACTGAGCATCAACCCTTGACCTTCGCAGTTTCGGAATCCAATCCAAATGCGAAGATCAAAAGGTGGAAAGCGCGCATTGACGAGTCTAATGCACGTATCTTCTATAAACCTGGCAAGGACAATCTGGTTGCGGATGCCTTGTCAAGACAGCGAACTCAACGCTGTAAATGAACAAGAAGTTGAGTCCTGCGCAGCAACGATTCACAGTGAGGTATCTCTCACCAACACCATTGAGACAACAGACAAACCCTTGAATTGTTTTCAAAACCAAATAGTGCTAGAAGAGGCGCGTTTCCCCTTAAAACGAAGTTTTATTCTTTTTGGAAATAAGAAACGCTACTTGATCAGCTATACTTGCATCGAATCGCTGCTAGACGAGCTCGAAGATGTAGTTTCACCCAAATGCGTAAATGCTCTCCACTGTAATTTACACACGCTTGCAATGATACAAGATGCATTGGTTCGAAGATACCCGGCCACAAAGTTCTGGCACTGCAAAAATCGCGTAGTGGACGTATTTGCGGTTGGAGAAAGAAGGGAAATCCTCACAGCCGAGCATAATAGGGCCCATAGGTCTGCACAGGAAAATATTAAGCAGGTACTCTCGGAGTACTACTTTCCAAAGATGGCAAAAACAGCCAATGAAATAGTACAAAATTGCAAAACATGTGCTAGGGCTAAATATGATAGACACCCTAAAAAACAAGAGCTTGGGGAGACACCTATCTCCTCACATGTAGGAGATGTTACACATAGACATTTTCTCCACTGACAGGAAATACTTTCTCACTTGCATCGACAAGTTCTCTAAGTTTGCTATTGTCCAACCGGTCCCTTCAAGAACCGTTGTGGATCTGAAGCCAGCTTTAATGCAACTAATGAATTTTTTTCCAAAAGCCAGATCCATTTACTGTGACAGTGAACCGTCATTGAATTCAGAGACCATCGTGACTATGCTCGCAAACAACTATGGGGTCATCATTTCAAATGCACCACCATTGCATAGCATCTCGAATGGACAGGTTGAGCGCTTTCACAGCACTCTGTTAGAACTAGCCAGATGCCTAAAGATCGATAAAGGCATAAGTGACACCGTAGAAGTCATTTTACTGGCTACAACTGAGTACAATAAGTCGATCCATTCGGTCATCGACCAGAGACCAGTCGATGTGGTTCAGGCGCACCCAGATGAGCCACAAGGAAAGATACAAGAAAAGATCAGAAACGCTCAGAGCTAGGGAGAACGCAAATCGGCAGAATAGGGTCTTCGACGTTAGTGACAAAGTTTTGGTCAAGTCCAACCGACGGCTCGGAAACAAACTCACACCTTTATGTGATGAGAAGGCCGTGGAAGCAGACCTGGGGACCGAGGTCCTCATTAGAGGGAGGGTTGTCCACAAGGACAACCTAAGGTGACTCCCTTGTTTTTTTTACACCCTTTTTTAAGCCACTAGGCAAACTCGTATAAGTTAGATATAGTTTTTCAATTTACTTTTAGCCACTTGACATAGTTTTTATAAAACATTTTTGGTGGTGGGCAAACCTCTTTAAAAAGAAAAACAAAAAAGTTGCTAAAAAGAAAGAAAACAACTTCATTTCACAGGTTTGAATCCATATTACTCCTTTCCTTATCAGTGGCTTCGGCACATGTCACCGACTACTCGCGTGCCAAGTACATTCCCATCGTCGACGTCGAAATCTTGGTATGGGAAGAATTCGCCTATGTTAGGCACTCGGCAAACCTCTCAGAGTACGTGCGAATGGTGGAAGAAACGGTCAAATTAATTTACATGTTCCCGCTATCCCACATGAAAAAACTTCTAAGTGTGGACACGGTACATCTACAAGACCTATTGGAGGCGTTAGGCACACACCATAGAGTCGCCAGGAGTTTAGATTTCCTAGGATCCATACTAGGTTCACTGAAATGCAACTAATAAATGCCAACAATAGACAAATAGAAATAAACACTAGAGTTCAATACCAGCTTAACCAGTTAACAATCACTGTCAATAAAATTCTCAAGATAACCAAAAACTCTCATTCTGTTTCTAGCCGAATGCGATGGAGAAACCCACACACTGCAGAGTTGCGCCGCTTCACCTGGAGCCACATTTTGTCATCTGGCATTAGAGAGTTCATGTGCCAAAGAGCTCCATGCAGGTGGCACGGCACACTGCGAGATCCAGCCGTGCAACCTGGAAATAATCACAAGCACAAGCTAGCGGTACAAAGAATCCGCACTTTAGCAAGCAAAGCAAGGCCCCAGTGCAGACTGACCAACGAAGCAGCAGGCAGCACATTAATAATGGCGCACCGGTGCCCATGGGGTTCGATCCTTCCTTCTCAAGGGTCTTGCAGTCCACTCAGGCCCCTGCTTACGCGAATAGGAAGCACCCCGCATCTGACCGCACAGGCGGTCAGAGAAATCAGCAGAGGTTGAATCACGTCACGCAAGACGCGGGACAGGGGGCAGAGGCGTATGCTGATGCCGCCTCCAGTGCAGCGGCACAAATCAATGACGATGCTAGTTATGACTCTGATGCCCTCAATTTTTTAGGAGCAAATCCCTGCTACCCGTCATCAGACGAAGAGTAGCAGGGACTCACATGCGATTCCTCATAGACACGGGCGCGGCCAAGAATTTGAAGGGTTGAAAGGCGTCCGCTCGGTAGAGTCCCCCTTCAAAATTCATTCCATTCACGGCGAGACACAAATTACACACAAATGCTTTGTTTCAATGTTTGGGTTAAAGGCAACCTTTTTTTATTCTGCCGGACTTGTCAACTTTTGATGGGATTGTAGGCCTTGACCTGCTAAAGCAGGCAGCTGCTTCGCTTTGTCTAGCTTCAGGGCAACTTAAGTGGGGTACGGAGGTCGAACAAATCACCTCCCACACGTGCAAAAATGTAAATTTCACAAATGTAGACTGTGCAGAGGCATCCCCATTAGCTAGAAGTTCTTTTTGAAAATGCTAAAGACCAGACAAAAGGCCTTTGCAGACCCAGACGAGGCGTTGCCGTATAACACATTAGTCGTGGCTACAATTAGGACCACCGATGAGCAAGCGATCTATGCCAAGCTTTACCCATATCCAATGGGAGCAGCTGATTTCGTTAATAAAGAAATCAAAAATCTGCTAAAAAATGATATAATTCAAAAGTCCGTCTCTCCCTACAATAACCCAATATGGGTAGTAGACAAGAAGGGCACTGATGAAGCAGGCAATAGGAAAATGAGGTTGGTAATGGACTTCCGTAAACTTAACGAAAGAACCGTGCCTGACAAATAACCTATGCCAAATATATCAATGATATTGGGGAATTTGGGGAGAGCCAAATTCTTTTCAACATTAGACCTCAAGTCTGGTTATCACCAGATCATACTCGCTGAACGCGACCGTGAAAAAACCTCTTTCTCTGTGAACGGGGGGAAATACGAGTTCAAAAGACTCCCCTTTGGATTAAAGAATGCAGCAAGCATCTTCCAAAGAACCATCGACGACATACTGCGAGAGCAGATTGGCAAATTTTGCTATGTTTATGTTGATGACGTAATCATCTTTTCAGAAGATGAGGAATCCCACATTAAACACGTGGATTGGGTCCTAAAAAGCTTACACGAAGCAAACATGAGGGTCTCCGTCGAAAAGTCACGTTTTTTTAAGAAAAGCGTGAACTTTCTTGGTTTCATAGTCACCAGCACTGGCGCCACGACGGATCCTGAAAAGGTTAGGGCAATACAAGAGTATCCAGAACCTAAAACACTGTTCGAGGTCAGATCATTTCTAGGCCTCGCAAGTTATTACAGATGTTTCATTAGTTTCGCCGCAATAGCAAGACCCATCTCGAATATCTTGAAGGGTGAAAATGGAACAGTCAGTAAGCATAGGTCCAGAAATATAAAGGTTCAATTCTCTGAAGTGCAGCAAAGGGCGTTTCAGAAGTTGCGCGATATTTTGTCATTCGAGAATGTAATGCTCAGGTACCCCGATTTTAAGAAGCCATTCGATCCAACGACCGATGCTTCGGCTCACGGCATAGGTGCAGTTTTGTCTCAAGAGGGTCGTCCTATAACAATGATTTCAAGAACATTGAAGGACAGCGAGGTTAACTATGCAACAAATGAGAGAGAGTTATTGGCCATCGTATGGTCACTTGCCAAGTTAAGGCACTATTTGTATGGGGTGAAAGACATTAATATCTTCACTGAGCATCAACCCTTGACCTTCGCAGTTTCGGAATCCAATCCAAATGCGAAGATCAAAAGGTGGAAAGCGCGCATTGACGAGTCTAATGCACGTATCTTCTATAAACCTGGCAAGGACAATCTGGTTGCGGATGCCTTGTCAAGACAGCGAACTCAACGCTGTAAATGAACAAGAAGTTGAGTCCTGCGCAGCAACGATTCACAGTGAGGTATCTCTCACCAACACCATTGAGACAACAGACAAACCCTTGAATTGTTTTCAAAACCAAATAGTGCTAGAAGAGGCGCGTTTCCCCTTAAAACGAAGTTTTATTCTTTTTGGAAATAAGAAACGCTACTTGATCAGCTATACTTGCATCGAATCGCTGCTAGACGAGCTCGAAGATGTAGTTTCACCCAAATGCGTAAATGCTCTCCACTGTAATTTACACACGCTTGCAATGATACAAGATGCATTGGTTCGAAGATACCCGGCCACAAAGTTCTGGCACTGCAAAAATCGCGTAGTGGACGTATTTGCGGTTGGAGAAAGAAGGGAAATCCTCACAGCCGAGCATAATAGGGCCCATAGGTCTGCACAGGAAAATATTAAGCAGGTACTCTCGGAGTACTACTTTCCAAAGATGGCAAAAACAGCCAATGAAATAGTACAAAATTGCAAAACATGTGCTAGGGCTAAATATGATAGACACCCTAAAAAACAAGAGCTTGGGGAGACACCTATCTCCTCACATGTAGGAGATGTTACACATAGACATTTTCTCCACTGACAGGAAATACTTTCTCACTTGCATCGACAAGTTCTCTAAGTTTGCTATTGTCCAACCGGTCCCTTCAAGAACCGTTGTGGATCTGAAGCCAGCTTTAATGCAACTAATGAATTTTTTTCCAAAAGCCAGATCCATTTACTGTGACAGTGAACCGTCATTGAATTCAGAGACCATCGTGACTATGCTCGCAAACAACTATGGGGTCATCATTTCAAATGCACCACCATTGCATAGCATCTCGAATGGACAGGTTGAGCGCTTTCACAGCACTCTGTTAGAACTAGCCAGATGCCTAAAGATCGATAAAGGCATAAGTGACACCGTAGAAGTCATTTTACTGGCTACAACTGAGTACAATAAGTCGATCCATTCGGTCATCGACCAGAGACCAGTCGATGTGGTTCAGGCGCACCCAGATGAGCCACAAGGAAAGATACAAGAAAAGATCAGAAACGCTCAGAGCTAGGGAGAACGCAAATCGGCAGAATAGGGTCTTCGACGTTAGTGACAAAGTTTTGGTCAAGTCCAACCGACGGCTCGGAAACAAACTCACACCTTTATGTGATGAGAAGGCCGTGGAAGCAGACCTGGGGACCGAGGTCCTCATTAGAGGGAGGGTTGTCCACAAGGACAACCTAAGGTGACTCCCTTGTTTTTTTTACACCCTTTTTTTAAGCCACTAGGCAAACTCGTATAAGTTAGATATAGTTTTTCAATTTACTTTTAGCCACTTGACATAGTTTTTATAAAACATTTTTGGTGGTGGGCAAACCTCTTTAAAAAGAAAAACAAAAAAGTTGCTAAAAAGAAAGAAAACAACTTCATTTCACAGGTTTGAATCCATATTACTCCTTTCCTTATCAGTGGCTTCGGCACATGTCACCGACTACTCGCGTGCCAAGTACATTCCCATCGTCGACGTCGAAATCTTGGTATGGGAAGAATTCGCCTATGTTAGGCACTCGGCAAACCTCTCAGAGTACGTGCGAATGGTGGAAGAAACGGTCAAATTAATTTACATGTTCCCGCTATCCCACATGAAAAAACTTCTAAGTGTGGACACGGTACATCTACAAGACCTATTGGAGGCGTTAGGCACACACCATAGAGTCGCCAGGAGTTTAGATTTCCTAGGATCCATACTAGGTTCACTGAAATGCAACTAATAAATGCCAACAATAGACAAATAGAAATAAACACTAGAGTTCAATACCAGCTTAACCAGTTAACAATCACTGTCAATAAAATTCTCAAGATAACCAAAAACTCTCATTCTGTTTCTAGCCGAATGCGATGGAGAAACCCACACACTGCAGAGTTGCGCCGCTTCACCTGGAGCCACATTTTGTCATCTGGCATTAGAGAGTTCATGTGCCAAAGAGCTCCATGCAGGTGGCACGGCACACTGCGAGATCCAGCCGTGCAACCTGGAAATAATCACCCATGTAGATGACGGAATCATCATCCTCAACGACGGGTCCGCAAGGATTCAGGTGGACAACGGCACTGAGATCCAGGTACAAGGCACGCATCTCATCACGTTCGGAGACCGAGTCGCAATTAACGGGAATCTGTTTTACAATCACAACAACGTACGCAATAGAGTCCCGGGTATTGCCAATTCTCCCTTGCTGAACATCACTGCCAGCCAAGATGTCCTCAGCCTCCCTTACCTTCATCGTTTGAATGAACGTAATTTGGAGGTGATACAGCAATTCAAGAAAGACGCCGGAACTGATCAAGCTTATCGTGTGGCATTCATCATTGGAGCCATATACTGTGCTTTAATCTGCATTGGCCTCACTCTTTGGCGGATCATCGACGCAAAGAAGTCTGCGAAGCAGTTACGAGAAGTCGTCGCCGGGATTGGGTCGGCCGAGGACGGCCTTATACTTGAAGGGGGAGTAGTTAACACATAACACTTAATATAGGATATTTCATAAGTTTATAATCAACCCTCGCTATCGCGTGCTTCATAAGTTAAGGAACAGCCCTCGCAATTGCGACACTGCATACTTTGTATCAGCGCGCTATAGCTGCAATGGTCAGCGGCGGTAACCGGACACTTTTGTTTTGCTGCAAAAGTTTCCGTTAGTGCCTAAGATTTTGCTGAGTCGGCTTGCCGACCATGACATTGTGGCGTGATGCGAGTTTTGGCTTAGCTTAAGTGAAATATTCTGTGTATTAAGAAATTAGTTTTGAATTCAGCGCTCTTCCAATAAGTCGCTTAAATAAATATTCACTCCGGCACTTGGCCGTTAAATAATTTGTTTTATTGTCTGAGCCCGAGGCCAGCAATAAGAGGCACAGTCGCCTCTCAACCTAATCTTCAGAAACTACAGGACTGGAAGGATATTAATTTATATATATATATATATATATATGTATATTAGCTTCTCTCTACTTTGCATATGAATATATACTTACGCATTTTTAGGCGCGCAAATGTATATATGTATGTACATACATATACGAAGTAGAAAGTAACTAGCAACACTATGCAACAAAGGTGGGCTTTGGTCTGCGTTAAGGCTGGAACTTTAAAAATTTGTATTAACCATAAAAGTTACCATAAAAGAAATTATATTCTTTGTTTGGGAACTCAATCTACTTAAAAAAAAGTAAGGTTTGTGCCTTACCTCATTTTTTTTATCGAGTTTTTTTTTGCGTACTGTATATTTGCTTCAGACAAGATAATCGATTTGATGCAATCTAATATTCCGGAGCACAATTGGCATTTTTTAATTGATGCTACATTCAAAGTATGCCCTTTCGGGGACTTCAAGCAACTTTTAATAATTTACATTACACACATGCAGAAGGTACCTTTTTTTGTTTAATTTAATTTATTAATTTAAATTTAATTATTATTAAGATAACCCCATTTATATTGTTGTGATTTTTTTTTTTTTTGTGATGAAAGTACCATTTTATTTAAAATCTGTCACGCGTCGACAATTATTAATTGTTTTGAAGGGTACTTAACTGGGTGTGTTTCATTTATAGTTATTTCTTATTGTAATTTATGTCGATGTTGAATTAGTGGTTGGTGATTGGTGAGTGGTGGGAGGGAGAATGATTGAATTATTTTGGACGCTTGGAAGATCCAGAGGGTGTACTCTCTTAAGTCTTCTGGTGGTGTTGCTGTTGTCCAGCAGGCCAAGTGCTAGGTTGTTGTTATGCAAGTGGAGCCTATGCAGGTATCTGCTGCTGCTTTTGGCTATCTCGTCACTGACCTATGGGAGTTTGAGAACATTGTGGATGGAAGCGTTGTCATGGTAAATATGTGCATTGGAAATGATGCGCATTGCCTTGTTTTGAAATATTTGAATTAATCTTAATTGCTTCGGCTGGCAATACCCCATAACTGAATGCCGTAAGTCCAAATCGGCTTGATAATTGCCTTGTAGACAAGGAGCTTTGACCGAATACTCAGCTTGGACTTAAGGCCAATAAGCCAGTAAAAGGACTTTAACTTGACTTTCGATTGTTTTCTTTTCTTTAAAAGGTGAGCTCTCCAAGTTTACCTCCTGTCGAGAGACATGCCAAGGTATTTTGGCGTCGTCTCTTCTGGTATAACAGCTCCGCCTAGGTAGACAGGTGGGCAGTTACCAGGCCTGAGAGAGAAAGTGGTAGCTGTGGACTTTTCGTTGTTCACTATGATGCTCCATCTCATCTGTCATTCGATGAGTGTGTCCAATTGACTTTGTATGACGTGAGAAGCCTCTTCAGGTGTCTCAGCAGTGGCGAGGAATGCGGTGTCATCAGCATATGTGGCGACTAGAAGGTTAGGGTTCTCAATAACAGGAAGGTCTGCAGTATAGATGTTATATAGTTGGGGACCCAGCACACTGCCTTGGGGAACGCACGCTCTAATGACTTTAATAGCTTTAGATAGCTTCTCCACATTTAACCTGAAACTGCCTGTCTTGCAAGTATGAGGAGAAGAATGTATAGTGCGCCTGCGGTAGGTTGCTCCTGATTTTGAGTAGAAGCCCAGGGTGCCAGACTCTATCGAATGCCTGCTTAACATCAAGCATTACGGCGTATTTTTTTATTTTCAAACGCCTCCAGGATGCGTCGCACAACTGGTATGGCATTGTTCCGGAGTTCCATGACCGCGCCTGAAATCAAATTGGTGATCGGGAATTAAGCCAGCCTCTTCCAAGTCTGGCAGTACTCTACGCCGGAATACTCTTTCCAGAATTTTTGAGAGTATTGTTAGCAAACTAATTGGACGGTATGAGGCGAGATTGGCTTCGGGTTTGCCAGGCTTATCATAACTACTTGCGCTCTATTCCATTGCGCTGGAAAGTGCCCGATCTTGAGGCATCTGTTGAAGAGCTTAGTAAGAAGTTCGATGCAAAATGGTGGGAGTAGTTTTAACGCAATTGCGTTGATACCATCATCGCCTGGCGCTTTACTATTTTTTAGCGCCTCAATGCATTCAAGCGTTTCACTGCTGCCTTGATGCTCTCGAGAGAGTAGCTGCTCTTCGTCCGTTTCCTCAGGAGTGCATCTGGGCAAAGGCGTGAACACGCTTTCCAAATGATTTGCGAACACATTGGCCCTGTCCGCCTCGGATCTGCATCAGCTGCCGTCTGTATTTTTGACTGGGACCCTGTTGGCCTCTTAATCTTTTTAGTGACTTGTCATAGATTGTAGTGGCGGTCACCGGGTTCCAGTTCCTCCAGAACGGGAGGCGGGCCCAAAGAGTTATCATGTACACATGCCAACGTTCAGGTACCCTTACCCATACAACAAGCGTGAAAAATAGCTGTTTTGCACATGAACAGGCCAAACCCTTTTATTATATCACACAACAGCTTAGTGGGCGTGTGCACAAGTAGCAAGTCGCAAAACTTCATCACTTTGAATTTTTGGTATTTTCTTAGATCTCTTCGGCAAGTCGACGATAAATTACCCTTGCAGAAATACGAATTAGATACTGTATTATTTTCAGCAAAATAGGTCCCCACAGTAAACAAAGAATAAATATAAATATAAAATTTAGGTCAATTAATTGTATATTAAATAAAAATATATCAAATTCTTTTCATTTTGCCTAACTGGACGAAGAAATACATGATAGATCATTTGAATGGGTTTGCCTTTTGCTACCACAGGCACAAAGGGCACTCAATTGAAGAAAAACCTCTGGCTCGCGACAAAAGCCCTGATCTACTTGTGCGCACATCAACACAACAAAAACATATGTATGTATGTATGTGTGTAGATCTCGGGGTTTTGTGAGGAGCTATGCAGGGAGAAAGAGATGCACACAAGTGCGCAAAGCAATGAGTGAGAGCGAAGCACATGTGTATACACATATGTATTTGGGTTGTAAGGATTTAAAACTAGCATATTGTAGCGAAATTTGGGCCAAAGTGAGTTGGCGTCGCCACGGGTAGCCAAGCGGAACTAATTATAGGTGAGGGGCAGCAACGGAAGACAGCACATAGGGAGCGATTATAAACGTTTAAAACCAAGCTTTATTAAATTATCTTACAAAGACAATTTATCCGCGGCACGTGGTAGCCGGGTCGTAACCAAAACGAGAAGAAGGGAAAAGAGATGGTCCCATTGTCAGCTTAGGGGTGGGAGTGCCAGTCGATATATCGATAGCGTGATCGCGATATTTGTCGAACTATTCGGATGCAGGTAGCGACAAAGCAGGAACAGTGGAAAGGGACGATGCTGGCTCCGCTATTTTCGTTACAATATATATATATTTAAATACAAGGCATTAGCCGCAGCGACGTTGTGCGCTGAGCGACATGCGGCTTCATACTGAACGTTCGGCTTTCGAGGCCGGCGTTCGGCTGCCACTCTCAGCAGTATTACACTAAAATGGTGTCAGACACCCATGGGGCTCACTCGTTGCGATTTATCGTGCTTCGATTAAAACCTTGTTTGGTGTATCTATGCATTGTGTGGTTAGTGGTAATAGTCAAGTTATCATTGGCGCGTGCCAAAAATGTGCTGCATTGCACTGATCTTCGTTTTTGCTTGATATCATTTGATTTCGCTTGCTCAAACTGTGCAGATAATTGTGGGACAACGAAATAAAAAAACATGAATTACTCAATTCAATATTTAATTTGAATTAAAAGAAGGAACTCGTGCTGCTTATTATTGTTGTTCACTCTCATTGAGCAACAAATTTATGTTAAAAACAAGTGAGGTTCTAGTCGGGAGCTCCCGACTAGGGGATACCCTGAACCCTCTTCTTCCAACGCCAAATGCAGATATATATACTATTCTAGAAGCTACATATCAAGTTTGGTGACTCTAGCTCTTATTATTTATCCAATTTGCTCAAAAAACAGGATGTCGATATCGATTTTTATCGATTGCTTGGCAACGGAGTAAGTTATCGATTATCGGAACCTACAGCTTTCAAGTTTCTAGCTCTTATAGGTTCTGATATCCTTGCGTTTATACATACGGACGGTGGATGGTGATGCTGATCAAGAATATATATACGTACATACCTGTTACATACATTTACATTTTGCACAAAAACATATTCCTTTTACCCATATTTAATGGGTTCAGGGTATAACAAGGTATTAAAGCTAGGTGACACGACACACATACGTGTGCCGTGTCGGAGGCTGTAGAGTCAGAGTGTATTTGAGCGCAGATAAGTCTCGCGTTTATTCCCAATTGGAAAATATGGTGCAAAATCATGGTCCGCAGGGCCATGAGATGAATAAAATTCAGTGCCCTGAGCGAAATTAAAAAGAAGTGCCAAAAAAATCAAAATAACTACACCAAAAAAATATTTACTGGTGTGCTCGCTGAGTAAGTAAAAATTATATTGAAATTTTAATTAGTGGGAGACATGCCTTCTTACCATATGTGTGTATACATACATACAAAGGTACACGATAATACCTTACGAAATGTTGTCCTTATTTTTTATGCCTGTGCATATGTCTGTACATAAATAAAAGCAACGAAAAAATGTCGGTCAAATTTTATAGTACACTAGCTGGTATAGCCCGGCCTTGCCCGTGGCACGTATGTTATAAAATCATTGTTCTCAAAACACTTTGAAAATATTTTGAAACTGCGTGGACGGTAAACAAACTACTTTCATATAATAGTTTTCCGCCCTTTTACCACTGTTAGAAGTGGAATTTCGAAAATCGCTGAAACACGTATTCATCATATTATTATGTAGATCTTTGAAAATACGTTTAATGTAAATCGGACAAAACTTAAAATTCACCAAAAAAATATTTGAAATGATCTGTCCACCGAAGGAGTTTACATTTTACGAAATATATGGAACACGTCTCAAATGATTTATTATGTAGATCATTGGAAATTAATTTGAGGGTGAAACGTCAACCACCAAATCTTTGACCCATATTTCCACTAAGGAGAAATACAGTTTTGGAAAAGTAAATTAATTTGAGCAAAGATCTTTGAAATTGAGTTTGAGGCCGATGGGATGGTAAACATAAAAGTTTCGTACAAACATTTTTGTCTAATTACCCACTGTTGCGGGTGATATTTCCAAAATCGCTGAAACATGTATTTATTATGTTTTTATGTAGAGCTCTGAAAAAAAGATTGAAGCAAATCGGACACCACTTAAAACTGCACCAAAAAATCTTAAAATTGCACATTTCCCCGAGAATGCTTTGATTCTGCGAAAAATGTGAAACACGTCATGTCACGTCCACCAAATCTTTGACCCCCATTTATACAAAGGAGGGATGGATTTTCCAAAAAGTGTGAAACACGCCTCAAATTAATTTGAACAAAGATTTTTGAAATTGAGTTTAAGGCCGATCGGATGGTGAACAAAAAAGTTTCATACAAACGTTTTTCGCGATTTTTCCATACTTGCGGGTGGAATTTCCCGAAACCCCGTCTTAACGTGCACCTTCACCACATAAGGTTACTACAGTGAAAATTTCAGCTTCCTAACTCTGACGGTTTGGGCTGTGCGTTGATCACCAATCAGTCAGTCAGTCAGGACAAACAGTTTGTTCACACAAGAAGTGTATCCGGCAGTCGGCATCCAACCGCCATGTAACTCCGGAACCAGTACATGGAACATGAAATTCACCTCACTTACACTAATACATTGTAATGTACTCTGAAAATACAGACAAGATGAAAAATAACCTTTAAGCGAACAAAACGTGTTTTTTTCAAACCAATTAATAAAATTGTGCAGAGCAGAAACGCTCCCCCAACGATACTTCATTTCGTAAAGTTCATCTGGAAGCCCTGCGGACGCCCTACTACAACATTTGGTCCTTCGAGCTGGATCTTCAACATCTAGCATATCCAGTTCGCCCCAGCAAGCATTGGTGGATCTGCAACAAAAGGTTCCAGGAACACCTACAAATTCAAACAAGATAAGTAGCAGTGCACCTACCTCAACTCGTCCATTGCCAAATTTCCGGCAACTCCAGTCCGATTTATTCATATTTGTGTGTCTGAACGTATTTTTTTTCGCTTCACATTCTCCGTGGTTAAAGCGAGGGGCAATTGTATCCAAAATAAAAAAAAAAAAAAACCGCAAGTAAAATATTGTTCGTGGCCATAAGGGCATCTAAAAAATGACAAATATTAAAAGAAATAAAACAGAAAGTGGCTCTAAAAAAAGGGTCGCCATATTGGTGTCTGTACATATGTATATACATATATGTACAAGTGCATACCCAAAAATTTAACCGATCGCCATATTGATGTACGCAAGTATATCAAGACATATCTGCACACAAAGGCTTTCGCTCCGTTGAACAACAAGTATATGCGCTTCTCCATTCTAACCTTCACCAAATAATCACATACCTAAATACAAAAAAAAAACACACAATTCTGAGTGGTATTTATTTAATTAAAACCACACTGTGCAAATTCACCTGCATTATATGTTATATGTATATATTATATGTGTATCGTTTGTTATTTTTCCTCCACAGCAGCTTCAAGAGAAATTTATATATTTCTTTTTACAAATTAATTGGCAAGTGCAAAAGGTAAACAAACATCAGGGTTGTAAAGTATCAAGATCGGTTTCCGATAAACTGATTCTGAGAAACTTTACAATATATGTATGCAATACAAAAAAAAAATCATCTAAACATCACTGTATATATTTATATATTTAAGATTTGTCTCAACGTGCATTATTATCCCGTTGAAATTCGAAACAAATAAATTATAAGATACATATTGCATTTACAAAACACAAGGGTGCGGCCTAGAAACGATATAAGCATGATTGGAAGATGCGAAGCGATTTCGACTATTGCATTTTTGCGGACAGACCCACAAACACTGAACGCTTTGCCTAATCTTAAAGAATGCAACAATTTCAATTACATTCAAGCTGCCGGCTAGCAACACTAACATTCATTTCGTTTCAAGTTTCGAGTTGTTGTTGTTGCCGCCACAGCTGTCAATATATAATTATTGCACCCTCCTGCAGTCCCGTCTACTGCACTTTCAGTTGCACACCGAGCACCTCGCGCAGTTCGTGCAGCTCCTGTGGTCCCTGCATAAGGCGCTTAACGCCACGGGGCAAGCCGCGGCATGATGCAAGATTAATTGAGCTCATGTGCACACAGTTCGTGAGTATTTCTTTAACCGCCTCCTCAGAGAATGATGAGCCGCATAGATTTAAGTGAGCCAATGGAGACTCGCTGCCCTTCTCAGCCAGTGCGCGCAAAGCATTGTCTATGGGCTGCTGGACGTTTGCCCAGCCCAGATCCAGTTCGATTAGAATATGCGCCCATTTGGACTCAATAAGTTCCAGACCCGATCCCATATCACGGGTGACCGAGCAGCCGGAGAGAAATAAATGCTTGATATCTCAGGTTGGCAAACGTATTAAGCTCTCGTGCGTCAGACGTGTGCAATTGCGCACATCCAGTAGCTTCAACTTGGAGCTGCTCTTTAATATACGTTGTAGATGGTCATCACTTATGATGCGGGACTCATCGGTCAAAGCTGCCACGGAGAGCTCCTCGAGATTGGAAAAACCAGGCGAGTCCATAATCTCCTGCATGCTGGCCGTACTCGGCGTTATGTGGGAGTTGGTGACACGCAGCACCTTTAGCTTCTGGCAACCATGCTGCAGCTTCTCGATATACAGCACGCCGTGCGATGTAGCTTGTGTGGTTACGTTTGAGAGATCTAAGAGCGTCAGATTGGGACAATGCGTCGCAAGTACGCTGACAAAATTGGGAATTCCAGCCAGACGGTTGTGTGCCAAGTAGAGGTGGGTCAAGCGACTGCCCATGGTCTGGAGCGCATTGCAAAGTGAGTTAACGCCAACAGCGCTCTTGCTGGCATTCATTTCGACATTAATTGAGCTTAAGTCTAAGCGCTGTAGCTTTTGCATATTATCGACAAGATATGTCAAATGATCAGAAGTGAAACCTTTCCAGCCAGATAACGTGATGCCCGTCAGATTCGGACAGCCAGTGGAGAGCTTTCCCAGAAAGCAATTGATGTCTGATATCTTCCAATTGGAGACATTTAATTCGGTGCAAGCACTGCAACGATTGTCCACAAACCATTTCAGTTTAAGTTCCGTTCGGTACTTTTCCTTAATCCAGGTGGTCAAATCCATGGTGCGCCACAGCGTTGGTCTAAGCGAGACCTGTCGCCACAGCGAGCACACACATTAATAAGCAATAAGCATCATTTTTTTTGCGCGATCCGTTTCCACTACACGGCCGCCTTGTCAAAAGAGAATTAATCCTTTTCTCTGGTGTTTCAATAAAGAAATAATTAGATTTTTCTCAAGTAAAAGAAACTAAATAAGCATCAATTTAGTAAATTATTAGTAAAATAATTAATTCAACAAAATTTTCCGATTTCGTTGGACTCAATAGTGAACACCATTGCGGTCATTCCATTTTATTCTGATATCTCGATTCCATCGTTCCTGTGCCATTTCTTATTCCGTTTTCGCTCGGCTGATTCAAACTATTTGTATTTGATCACATTTCACCTGGTTATTACAATTTTTGGCTCTGTGAAGAGCCTAGTATGCCAATCGGTGGTGATCAAAACAGCCACAAACGACTCACAGCACCGTCCGTTAAGGAGTCAAAGCGACCTTTAACCTCACCTAGAGCAGTTTTCGGGAAACTCAAAGTCGAGAGTACCAGCACAGCCGTCCGCAAGACTGTGAGTCCGATTCCAACAAGAGATATTACCCCAAAAATTACCCGTTCGACTACGCAAAAAATGCAGAAGTCAAGCGAAATGGCACTGAACGACTTCGTTTCTATAACTGACCGACTAGGCCAGTTTGAAGTGAAGATTAATGACGCAGCGGACAGTGACGTGTCACTGTTCACTCTCCAAGTCCGACGAGATCAGATTAAGACTTTATGGGAAAAGGTAGAACGCGAGTACGAGTTATGTTCCACAGCTCTCAACCAAGGCGCTTGCAGCAGCAGTGACCTGGTGGCTATGCAAGCCAGATATGATTACTCGTACTCCGTTTACGAGCGATATGCGGCTCAATTAAGTGAGAAAATAGAAAGAGCCAATGCCTTAAATAAGCTGAGCAACCCTCCTCCAATTTCTCCATGTCCAGGGATTGCAGTCTCCCGCCATGCGACACTGAAGTTTTCAGTGGGTATTACCTACGCTGGCCTACTTTCCGAGACTTGTTTACAGCGGCTTATATTAACAATCCAAGATTGACGCCGGTGGAAAAATTGTTCCATCTAAATTCCAAAACCAGCGGCGAAGCTAGGGCAATTGTCTCCAAGTCCCCGCTCACGAATGACGGCTTTCAGTCAGCGTGGGCGAGCCCGACGGAGAGATTTGAGAATAAGCGACTATTAGTCAATAGTCAATTGAAAATTCTTTTCAATCTCCCCTCAGCAACACAAGAGTCCGGAGCCGCCCTTAAAGAGCTTCAGGGCACAATCCACGGGTGTTTAACGGCTCTCGACTTGTCCAGGGTGAGCACCGAAAATTGGGATTGTCTGCTTATTTTCTTGTGCTCCTCTAAATTGCCTAATCTCACGCTGTCGTTATGGGAACAATCGCTCCACGATAAGGCAGATATACCTCAATGGTCCGAGATGAATTCATTTCTGATCGACTGATATCGCACCTTGGAGGCGATAGAGGATGTACGACCTACCGCACATACGCCACCCCAGTCCAAACCCACATGAAAAGAGTCCAACCACCTGAGAACCTTCGAAGCAACAGTGACTACAAAGTCACAACACTGCAAATTGTGTCAGAAGGAAAACCATCCCGTGCGTCTATGCCCACGTTTTCTACAAATGTCCGTACCCGAGAGAGTTTCCGTCATTAAGCAACAAAAGTTGTGCTTAAACTGCTTCGCCAGACAGCACCAATTGAAAGACTGCACCAGCGCACATAGTTGTTTCACATGCAAGGGACGTCACAACACGCTGCTCCACCGTGACAGACCCCAGGTGCCCTTAGCTTCCACAACACCAATAGTTTTGAACCCTCCTTCATCTATACAGTCCACTTCTACTTCGACCCAAGCTACCGTTCAAAACTACTTTTCCGCAAACTCATATGGTGTTCTCCTCGGCACGGCTGTCATCCAAGTGTGTCATTTGGGCACAAAGTATACAGCTCGGGCATTAATCGACTCTGGGTCTGAAGCGACCTTTATTTCATAGCGATTGTTCAAAAGGGTTAAACTTCCTTATCAACCCGTCGACGCACAGGTCTCCGGTTTGAATCAAGCCATTTCGGCTCAACCTCAAAAACTTTGCCATTTTAATATTGGCTCTCCGATAAAGCCCAGGGTTCATATTGAAACCTCGGCTTATGTTCTTCCAAAGCTAGCAGACAATTTGCCCTCCTACACCATCCCCCAAAATGCTTTGAAAGAACTTCCAAAATTACACTTGGCCGATCCCTCTTTCTATAGGAGCTCACAGATAGACGTGCTTCTCGGCGCCGATATCCTCCCATCCATATTGTTAGGTGGCTCCTATCCCAACATATGTGGCACTCTCCTTGGTCAAGAAACGATTTTCGGCTGGATCCTTACAGGCCCCGTTTCTAAGACCAGTGCCAAATGCGAGCTTGGATAAACTGCTCACAAAATTTTGGGAGGTGGAGGATATTCCAGTAAAGCTGGAAAAGGAATCCGACCTGTTTTGTGAGCGCAATTTCCAAAAAACCACTAAAAGGGATAAAAACGGCAGATACTTGGTCACACTGCCATTCAAGAACTCCGATCACATCCAGTTAGGCCATTCAAGGTCCATCGCACTAGCTCAATTTCTACGAAATGAGAATCGTCTGGCAAAAAATGCCCCCCTTAAGGAGCAGTACGATGCGGTGATCCAGGAATATCTGGACTTAGGTCACATGCGACAAGTCCCTCCAAGCCATGGTGCGGATAACTTTTATCTACCACACCATGCTGTTCAAAAGCCTGACAGCACCACGACCAAGCTCCGAGTAGTATTTAACGCCTACCACCCGTCATCGAATGGTAAAAGTCTGAACGATGTGCTACATGCAGGGCCCGTTCTGCAATCCGACTTAACCATTCAAATTCTAAGATGGCGCTTCTTCCGATATGTCTTCAATGCCGATATCACGAAAATGTATCGGCAGATACTTGTGCATCCCAAACACACTGATAGGGCATCAGAGAATTCTGTTCCGAACAAAGGACAACGAGCTTCGTGACTTCGAGCTCAGCACAGTCACGTTTGGAGTTAACTGTGCCCCCTTTTTGGCAATCCGGGTACTACATCAGTTATCTGATGACGTTCGTTCGCAAGTCACATTATCGCAAACAATATGTATGTCGACGATGTACTAGCGGGAGCCCATTCCAAATCAACGGCAGATCAAGCAATTGCAGAACTCCGCAAAGCCCTTGAATCTGCCGGGTTCCCCTTGCGAAAATGGACATCCAATGAAAAGGACTTGCTAAGAGCGATTCCCAAGGACCACTTGCTTCGCGCCGACTTC
Source organism: Drosophila littoralis (assembly GCA_018903485.1). Taxonomy (NCBI): domain Eukaryota; kingdom Metazoa; phylum Arthropoda; class Insecta; order Diptera; family Drosophilidae; genus Drosophila; species Drosophila littoralis. The sequence goes on along the minus strand of JAEIGF010000234.1, from coordinate 609,038 downwards.
TTAGAGATCGAGGAAGCCTGTTCGGCAAAGACTCTCGGGATCAGATGGAAAGCTGACACCGATGAGTTTTTTTTCGCTCCATCCGAGCTAACAACCAAACAGTCCGTCTCCAAACGTGAAGTCCTTTCACAGATTGCCAAACTGTTCGACCCAGCAGGATGGCTGGGTCCAGTCATTATTCAGGCAAAAATATTCATGCAGGAGATCTGGCTTCAAGAACTGGGCTGGGACGATCCGCTACCTGAGAGTCTTCTCAGTAAGTGGAATTTATTTCTGCAAGAGTATCCGAGCCTCAGTGCGATTCGCATCCCTAGATGGGTCGAATTCCGCCCACAGGGGACTATTCAATACCACGGGTTTTGTGACGCTTCGCAGCGTGCATATGGGGCCGCCATTTACGTGCGCACTGAGATACAAGATCGCATCTCAGTACATCTCCTAACAGCGAAAACGAGGGTCGCTCCGATCAAGACGGTATCCTTGCCACGACTAGAGCTGTGCGGAGCAGCACTTCTGTCCGAGTTATCCGCTGCACTCAGTCCCCAGCTACCTTCCGCTGGCGGCGACTGGTTCTATTGGACAGATTTCACAATTGTGCTAGCTTGGCTTCATAAGCCACCATGCGCCTGGACTACCTTTGTAGCAAACAGAGTCGCAAAAATTACTCAGGCCACCGACTCCAATAAATGGTCCCATGTACGACCCGAGTACAATCCTGTTGTGGCACGGGCCAGAATGGTTACGCCTACCTCAGAACCAATGGCCCATTCCTTCAGATCCCCTCCCAGATACGACAATAGAGCAACGTACGATTAAAGTAAACCTCGCAAACACGGCTCCCTCATTTTCTTTCCTCGAGCGCTTCTCCAAGTTCGATCGAGCCCTGCGAGTGTTAGCATACATCTATCGCTTCTTCAAGCGTTGCAAACGATTGTCGCTCCCGTCAACTATTGAAATTGACAGCAACGAGATTTCTTATGCACAAGAAAAACTCATTCTCCTGACCCAGAGACAAGCATACTTGCTTGAGCACGAAGAAACAGCTCACTTCCAGCAAACTCCTTAATTTGAACCCCTTTCTAGATGGTAAGGGAATTATTCGAGCATGTGGTAGTGTAAGAGCGGCCGAAGCACTCGGCTACGATGAGCGGCATCCAATCATACTGCCATACACATGTGCATATTCGCGTCTCTTGACCGCTTTTACCTATCTTATATCCTTGCATGGAGGCAACCAGCTCATGATGCGTTTAATACGATCACAGTACTGGATTCCAAAGCTGAAGGTGTTGGTCATATCCACAATCCATTCCTGCAAAATCTGCGTCATTCGAAAAAAGAAATTGCAAACGCAGCTCATGGGCGACTTGCCTTTCCGGCATTTGCGAGATTTGTGGCACGACGAGGGGGCCCAAGTCAAATGCATTCCGACAACGGCAAAACCTTCGTCGGAGCGGCCAAGGTCCTTTCGCGCGATTTTGTAAAAACGCTTAAGACTCAACTTCAGGCCACTTACAGTCTCCAGAAACTGTCCTTCTTCAACCCTCCTAGTGCACCGCATATGGGTGTCCTGTGGGAGGCAGGTGTAAAGGGTTTCAAAAATCTAATTTATAAGTCTACATCGACCTCCAAATACACCTTCGAAGAGCTTTCCACGCTCCTATCCAAAGTTGAAGCATGCCTGAATTCAAGACCGATATCTCCAATGTCGGAAGATCCTACTGATCTCCTAGCTCTGACTCCCGGTCATTTTATAGTCGGGGGTCCTCTACTTTCTGCCACAGAGCCAGAGATCAAGGAAAACGCCACGTCCATCATCAACCGCTGGCAGCGCTTTAAGGCTTTGCAACAACAGTTCTGTCTCCGTTGGAAACATGAGTAACTTTTAGAATTACACAAAAGAAACAAATGGCAAACTCCAACGCGAGACTTACAACGGGACGATCTAGTCATTATTAAAGAAGATAATCTTCCAGTTAATGACTGGCGTCTAGGTCGAATCCAAACGACCTATCCTGGCGACGACCAAAGAGTCAGAGGTGTCTCCAAGAGACCTATCTCTAAGCTGATCCTGCTCCCGATAGAATCTAGTCTCCATTTTCCATCCAGTAGAATCTCTAGTAAGGACTAGAATCCTAGATCCATAGGTCTGCGGACCATCCGTATAAAGCCGCATCAGTAATGTCTATTATGTTTTTTTCAACCTTCTTCACGTAACAGCACGATGTCTCCACGCCAACAACAAGGCCGATCCAAGAGCCGACCGGCAACGGAATCGTTCCGATGCCGAGTATGCCGAGGAGTCCACGCGCTGCGAAAGTGCCAGCGGTACATGCGGCTATCTCCAGAGAAAAGACTCCGAGCAGTTCTGGTCAACAAATACTACCCAAACTGCCTGGCTCACCAACATTCCGGGGAGTCCTGTCGCCGCAAGGACAAGTGCCGCAAGTGTCAGGGCGACCATCACACCTTGCTTCATTTCCAAGAAGCGCGTCGCATGCCATCGCGATCTCCAGAGCTATCCCAAACAATGCGCAGCATCAAGGCCCAAGCGCGACGCTCCGCGCCGCCTTCCTCCGCTGGTTCCATCTCCTTGTCGACTTTGATGGAACACAAAAGGACAACCGTGCTCCCGAGAGCACACATCCGACTTGGAAACGGCAAGGCGACCCGCGACACTCGGGCACTTTTAGACCCGTGCTGTCTGGTAAGTCTTATCGACGCATCCTTGGCAAAGGCCTCCGGGCTATCCGTCACCCGCGTCGGTCAAGACAACGCTTGCTCGGCCATCATAAGTTCCAGGACCTCTAGCTTCTAGCGAGAGGTCATCCTGCAGGTGATGCCAAATCTCCAGTATCGAACTCCAACGAAGCTCGTCAGCGAGAAACTGAATGAGCCCTTCAACAACGTTCGATTGGCAGACGATCGCTGGTTCCAGCCGGAAATCTCCAATCTGGTGTTGGGCTCGGATATCTACCCAGATTTAATTCTCCAAGGCGTCCTGCCGAGCCATGGCGGCGCACCACTGGCCCAAATCACGGTCTTCGGGTGGATACTGTCCGGCTCCTGCGCTCACCAGTAGGAACAGAGCCACTTCCCTCTCCCCTTTTCTTTTTGCAATACTGCAAGGCGGGCGGCATGTTCACACAAGAAGTGTATCCGGCAGTCGCCATCCAACCGCCATGTAACTCCGGAACCAGTACATGGAACATGAAATTCACCTCACTTACACTAATACATTGTAATGTATTCTGAAAATACAGACAAGATGAAAAATAACCTTCAAGCGAACAAAACGTGTTTTTTTCAAACCTAATTAATAAAATTGTGCAGAGCCGAAACGCTCCCCCAACGATACTTCATTTTGTAAAGTTCATCTGGAAGCTCTGCGGACGCCCTACTACAACAAGTTATATAGCATTTTTGGCATGACCGATTAAAACTTATCGAGTTTTTTTGCGTACTGTATATTTGCTTCAGACAAGATAATCGATTTGATGCAATATAATATTCCGGAGCACGATAGGCATTTTTTAATTGATGCTACTTTCAAAGTATGACCTATCGGGGACTTCAGGCAACTTTTAATTTTTTGCATTAAACACATGCAGAAGGTACCTTTTTTTTTGTTTAATTTAATTTATTAAAATATGTTGATGACCTTTTTGCTGTAACGGACAAAACAGAAGTACAAAACATTCTTAAAGAATTAAATTCGTTCCACAAACATATAAAATTCACAGTGGAAATAGAACAAGAGAGGAAGTTACCATACTTAGACACTGGTAAACAGAGTGGACAACTCACTCAAAATTAAGTGCTATATGAAACCCATAGCCTCTGGACGAATACTTAACTTCAACTCTAACCACCCAAAAAGTATGATCATACAGCACTAAGCTGTATGAGAAGGATGACAAACATATCGGACACAATATACCATAAAGAAATTGAGCACGATTTTAAAAAACCATTAACCATAAATGACTTCCCGAGGAATATAATTAGAACATTATTTAAAAGACAACATATTAAAACACAAAAGCCAACAGAATCTCCAAAAATATATAAATCTCTAACATATGTACCAAGATTATCGGATCGACTCATAAATTCAGACTGCTATAACAGACAAGAAATAAAAGTAGCCCACAAGCCCACTAATACTTTACAAAAATTCTTTAATAATACAAAGGCGAAAATACCAATGGTGGATAAAAGTAATGTCATTTACAAAATACCATGTGGTGGGGATAATAACAATAATTGCAACAGCGTGTACATCGGCACAACAAAATCCAAACTAAAAACAAGAATAACCCAACACAAATCTGACTTCAAATTAAGACATCAAAATAATATACAAAATACAGCACTTATAACCCACTGTATGAAAAGTAACCACACACCAAATTTCGATGTGACGACAATTTTACAAGAACAACACCATAACAAAAGACATACACTAGAAATGTTACACATAGTAAACACACCAAACAACAGACGACTAAACTACAAAACGGACACCGAAAACTGCGCTCACCTTTACAGATATCTATTGAATTGTAAAATAGTTTCAACCTCCACGTCAATGAGCGCAAACGTGTAAGGCAATGTATGTTTTTTATAAAAAGTTTTTAAATTGTTTAAGTAGTTGTTGCAATTTTATTTAATGTATCTTAATGATAATTGTGTTTTTTGTGTTAGTGCCCTGAAGACGGTTGCCGAAGTGCAGCCGAAATATATTGGTTGAAATAAAACAAAAAATTGCGTTTTCAATTTTTTTTGAATGAGTAAACCACGGACCTCGAGCCAGCCAAACAAATAATTATAAAATGCAAAGGTCGCCAAACACAACATTAAAAATATTGATTATCACACAAAATGTGTGATTTCTTTAATGTCAAAATACTTTTGGCCGCCATTGTCAATCATAATATGAGCTACATGTGCATATGCTGTGTGCCTGCATTTATTGTCATTCGCCATTTTCTGCATTTATTAATTGCGTCCATGTGCTGGCATCAAAACTACTTATGCATCCTCGATTGCCCGTAAAGCCGTTCCCAGCCTTTTTGTTGCCCGCTCAAATTCGGTCATAACATTCTTTGCTCATTTCTAAAGGCGCACACGATTGTGACGCAGGGTCACAATGAATATTAAGTTATTAATAAAAATATTAAGAATGAAACGTTAAGATTTAATTTTCATTATTATTGACTAAAATGAAGGATATATTATGAAGTAATTTCTATCGTTAGATTTAAGGAAAGGCCATGAAGCCAGTATATTAATAATAAGAATAATTAACTATAAGTCAGAGTATAACAAGAGTCGATTCACTTTTGATTCAGCGAGCGTAAGTACCGGACGTGTGAGTGCGACGGGGGAGAACGAATTTAGAGGGACCGCGAGGTAGCTGGGAGGTTAAAGAATAGGGAGCAAGAATTGACGGTGCAGCAGGGCCGGAAAAGTTAAGAAAAATGAATTATAAACGGTCATACATAAAGTGCATCAGAGTTACACATTATTTTATACTACAATTTGGCGGTATATGCCGAATAGAGATTGTGTGTTTTCAGGTCTTTTATTTGGCGGAGCGATCCCAGCAGCACCCATCACGCTCACCTACCATAACCTAACCGTGGAGGAGTGAGTCCAGCGGTCCCCTCCTCTCGCCTAAAAACATTAATCTCTCTGCTGCTGAGTTATCACTGCAGTTCGCTACCCCCTTTCAGCTTTACGTCTATTCATCAGCCGCAATTAATGCTGCGTCCAGCGATCTGTTCGGTATTGCCCATGCTCTTTAACGCGCGTACATGTGCGTTGAAAAGGTTGGATTAGTGCCAAGGCCGAACCATCTGTCATCCTCTTGAGCCCCAATATCTCAAGTATTTTCTCCAATAAATTAAGTTCTATGGCATAATTATCGTTTGTTATTTCCAATGATCGAATCGCGTCCAGCGCTGAATCCTCCAGGCATGATCGAAGATGCTGCAGCAGTTTCGATATCTGCTAGATCAGAAGGATTTTCTATGACTGTTGTGAACATTGAATAAAAGTCGGCCCAGTCTGTGTAATCACCACTTTATTGAGGGTAGTGCCGGCGGTGCCTTAGCTCTACTCTTAGCTCTGTCTGCGTGGGCAGCATATGTATTGGTCGCGAGATGTTTCGCGATTTCACTCGAAGTCAATTTCATCAAAGTCGAGTTCTTCGAGGTTAGTGTGAGTAATTTCAAATGAGGTCTGAAGCCGCTCGTTTTGCTTCAGCCTAACACTAAGACGGCACTCATCAATTGCAATAAGTGGCGAATTAGTTAGAGCATTTCGAAGTGTTTGCAAACTGTCATAAATTGAAATGGCTTTGTGCTTCAGAAAAGTCACCCTGTTTGCAGAGGGCACTGCACTAGAGGCAATATTTTCGATTGCCATTAGAAGCGTTGATAGAAAGCGTGTGCGAACCCAACTGAGTAACGAACAACGGTGATCGCTAGTACATGCGAACCGTTCAAAAAACAATAGCTGTAAGAACTTTGCCGAACGTAAGTGTCAAGCTATGTAACGAAGCAACGGCAATAGCTTGTATTAAGCGACCGAGAGAGTAGGCAAAGCGACGGCGATCGCTTATATGTATATAAACCGCACAAAACGAAATGGCAGGTGGTGATCTTTTAAGATTATTGCTTTAATATAAAGCAAATAATTTTACAACAACAAAAATCACGTCGGGGTCACCAAAATGCTGCGCTATTGAGCTTTTTCAATAGCTTTCACAAATAGAAATAATTAACTTTATTTTATTTCTGTTCCAATTTGTTTGTATGTTTACAATTGATTTTTATAATTTTAAGTAATTCAAGTGGTATGCTAGGGCAATAAATTGTTACTTACAGCGTAGAGCGCCAGCTTAATGTTATTGTAATTTTAGGTGCGAAATGTAAGCAATTGCTTCGCAAAGCAAGTGTTTTAAGATAAGATTAAGATGCTGCTCTTATCAGTTGCGAGGTCGCTACAGCTGTTTTGGCTGCGTAGCCAGATATTCGAACTATTTAGGCAAAAATTGCACTTTATGATAGAGTTCTTTTTTATAATGATTGATTTTTTTCTCTATATGGGGAATAGATAAAAATTCAATTATATAGAAAGAAGTATACAGTTGGAGTAGTGTGCGGCGTCAGAAAGTCTAGTTCGCCATAAGCCAGCATTATTGATATCAGTTAAGCAAAATGATGAGAGAAATTTATTTAATGGGGATTTTGAAAAAATGTTTTCGTTGTGATTTGTCTGGTTTTAATGAGCGGAAAAATTTGAATTTTTCTTTTTTATACCCTGAACCCATTGAAAATGGGTAAAAAGGGTATATTGTATTTGTGCAAAATGCAATGTATGTAACAGGCAGAAGGAAGCATCTCCGACCCCATAAAGTATATATATTCTTGATCAGCATCAATAGCCGAGTCGATCTAGCCATGTCCGTCTGTCTGTCTGTCCGTCCGTCCGTCCGTCCGTTTGTATGAACGCAAGGATCTCTACAGAGCTCAAATTTTAGATGTAGGTGCTCCTAGTGCCTGCGCAGATCGAGTTTGTTTCCGATAATCGATAACTTACTCCGTTTCCAAGCAATCGATAAAAATCGATATCGACATCCTGTTTTTTTAAGCAAATTGGGTAAATAATAAAAGCTAGAGTCACCAAACTTGATATGTTGCTTCTAGAATATTATTTATATGTCAAGTATCTTTCGTTTTATATCTATCGCCACCTCCCTGCTACCACCCCAGAGCTATAAATCAAGTTAATAACCCAACTTGTATTGCCAACTAATTTAAGCCACAATTAAAATGCAATTGACTTTTTGAGAATACACAATTATTCTATGGTGCAATAAGATATACTGTAGAAAATTTCATTAAGATCGGTTTTTGTTTTGTTTTTCGGTATTTTGACTGCGCACTGCTGCGCACGTGTTGCGACGCAATTTGCAAGAATTTATATGTATATACATGTATAGTGTACAGTGTACATTGTACACACACACATTCATGCGCGTCTGCTTCGAATTCTGTCTTCACTGCGATTGTTTTCTGTGAGGCTATTTTTATTGGTTTTTTTCTCAATTATACTCAATTATTTGTGTCGATGTTGAGTAGAGGGAGTGGCAAGTGGTGCAGTCTGTCGCGAGTTCGAGTCCTACCGGGGAAAGTAAATATGCGGTCAGCTGCGAGTTCAAGCCCTGCCAATGGAACTTTTTTTTAAATTTATCTTTATTAATTCAAACGAGCTCCATTTGGTGTTCGAATAAGAGGGTTCAGGGTATTCCCTAGTCGGGAGCTCCCGACTAGAACCTCTTACTTGTTCTTATTGACATTTTATTGGACGCGTCGCATGAGTATACAGTCTGTGTGTGTTCCCGTTTGTATGAAGTGTGTCTGTATTGCCCGAGCCAAAATATGACTGATGGCAACTACACAGAGCACACGCGGGCCACTCCACAATTCACAACTGCGATTTTGTCATGTCTGTCCGGTGATTGGGTGTTTAATGTTTGTTTTCCCAATTTAATAAATTCTCCCTATCCCTGTGTTGGATCCCCACATCAAAAGCAGATAAATTATACCACATTTGCTAAGAAGGTTGATGTTGTTTTAGCCGTGTGCCTTTTCTCGGTTCATTTAAATTTCAATAATTTAAACATATTTGCACTGGCTGTTATCAAATGCGGGTTGGCTGTATTAAGATATTTGCGATGCGGGAGAAAAAGATAGCTGAGATGGAGAAGTTTTTGGGCAGACACAGCGGCGCACATGGCGGCGCATGGCTGGCAATTTGTTCTACGGTGAGTTTTTGCTTGCAATTTTTGACGATTGCATTGATGATTATGATTTTAGTTGATTTGCATTGAAAAATGCAATTTGTGATGAGGTGAGTATTTTTCCAGGAAAATAATAGCACGATGAGGATAAATTAAAAAGGTAAGTAATTGAGGTAGGTAAAAATAATAAAGAGGTAAATATAAAAGGTAAGTACAAAATAAAAAA
>JAEIGF010000232.1:0-37948 GCA_018903485.1 Drosophila littoralis | reverse complement strand
TTGCCTGGCCGTCAAAACTGCTATCCCAAAACTTGTCTCAGATACCAGGAACCCTGCCAATCTGGCATTTGCAGCCAAGGGGAGCAATTCAAAGCAAATAGTCTCACCCGACTATTTTATCCTTAAACATACAGCCTTACCTAGAAGTCAAAACTGCTTTACCAAAACTTGACTCGATACCTGGACCCCTGCTAATCTGGCATTCGCAGCTTAGGGGAGCAAGTCAAAGCCAAAAATAGTCTCAACTGACTTTCCCATCTTATAACATACAGCCTTACCGGCCGTCAAAACTGCTTTACCAAAACTTATCTCAGATACCAGGAAACCCGCCTATCTTGCATTTGCAGCCTAGGGGAACAATTCAAAGCCAAATAGTCTCAACTGACTATTAAATCTTAAAACATACAGCCTTAAATGGCCGTCAAAACTGCTTTACCAAAATTTGAGTCAGATAACAGGAGCCCTGCCAAGCTGGCATTTGCAGCTTAGGGGAGCAAATCAAAGCCAAAAATAGTCTCAACTGACTTTCCCATCTTATAACATACAGCCTTACCGGCCGTTAAAACTGCTATACCAAAACTTGTCTCAGATACCAGGAACCCTGCCAATCTGGCATTTGCAGCCAAGGCGAGCAAGTCAACGCAAACAGTCTCACCCGACTATTTAATCTTAAAACATACAGCCTTTAATGGCCGTCAAAACTGCTTTACCGAAATTTGAGTCAGATAACAGGAGCCCTGCCAAGCTGGCATTTGCAGCTTAGGGGAGCAAGTCAAAGCCAAAAATAGTCTCAACTGACTTTCCCATCCTACAACATACAGCCTTACCTGGCCGTCAAAACTGCTATACCAAAACTTGTCTCAGATACCAGGAACCCTAACAATCTGGCATTTGCAGCCAAGGGGAGCAAGTCAAAGCAAATAGTCTCACCCGACTATTTTATCCTTAAACATACAGCCTTACCTGGAAGTCAAAACTGCTTTACCAAAACTTGACTCGATACCTGGACCCCTGCTAATCTGGCATTCGCAGCTTAGGGGAGCAAGTCAACGCAAACAGTCTCACCCGACAATTTAATCTTAAAACATACAGCCTTAAATGGCCGTCAAAACTGCTTTACCAAAATTTGAGTCAGATAACAGGAGCCCTGCCAAGCTGGCATTTGCAATTTAGGGGAGCAAGTCAAAGCCAAAAATAGTCTCAACTGACTTTCCCATCCTACAACATACAGCCTTACCTGGCCGTCAAAACTGCTATACCAAAACTTGTCTCAGATACCAGGAACCCTGCCAATCTGGCATTCGCAGCTTAGGGGAGCAAGTCAATGCAAACAGACTCACCCGACAATTTAATCTTAAAACATACAGCCTTAAATGGCCGTCAAAACTGCTTTACCAAAATTTGAGTCAGATAACAGGAGCCCTGCCAAGCTGGCATTTGCAGCTTAGGGGAGCAAGTCAAAGCCAAAAATAGTCTCAACTGACTTTCCCATCCTACAACATACAGCCTTACCTGGCCGTCAAAACTGCTATACCAAAACTTGTCTCAGATACCAGGAACCCTGCTAATCTGGCATTTGCAGCCACGGGGAGCAAGTTAAAGCAAAAAGTCTCACCCGACTATTTTATCCTTAAACATACAGCCTTAAATGGCCGTCAAAACTGCTTTACCAAAACTTGTCTCAGATACCAGGAACCCTGCCAATCTGGCATTTGCAGCCAAGGCGAGCAAGTCAACGCAAACAGTCTCACCCGACTATTTAATCTTAAAACATACAGCCTTAAATGGCCGTCAAAACTGCTTTACCAAAATTTGAGTCAGATAACAGGAGCCCTGCCAAGCTGGCATTTGCAGCTTAGGGGAGCAAGTCAAAGCCAAAAATAGTCTCAACTGACTTTCCCATTTTACAACATACAGCCTTACCTGGCCGTCAAAACTGCTATACCAAAACTTGTCTCAGATACCAGGAACCCTGCCAATCTGGCATTTGCAGCCAAGGCGAGCAAGTCAACGCAAACAGTCTCACCCGACTATTTAATCTTAAAACATACAGCCTTAAATGGCCGTCAAAACTGCTTTACCAAAATTTGAGTCAGATAACAGGAGCCCTGCCAAGCTGGCATTTGCAGCTTAGGGGAGCAAGTCAAAGCCAAAAATAGTCTCAACTGACTTTCCCATTTTACAACATACAGCCTTGCCTGGCCGTCAAAACTGCTATACCAAAACTTGTCTCAGATACCAGGAACCCTGCCAATCTGGCATTTGCAGCCAAGGCGAGCAAGTCAAAGCAAATAGTCTCACCCGACTATTTTATCCTTAAACATACAGCCTTACCTGGAAGTCAAAACTGCTTTACCAAACTATTTTATCCGACTATTTTATCCTTAAACATACAGCCTTAAATGGCCGTCAAAACTGCTTTACCAAAACTTGTCTCAGATACCAGGAACCCTGCCAATCTGGCATTTGCAGCCAAGGCGAGCAAGACAACGCAAACAGTCTCACCCGACTATTTAATCTTAAAACATACAGCCTTAAATGGCCGTCAAAACTGCTTTACCAAAATTTGAGTCAGATAACAGGAGCCCTGCCAAGCTGGCATTTGCAGCTTAGGGGAGCAAGTCAAAGCCAAAAATAGTCTCAACTGACTTTCCCATTTTACAACATACAGCCTTGCCTGGCCGTCAAAACTGCTATACCAAAACTTGTCTCAGATACCAGGAACCCTGCCAATCTGGCATTTGCAGCCAAGGGGAGCAAGTCAAAGCAAATAGTCTCACCCGACTATTTTATCCTTAAACATACAGCCTTACCTGGAAGTCAAAACTGCTTTACCAAAACTTGACTCGATACCTGGACCCCTGCTAATCTGGCATTCGCAGCTTAGGGGAGCAAGTCAACGTAAACAGTCTCACCCGACAATTTAATCTTAAAACATACAGCCTTAAATGGCCGTCAAAACTGCTTTACCAAAATTTGAGTCAGATAACAGGAGCCCTGCCAAGCTGGCATTTGCAGCTTAGGGGAGCAAGTCAAAGCCAAAAATAGTCTCAACTGACTTTCCCATTTTACAACATACAGCCTTACCTGGCCGTCAAAACTGCTATACCAAAACTTGTCTCAGATACCAGGAACCCTGCCAATCTGGCATTTGCAGCCAAGGGGAGCAAGTCAAAGCAAATAGTCTCACCCGACTATTTTATCCTTAAACATACAGCCTTACCTGGAAGTCAAAACTGCTTTACCAAAACTTGACTCGATACCTGGACCCCTGCTAATCTGGCATTCGCAGCTTAGGGGAGCAAGTCAACGCAAACAGTCTCACCCGACAATTTAATCTTAAAACATACAGCCTTAAATGGCCGTCAAAACTGCTTTACCAAAATTTGAGTCAGATAACAGGAGCCCTGCCAAGCTGGCATTTGCAGCTTAGGGGAGCAAGTCAAAGCCAAAAATAGTCTCAACTGACTTTCCCATCCTACAACATACAGCCTTACCTGGCCGTCAAAACTGCTATACCAAAACTTGTCTCAGATACCAGGAACCCTGCCAATCTGGCATTTGCAGCCACGGGGAGCAAGTCAAAGCAAATAGTCTCACCCGACTATTTTATCCTTAAACATACAGCCTTAAATGGCCGTCAAAACTGCTTTACCAAAACTTGTCTCAGATACCAGGAGCCCTGCAAATCTGGCATGTGCGGTCAAGGCGAGCAAGTCAACGCAAACAGTCTCACCCGACTATTTAATCTTAAAAAATACAGCCTTAAATGGCCGTCAAAACTGCTTTACCAAAATTTGAGTCAGATAACAGGAGCCCTGCCAAGCTGGCATTTGCTGCTTAAGGGAGCAAGTCAAAGCCAAAAATAGTCTCAACTGACTTTCCCATTTTACAACATACAGCCTTACCTGGCCGTCAAAACTGCTATACCAAAACTTGTCTCAGATACCAGGAACCCTGCCAATCTGGCATTTGCAGCCAAGGCGAGCAAGTCAACGCAAACAGTCTCACCCGACTATTTAATCTTAAAACATACAGCCTTAAATGGCCGTCAAAACTGCTTTACCAAAATTTGAGTCAGATAACAGGAGCCCTGCCAAGCTGGCATTTGCTGCTTAGGGGATCAAGTCAAAGCCAAAAATAGTCTCAACTGACTTTCCCATTTTACAACATACAGCCTTGCCTGGCCGTCAAAACTGCTATACCAAAACTTGTCTCAGATACCAGGAACCCTGCCAATCTGGCATTTGCAGCCAAGGGGAGCAAGTCAAAGCAAATAGTCTCACCCGACTATTTAATCCTTAAACATACAGCCTTACCTGGAAGTCAAAACTGCTTTACCAAAACTTGACTCGATACCTGGACCCCTGCTAATCTGGCATTCGCAGCTTAGGGGAGCAAGTCAACGTAAACAGTCTCACCCGACAATTTAATCTTAAAACATACAGCCTTAAATGGCCGTCAAAACTGCTTTACCAAAATTTGAGTCAGATAACAGGAGCCCTGCCAAGCTGGCATTTGCAGCTTAGGGGAGCAAGTCAAAGCCAAAAATAGTCTCAACTGACTTTCCCATCCTACAACATACAGCCTTACCTGGCCGTCAAAACTGCTATACCAAAACTTGTCTCAGATACCAGGAACCCTGCCAATCTGGCATTTGCAGCCACGGGGAGCAAGTCAAAGCAAATAGTCTCACCCGACTATTTAATCTTAAAAAATACAGCCTTAAATGGCCGTCAAAACTGCTTTACCAAAATTTGAGTCAGATACCAGGAACCCTGCCAATCTGGCATTTGCAGCCAAGGCGAGCAAGTCAACGCAAACAGTCTCACCCGACTATTTAATCTTAAAACATACAGCCTTAAATGGCCGTCAAAACTGCTTTACCAAAATTTGAGTCAGATAACAGGAGCCCTGCCAAGCTGGCATTTGCAGCTTAGGGGAGCAAGTCAAAGCCAAAAATAGTCTCAACTGACTTTCCCATTTTACAACATACAGCCTTACCTGGCCGTCAAAACTGCTATACCAAAACTTGTCTCAGATACCAGGAACCCTGCCAATCTGGCATTTGCAGCCAAGGCGAGCAAGTCAAAGCAAATAGTCAAACCCACTATTTTATCCTTAAACATACAGCCTCAAGTCAAAACTGCTTTACCAAACTATTTTATCCGACTATTTTATCCTTAAACATACAGCCTTAAATGTCCGTCAAAACTGCTTTACCAAAACTTGTCTCAGATACCAGGAACCCTGCCAATCTGGCATTTGCAGCCAAGGCGAGCAAGTCAACGCAAACAGTCTCACCCGACTATTTAATCTTAAAACATACAGCCTTAAATGGCCGTCAAAACTGCTTTACCAAAATTTGAGTCAGATAACAGGAGCCCTGCCAAGCTGGCATTTGCAGCTTAGGGGAGCAAGTCAAAGCCAAAAATAGTCTCAACTGACTTTCCCATTTTACAACATACAGCCTTACCTGGCCGTCAAAACTGCTATACCAAAACTTGTCTCAGATACCAGGAACCCTGCCAATCTGGCATTTGCAGCCAAGGGGAGCAAGTCAAAGCAAATAGTCTCACCCGACTATTTTATCCTTAAACATACAGCCTTACCTGGAAGTCAAAACTGCTTTACCAAAACTTGACTCGATACCTGGACCCCTGCTAATCTGGCATTCGCAGCTTAGGGGAGCAAGTCAACGCAAACAGTCTCACCCGACTATTTAATCTTAAAACATACAGCCTTAAATGGCCGTCAAAACTGCTTTACCAAAATTTGAGTCAGATAACAGGAGCCCTGCCAAGCTGGCATTTGCAGCTTAGGGGAGCAAGTCAAAGCCAAAAATAGTCTCAACTGACTTTCCCATTTTACAACATACAGCCTTACCTGGCCGTCAAAACTGCTATACCAAAACTTGTCTCAGATACCAGGAACCCTGCCAATCTGGCATTTGCAGCCAAGGGGAGCAAGTCAAAGCAAATAGTCTCACCCGACTATTTTATCCTTAAACATACAGCCTTACCTGGAAGTCAAAACTGCTTTACCAAAACTTGACTCGATACCTGGACCCCTGCTAATCTGGCATTCGCAGCTTAGGGGAGCAAGTCAACGTAAACAGTCTCACCCGACAATTTAATCTTAAAACATACAGCCTTAAATGGCCGTCAAAACTGCTTTACCAAAATTTGAGTCAGATAACAGGAGCCCTGCCAAGCTGGCATTTGCAGCTTAGGGGAGCAAGTCAAAGCCAAAAATAGTCTCAACTGACTTTCCCATCCTACAACATACAGCCTTACCTGGCCGTCAAAACTGCTATACCAAAACTTGTCTCAGATACCAGGAACCCTGCCAATCTGGCATTTGCAGCCACGGGGAGCAAGTCAAAGCAAATAGTCTCACCCGACTATTTTATCCTTAAACATACAGCCTTAAATGGCCGTCAAAACTGCTTTACCAAAACTTGTCTCAGATACCAGGAGCCCTGCAAATCTGGCATTTGCAGCCAAGGCGAGCAAGTCAACGCAAACAGTCTCACCCGACTATTTAATCTTAAAACATACAGCCTTAAATGGCCGTCAAAACTGCTTTACCAAAATTTGAGTCAGATAACAGGAGCCCTGCCAAGCTGGCATTTGCAGCTTAGGGGAGCAAGTCAAAGCCAAAAATAGTCTCAACTGACTTTCCCATTTTACAACATACAGCCTTACCTGGCCGTCAAAACTGCTATACCAAAACTTGTCTCAGATACCAGGAACCCTGCCAATCTGGCATTTGCAGCCAAGGCGAGCAAGTCAACGCAAACAGTCTCACCCGACTATTTAATCTTAAAACATACAGCCTTAAATGGCCGTCAAAACTGCTTTACCAAAATTTGAGTCAGATAACAGGAGCCCTGCCAAGCTGGCATTTGCTGCTTAGGGGAGCAAGTCAAAGCCAAAAATAGTCTCAACTGACTTTCCCATTTTACAACATACAGCCTTGCCTGGCCGTCAAAACTGCTATACCAAAACTTGTCTCAGATACCAGGAACCCTGCCAATCTGGCATTTGCAGCCAAGGGGAGCAAGTCAAAGCAAATAGTCTCACCCGACTATTTAATCCTTAAACATACAGCCTTACCTGGAAGTCAAAACTGCTTTACCAAAACTTGACTCGATACCTGGACCCCTGCTAATCTGGCATTTGCAGCTTAGGGGAGCAAGTCAACGCAAACAGTCTCACCTGACTATTTAATCTTAAAACATACAGCCTTAAATGGCCGTCAAAACTGCTTTACCAAAATTTGAGTCAGATAACAGGAGCCCTGCCAAGCTGGCATTTGCAGCTTAGGGGAGCAAGTCAAAGCCAAAAATAGTCTCAACTGACTTTCCCATCCTACAACATACAGCCTTACCTGGCCGTCAAAACTGCTATACCAAAACTTGTCTCAGATACCAGGAACCCTGCCAATCTGGCATTTGCAGCCAAGGGGAGCAAGTCAAAGCAAATAGTCTCACCCGACTATTTAATCTTAAAAAATACAGCCTTAAATGGCCGTCAAAACTGCTTTACCAAAATTTGAGTCAGATAACAGGAGCCCTGCCAAGCTGGCATTTGCAGCTTAGGGGAGCAAGTCAAAGCCAAAAATAGTCTCAACTGACTTTCCCATCCTACAACATACAGCCTTACCTGGCCGTCAAAACTGCTATACCAAAACTTGTCTCAGATACCAGGAACCCTGCCAATCTGGCATTTGCAGCCACGGGGAGCAAGTCAAAGCAAATAGTCTCACCCGACTATTTTATCCTTAAACATACAGCCTTACCTGGCCGTCAAAACTGCTTTACCAAAACTTGTCTCGGATACCAGGAGCCCTGCAAATCTGGCATGTGCGGTCAAGGCGAGCAAGTCAACGCAAACAGTCTCACCCGACTATTTAATCTTAAAAAATACAGCCTTAAATGGCCGTCAAAACTGCTTTACCAAAATTTGAGTCAGATAACAGGAGCCCTGCCAAGCTGGCATTTGCTGCTTAGGGGATCAAGTCAAAGCCAAAAATAGTCTCAACTGACTTTCCCATTTTACGACATACAGCCTTGCCTGGCCGTCAAAACTGCTATACCAAAACTTGTCTCAGATACCAGGAACCCTGCCAATCTGGCATTTGCAGCCAAGGCGAGCAAGTCAACGCAAACAGTCTCACCCAACTATTTTATCCTTAAACATACAGCCTTACCTGGAAGTCAAAACTGCTTTACCAAAACTTGACTCGATACCTGGACCCCTGCTAATCTGGCATTCGCAGCTTAGGGGAGCAAGTCAACGCAAACAGTCTCACCCGACAATTTAATCTTAAAACATACAGCCTTAAATGGCCGTCAAAACTGCTTTACCAAAATTTGAGTCAGATAACAGGAGCCCTGCCAAGCTGGCATTTGCAGCTTAGGGGAGCAAGTCAAAGCCAAAAATAGTCTCAACTGACTTTCCCATCCTACAACATACAGCCTTACCTGGCCGTCAAAACTGCTATACCAAAACTTGTCTCAGATACCAGGAACCCTGCCAATCTGGCATTTGCAGCCAAGGGGAGCAAGTCAAAGCAAATAGTCTCACCCGACTATTTGATCCTTAAAACATACAGCCTTAAATGGCCGTCAAAACTGCTTTACCAAAACTTGTCTCAGATACCAGGAGCCCTGCCAATCTGGCATTTGCAGCCAAGGCGAGCAAGTCAACGCAAACAGTCTCACCCGACTATTTAATCTTAAAAAATACAGCCTTAAATGGCCGTCAAAACTGCTTTACCAAAATTTGAGTCAGATAACAGGAGCCCTGCCAAGCTGGCATTTGCAGCTTAAGGGAGCAAGTCAAAGCCAAAAATAGTCTCAACTGACTTTCCCATTTTACAACATACAGCCTTACCTGGCCGTCAAAACTGCTATACCAAAACTTGTCTCAGATACCAGGAACCCTGCCAATCTGGCATTTGCAGCCAAGGGGAGCAAGTCAAAGCAAATAGTCTCACCCGACTATTTTATCCTTAAAACATACAGCCTTACCTGGCCGTCAAAACTGCTTTACCAAAACTTGACTCGACACCAGGAGCCCTGCAAATCTGGCATTTGCAGCCAAGGCGAGCAAGTCAACGCAAACAGTCTCACCCGACTATTTAATCTTAAAACATACAGCCTTAAATGGCCGTCAAAACTGCTTTACCAAAATTTGAGTCAGATAACAGGAGCCCTGCCAAGCTGGCATTTGCAGCTTAGGGGAGCAAGTCAAAGCCAAAAATAGTCTCAACTGACTTTCCCATTTTACAACATACAGCCTTGCCTGGCCGTCAAAACTGCTATACCAAAACTTGTCTCAGATACCAGGAACCCTGCCAATCTGGCATTTGCAGCCAAGGGGAGCAAGTCAAAGCAAATAGTCTCACCCGACTATTTTATCCTTAAACATACAGCCTTACCTGGAAGTCAAAACTGCTTTACCAAAACTTGACTCGATACCTGGACCCCTGCTAATCTGGCATTCGCAGCTTAGGGGAGCAAGTCAACGCAAACAGTCTCACCCGACTATTTAATCTTAAAACATACAGCCTTAAATGGCCGTCAAAACTGCTTTACCAAAATTTGAGTCAGATAACAGGAGCCCTGCCAAGCTGGCATTTGCAGCTTAGGGGAGCAAGTCAAAGCCAAAAATAGTCTCAACTGACTTTCCCATCCTACAAACATACAGCCTTACCTGGCCGTCAAAACTGCTATACCAAAACTTGTCTCAGATACCAGGAACCCTGCCAATCTGGCATTTGCAGCCACGGGGAGCAAGTCAAAGCAAATAGTCTCACCCGACTATTTTATCCTTAAACATACAGCCTTAAATGGCCGTCAAAACTGCTTTACCAAAACTTGTCTCAGATACCAGGAGCCCTGCCAATCTGGCATTTGCAGCCAAGGCGAGCAAGTCAACGCAAACAGTCTCACCCGACTATTTAATCTTAAAAATACAGCCTTAAATGGCCGTCAAAACTGCTTTACCAAAATTTGAGTCAGATAACAGGAGCCCTGCCAAGCTGGCATTTGCAGCTTAAGGGAGCAAGTCAAAGCCAAAAATAGTCTCAACTGACTTTCCCATTTTACAACATACAGCCTTACCTGGCCGTCAAAACTGCTATACCAAAACTTGTCTCAGATACCAGGAACCCTGCCAATCTGGCATTTGCAGCCAAGGCGAGCAAGTCAACGCAAACAGTCTCACCCGACTATTTAATCTTAAAACATACAGCCTTAAATGGCCGTCAAAACTGCTTTACCAAAATTTGAGTCAGATAACAGGAGCCCTGCCAAGCTGGCATTTGCAGCTTAGGGGAGCAAGTCAAAGCCAAAAATAGTCTCAACTGACTTTCCCATTTTACAACATACAGCCTTGCCTGGCCGTCAAAACTGCTATACCAAAACTTGTCTCAGATACCAGGAACCCTGCCAATCTGGCATTTGCAGCCAAGGGGAGCAATTCAAAGCAAATAGTCTCACCCGACTATTTAATCCTTAAACATACAGCCTTACCTGGAAGTCAAAACTGCTTTACCAAAACTTGACTCGATACCTGGACCCCTGCTAATCTGGCATTCGCAGCTTAGGGGAGCAAGTCAACGTAAACAGTCTCACCCGACAATTTAATCTTAAAACATACAGCCTTAAATGGCCGTCAAAACTGCTTTACCAAAATTTGAGTCAGATAACAGGAGCCCTGCCAAGCTGGCATTTGCAGCTTAGGGGAGCAAGTCAAAGCCAAAAATAGTCTCAACTGACTTTCCCATCCTACAACATACAGCCTTACCTGGCCGTCAAAACTGCTATACCAAAACTTGTCTCAGATACCAGGAACCCTGCCAATCTGGCATTTGCAGCCACGGGGAGCAAGTCAAAGCAAAATAGTCTCACCCGACTATTTTATCCTTAAACATACAGCCTTACCTGGCCGTCAAAACTGCTTTACCAAAACTTGTCTCAGATACCAGGAGCCCTGCCAATCTGGCATTTGCAGCCAAGGCGAGCAAGTCAACGCAAACAGTCTCACCCGACTATTTAATCTTAAAACAATACAGCCTTAAATGGCCGTCAAAACTGCTTTACCAAAATTTGAGTCAGATAACAGGAGCCCTGCCAAGCTGGCATTTGCAGCTTAGGGGAGCAAGTCAAAGCCAAAAATAGTCTCAACTGACTTTCCCATTTTACAACATACAGCCTTACCTGGCCGTCAAAACTGCTATACCAAAACTTGTCTCAGATACCAGGAACCCTGCCAATCTGGCATTTGCAGCCAAGGCGGAGCAAGTCAAAGCAAACAGTCTCACCCGACTATTTTAGCCTTAAACATACAGCCTTACCTGGACGTCAAAACTGCTTTACCAAAACTTGACTCAGATACCTGGACCCCTGCTAATCTGGCATTTGCAGCCAAGGGGAGCAAGTCAACGCAAACAGTCTCACCCGACTATTTAATCTTAAAACATACAGCCTTAAATGGCCGTCAAAACTGCTTTACCAAAATTTGAGTCAGATAACAGGAGCCCTGCCAAGCTGGCATTTGCAGCTTAGGGGAGCAAGTCAAAGCCAAAAATAGTCTCAACTGACTTTCCCATTTTACGACATACAGCCTTACCTGGCCGTCAAAACTGCTATACCAAAACTTGTCTCAGATACCAGGAACCCTGCCAATCTGGCATTTGCAGCCAAGGCGAGCAAGTCAACGCAAACAGTCTCACCCGACTATTTAATCTTAAAACATACAGCCTTAAATGGCCGTCAAAACTGCTTTACCAAAATTTGAGTCAGATAACAGGAGCCCTGCCAAGCTGGCATTTGCTGCTTAGGGGAGCAAGTCAAAGCCAAAAATAGTCTCAACTGACTTTCCCATTTTACAACATACAGCCTTGCCTGGCCGTCAAAACTGCTATACCAAAACTTGTCTCAGATACCAGGAACCCTGCCAATCTGGCATTTGCAGCCAAGGGGAGCAAGTCAAAGCAAATAGTCTCACCCGACTATTTAATCCTTAAACATACAGCCTTACCTGGAAGTCAAAACTGCTTTACCAAAACTTGACTCGATACCTGGACCCCTGCTAATCTGGCATTCGCAGCTTAGGGAGCAAGTCAACGCAAACAGTCTCACCCGACAATTTAATCTTAAAACATACAGCCTTAAATGGCCGTCAAAACTGCTTTACCAAAATTTGAGTCAGATAACAGGAGCCCTGCCAAGCTGGCATTTGCAGCTTAGGGGAGCAAGTCAAAGCCAAAAATAGTCTCAACTGACTTTCCCATCCTACAACATACAGCCTTACCTGGCCGTCAAAACTGCTATACCAAAACTTGTCTCAGATACCAGGAACCCTGCCAATCTGGCATTTGCAGCCACGGGGAGCAAGTCAAAGCAAATAGTCTCACCCGACTATTTTATCCTTAAACATACAGCCTTAAATGGCCGTCAAAACTGCTTTACCAAAACTTGTCTCAGATACCAGGAACCCTGCCAATCTGGCATTTGCAGCCAAGGCGAGCAAGTCAACGCAAACAGTCTCACCCGACTATTTAATCTTAAAACAATACAGCCTTAAATGGCCGTCAAAACTGCTTTACCAAAATTTGAGTCAGATAACAGGAGCCCTGCCAAGCTGGCATTTGCAGCTTAGGGGAGCAAGTCAAAGCCAAAAATAGTCTCAACTGACTTTCCCATCCTACAACATACAGCCTTACCTGGCCGTCAAAACTGCTATACCAAAACTTGTCTCAGATACCAGGAACCCTGCCAATCTGGCATTTGCAGCCACGGGGAGCAAGTCAAAGCAAATAGTCTCACCCGACTATTTATCCTTAAACATACAGCCTTACCTGGCCGTCAAAACTGCTTTACCAAAACTTGTCTCAGGATACCAGGAGCCCTGCCAATCTGGCATTTGCAGTCCAAGGCGAGCAAGTCAACGCAAACAGTCTCACCCGACTATTTAATCTTAAAAATACAGCCTTAAATGGCCGTCAAAACTGCTTTACCAAAATTTGAGTCAGATAACAGGAGCCCTGCCAAGCTGGCATTTGCAGCTTAGGGGAGCAAGTCAAAGCCAAAAATAGTCTCAACTGACTTTCCCATTTTACAACATACAGCCTTACCTGGCCGTCAAAACTGCTATACCAAAACTTGTCTCAGATACCAGGAACCCTGCCAATCTGGCATTTGCAGCCAAGGGGAGCAAGTCAAAGCAAATAGTCTCACCCGACTATTTTATCCTTAAACATACAGCCTTACCTGGAAGTCAAAACTGCTTTACCAAAACTTGACTCGATACCTGGACCCCTGCTAATCTGGCATTCGCAGCTTAGGGGAGCAAGTCAACGCAAACAGTCTCACCCGACTATTTAATCTTAAAACATACAGCCTTAAATGGCCGTCAAAACTGCTTTACCAAAATTTGAGTCAGATAACAGGAGCCCTGCCAAGCTGGCATTTGCAGCTTAGGGGAGCAAGTCAAAGCCAAAAATAGTCTCAACTGACTTTCCCATCCTACAACATACAGCCTTACCTGGCCGTCAAAACTGCTATACCAAAACTTGTCTCAGATACCAGGAACCCTGCCAATCTGGCATTTGCAGCCACGGGGAGCAAGTCAAAGCAAATAGTCTCACCCGACTATTTTATCCTTAAACATACAGCCTTAAATGGCCGTCAAAACTGCTTTACCAAAACTTGTCTCAGATACCAGGAACCCCTGCCAATCTGGCATTTGCAGCCAAGGCGAGCAAGTCAACGCAAACAGTCTCACCCGACTATTTAATCTTAAAACATACAGCCTTAAATGGCCGTCAAAACTGCTTTACCAAAATTTGAGTCAGATAACAGGAGCCCTGCCAAGCTGGCATTTGCAGCTTAAGGGAGCAAGTCAAAGCCAAAAATAGTCTCAACTGACTTTCCCATTTTACAACATACAGCCTTACCTGGCCGTCAAAACTGCTATACCAAAACTTGTCTCAGATACCAGGAACCCTGCCAATCTGGCATTTGCAGCCAAGGCGAGCAAGTCAACGCAAACAGTCTCACCCGACTATTTAATCTTAAAACATACAGCCTTAAATGGCCGTCAAAACTGCTTTACCAAAATTTGAGTCAGATAACAGGAGCCCTGCCAAGCTGGCATTTGCAGCTTAGGGGAGCAAGTCAAAGCCAAAAATAGTCTCAACTGACTTTCCCATTTTACAACATACAGCCTTACCTGGCCGTCAAAACTGCTATACCAAAACTTGTCTCAGATACCAGGAACCCTGCCAATCTGGCATTTGCAGCCAAGGGGAGCAAGTCAAAGCAAATAGTCTCACCCGACTATTTAATCCTTAAACATACAGCCTTACCTGGAAGTCAAAACTGCTTTACCAAAACTTGACTCGATACCTGGACCCCTGCTAATCTGGCATTTGCAGCTTAGGGGAGCAAGTCAACGCAAACAGTCTCACCCGACTATTTAATCTTAAAACATACAGCCTTAAATGGCCGTCAAAACTGCTTTACCAAAATTTGAGTCAGATAACAGGAGCCCTGCCAAGCTGGCATTTGCAGCTTAGGGGAGCAAGTCAAAGCCAAAAATAGTCTCAACTGACTTTCCCATCCTACAACATACAGCCTTACCTGGCCGTCAAAACTGCTATACCAAAACTTGTCTCAGATACCAGGAACCCTGCCAATCTGGCATTTGCAGCCACGGGGAGCAAGTCAAAGCAAATAGTCTCACCCGACTATTTTATCCTTAAACATACAGCCTTAAATGGCCGTCAAAACTGCTTTACCAAAACTTGTCTCAGATACCAGGAACCCTGCCAATCTGGCATTTGCAGCCAAGGCGAGCAAGTCAACGCAAACAGTCTCACCCGACTATTTAATCTTAAAAAATACAGCCTTAAATGGCCGTCAAAACTGCTTTACCAAAATTTGAGTCAGATAACAGGAGCCCTGCCAAGCTGGCATTTGCAGCTTAGGGGAGCAAGTCAAAGCCAAAAATAGTCTCAACTGACTTTCCCATCCTACAACATACAGCCTTACCTGGCCGTCAAAACTGCTATACCAAAACTTGTCTCAGATACCAGGAACCCTGCCAATCTGGCATTTGCAGCCAAGGGGAGCAAGTCAAAGCAAATAGTCTCACCCGACTATTTTATCCTTAAACATACAGCCTTACCTGGCCGTCAAAACTGCTTTACCAAAACTTGTCTCAGATACCAGGAGCCCTGCAAATCTGGCATGTGCAGTCAAGGCGAGCAAGTCAACGCAAACAGTCTCACCCGACTATTTAATCTTAAAAAATACAGCCTTAAATGGCCGTCAAAACTGCTTTACCAAAATTTGAGTCAGATAACAGGAGCCCTGCCAAGCTGGCATTTGCAGCTTAGGGGAGCAAGTCAAAGCCAAAAATAGTCTCAACTGACTTTCCCATTTTACAACATACAGCCTTACCTGGCCGTCAAAACTGCTATACCAAAACTTGTCTCAGATACCAGGAACCCTGCCAATCTGGCATTTGCAGCCAAGGCGAGCAAGTCAACGCAAACAGTCTCACCCGACTATTTAATCTTAAAACATACAGCCTTAAATGGCCGTCAAAACTGCTTTACCAAAATTTGAGTCAGATAACAGGAGCCCTGCCAAGCTGGCATTTGCAGCTTAGGGGAGCAAGTCAAAGCCAAAAATAGTCTCAACTGACTTTCCCATTTTACAACATACAGCCTTGCCTGGCCGTCAAAACTGCTATACCAAAACTTGTCTCAGATACCAGGAACCCTGCCAATCTGGCATTTGCAGCCAAGGGGAGCAAGTCAAAGCAAATAGTCTCACCCGACTATTTAATCCTTAAACATACAGCCTTACCTGGAAGTCAAAACTGCTTTACCAAAACTTGACTCGATACCTGGACCCCTGCTAATCTGGCATTCGCAGCTTAGGGGAGCAAGTCAACGCAAACAGTCTCACCCGACTATTTAATCTTAAAACATACAGCCTTAAATGGCCGTCAAAACTGCTTTACCAAAATTTGAGTCAGATAACAGGAGCCCTGCCAAGCTGGCATTTGCAGCTTAGGGGAGCAAGTCAAAGCCAAAAATAGTCTCAACTGACTTTCCCATCCTTACAACATACAGCCTTACCTGGCCGTCAAAACTGCTATACCAAAACTTGTCTCAGATACCAGGAACCCTGCCAATCTGGCATTTGCAGCCACGGGGAGCAAGTCAAAGCAAATAGTCTCACCCGACTATTTTATCCTTAAACATACAGCCTTAAATGGCCGTCAAAACTGCTTTACCAAAACTTGTCTCAGATACCAGGAACCCTGCCAATCTGGCATTTGCAGCCAAGGCGAGCAAGTCAACGCAAACAGTCTCACCCGACTATTTAATCTTAAAACATACAGCCTTAAATGGCCGTCAAAACTGCTTTACCAAAATTTGAGTCAGATAACAGGAGCCCTGCCAAGCTGGCATTTGCAGCTTAGGGGAGCAAGTCAAAGCCAAAAATAGTCTCAACTGACTTTCCCATCCTACAACATACAGCCTTACCTGGCCGTCAAAACTGCTATACCAAAACTTGTCTCAGATACCAGGAACCCTGCCAATCTGGCATTTGCAGCCAAGGGGAGCAAGTCAAAGCAAATAGTCTCACCCGACTATTTTATCCTTAAACATACAGCCTTACCTGGCCGTCAAAACTGCTATACCAAAACTTGTCTCAGATACCAGGAACCCTGCCAATCTGGCATTTGCAGCCAAGGCGAGCAAGTCAACGCAAACAGTCTCACCCGACTATTTAATCTTAAAACATACAGCCTTAAATGGCCGTCAAAACTGCTTTACCAAAATTTGAGTCAGATAACAGGAGCCCTGCCAAGCTGGCATTTGCAGCTTAGGGGAGCAAGTCAAAGCCAAAAATAGTCTCAACTGACTTTCCCATTTTACAACATACAGCCTTACCTGGCCGTCAAAACTGCTATACCAAAACTTGTCTCAGATACCAGGAACCCTGCCAATCTGGCATTTGCAGCCAAGGGGAGCAAGTCAAAGCAAATAGTCTCACCCGACTATTTTATCCTTAAACATACAGCCTTACCTGGAAGTCAAAACTGCTTTACCAAAACTTGACTCGATACCTGGACCCCTGCTAATCTGGCATTCGCAGCTTAGGGGAGCAAGTCAACGCAAACAGTCTCACCCGACTATTTAATCTTAAAACATACAGCCTTAAATGGCCGTCAAAACTGCTTTACCAAAATTTGAGTCAGATAACAGGAGCCCTGCCAAGCTGGCATTTGCAGCTTAGGGGAGCAAGTCAAAGCCAAAAATAGTCTCAACTGACTTTCCCATCCTACAACATACAGCCTTACCTGGCCGTCAAAACTGCTATACCAAAACTTGTCTCAGATACCAGGAACCCTGCCAATCTGGCATTTGCAGCCAAGGGGAGCAAGTCAAAGCAAATAGTCTCACCCGACTATTTTATCCTTAAACATACAGCCTTAACTGGCCGTCAAAACTGCTTTACCAAAACTTGTCTCAGATACCAGGAGCCCTGCCAATCTGGCATTTGCAGCCAAGGCGAGCAAGTCAACGCAAACAGTCTCACCCGACTATTTAATCTTAAAACATACAGCCTTAAATGGCCGTCAAAACTGCTTTACCAAAATTTGAGTCAGATAACAGGAGCCCTGCCAAGCTGGCATTTGCAGCTTAGGGGAGCAAGTCAAAGCCAAAAATAGTCTCAACTGACTTTCCCATCCTACAACATACAGCCTTACCTGGCCGTCAAAACTGCTATACCAAAACTTGTCTCAGATACCAGGAACCCTGCCAATCTGGCATTTGCAGCCAAGGGGAGCAAGTCAAAGCAAATAGTCTCACCCGACTATTTAATCCTTAAACATACAGCCTTACCTGGAAGTCAAAACTGCTTTACCAAAACTTGACTCGATACCTGGACCCCTGCTAATCTGGCATTCGCAGCTTAGGGGAGCAAGTCAACGCAAACAGTCTCACCCGACTATTTAATCTTAAAACATACAGCCTTAAATGGCCGTCAAAACTGCTTTACCAAAATTTGAGTCAGATAACAGGAGCCCTGCCAAGCTGGCATTTGCAGCTTAGGGGAGCAAGTCAAAGCCAAAAATAGTCTCAACTGACTTTCCCATCCTACAACATACAGCCTTACCTGGCCGTCAAAACTGCTATACCAAAACTTGTCTCAGATACCAGGAACCCTGCCAATCTGGCATTTGCAGCCACGGGGAGCAAGTCAAAGCAAATAGTCTCACCCGACTATTTTATCCTTAAACATACAGCCTTAAATGGCCGTCAAAACTGCTTTACCAAAACTTGTCTCAGATACCAGGAACCCTGCCAATCTGGCATTTGCAGCCAAGGCGAGCAAGTCAACGCAAACAGTCTCACCCGACTATTTAATCTTAAAACATACAGCCTTAAATGGCCGTCAAAACTGCTTTACCAAAATTTGAGTCAGATAACAGGAGCCCTGCCAAGCTGGCATTTGCAGCTTAGGGGAGCAAGTCAAAGCCAAAAATAGTCTCAACTGACTTTCCCATCCTACAACATACAGCCTTACCTGGCCGTCAAAACTGCTATACCAAAACTTGTCTCAGATACCAGGAACCCTGCCAATCTGGCATTTGCAGCCAAGGGGAGCAAGTCAAAGCAAATAGTCTCACCCGACTATTTTATCCTTAAACATACAGCCTTACCTGGCCGTCAAAACTGCTTTACCAAAACTTGTCTCAGATACCAGGAGCCCTGCCAATCTGGCATTTGCAGCCAAGGCGAGCAAGTCAACGCAAACAGTCTCACCCGACTATTTAATCTTAAAACATACAGCCTTAAATGGCCGTCAAAACTGCTTTACCAAAATTTGAGTCAGATAACAGGAGCCCTGCCAAGCTGGCATTTGCAGCTTAGGGGAGCAAGTCAAAGCCAAAAATAGTCTCAACTGACTTTCCCATTTTACAACATACAGCCTTACCTGGCCGTCAAAACTGCTATACCAAAACTTGTCTCAGATACCAGGAACCCTGCCAATCTGGCATTTGCAGCCAAGGCGAGCAAGTCAACGCAAACAGTCTCACCCGACTATTTAATCTTAAAACATACAGCCTTAAATGGCCGTCAAAACTGCTTTACCAAAATTTGAGTCAGATAACAGGAGCCCTGCCAAGCTGGCATTTGCAGCTTAGGGGAGCAAGTCAAAGCCAAAAATAGTCTCAACTGACTTTCCCATTTTACAACATACAGCCTTACCTGGCCGTCAAAACTGCTATACCAAAACTTGTCTCAGATACCAGGAACCCTGCCAATCTGGCATTTGCAGCCAAGGGGAGCAAGTCAAAGCAAATAGTCTCACCCGACTATTTTATCCTTAAACATACAGCCTTACCTGGAAGTCAAAACTGCTTTACCAAAACTTGACTCGATACCTGGACCCCTGCTAATCTGGCATTCGCAGCTTAGGGAGCAAGTCAACGCAAACAGTCTCACCCGACTATTTAATCTTAAAACATACAGCCTTAAATGGCCGTCAAAACTGCTTTACCAAAATTTGAGTCAGATACCAGGAGCCCTGCCAAGCTGGCATTTGCAGCTTAGGGGAGCAAGTCAAAGCCAAAAATAGTCTCAACTGACTTTCCCATCCTTACAACATACAGCCTTACCTGGCCGTCAAAACTGCTATACCAAAACTTGTCTCAGATACCAGGAACCCTGCCAATCTGGCATTTGCAGCCAAGGGGAGCAAGTCAAAGCAAATAGTCTCACCCGACTATTTTATCCTTAAACATACAGCCTTAAATGGCCGTCAAAACTGCTTTACCAAAACTTGTCTCAGATACCAGGAACCCTGCCAATCTGGCATTTGCAGCCAAGGCGAGCAAGTCAACGCAAACAGTCTCACCCGACTATTTAATCTTAAAACATACAGCCTTAAATGGCCGTCAAAACTGCTTTACCAAAATTTGAGTCAGATAACAGGAGCCCTGCCAAGCTGGCATTTGCAGCTTAGGGGAGCAAGTCAAAGCCAAAAATAGTCTCAACTGACTTTCCCATCCTTACAACATACAGCCTTACCTGGCCGTCAAAACTGCTATACCAAAACTTGTCTCAGATACCAGGAACCCTGCCAATCTGGCATTTGCAGCCAAGGGGAGCAAGTCAAAGCAAATAGTCTCACCCGACTATTTTATCCTTAAACATACAGCCTTACCTGGCCGTCAAAACTGCTTTACCAAAACTTGTCTCAGATACCAGGAGCCCTGCCAATCTGGCATTTGCAGCCAAGGCGAGCAAGTCAACGCAAACAGTCTCACCCGACTATTTAATCTTAAAACATACAGCCTTAAATGGCCGTCAAAACTGCTTTACCAAAATTTGAGTCAGATAACAGGAGCCCTGCCAAGCTGGCATTTGCAGCTTAGGGGAGCAAGTCAAAGCCAAAAATAGTCTCAACTGACTTTCCC
Organism: Drosophila littoralis; assembly: GCA_018903485.1. Classification (NCBI taxonomy): domain Eukaryota; kingdom Metazoa; phylum Arthropoda; class Insecta; order Diptera; family Drosophilidae; genus Drosophila; species Drosophila littoralis. The sequence goes on along the minus strand of JAEIGF010000232.1, from coordinate 17,423 downwards.
ATCTTTACAACATACAGCCTTACCTGGCCGTCAAAACTGCTATACCAAAACTTGTCTCAGATACCAGGAACCCTGTCAATCTGGCATTTGCAGTCAAGGGGAGCAAGTCAAAGCCAAAAATAGTCTCACCCGACTATTTTATCCTTAAACATACAGCCTTACCTGGCCGTCAAAACTGCTTTACCAAAACTTGTCTCAGATACCAGGAACCCTGCCAATCTGGCATTTGCAGCCAAGGGGAGCAAGTCAACGCAAACAGTCTCACCCGACTATTTAATCTTAAAACATACAGCCTTAAATGGCCGTCAAAACTGCTTTACCAAAATTTGAGTCAGATACCAGGAGCCCTGCCAAGCTGGCATTTGCAGCTTAGGGGAGCAAGTCAAAGCCAAAAATAGTCTCAACTGACTTTCCCATTTTACAACATACAGCCTTACCTGGCCGTCAAAACTGCTATACCAAAACTTGTCTCAGATACCAGGAACCCTGCCAATCTGGCATTTGCAGCCAAGGCGAGCAAGTCAACGCAAACAGTCTCACCCGACTATTTAATCTTAAAACATACAGCCTTAAATGGCCGTCAAAACTGCTTTACCAAAATTTGAGTCAGATAACAGGAGCCCTGCCAAGCTGGCATTTGCAGCTTAGGGGAGCAAGTCAAAGCCAAAAATAGTCTCAACTGACTTTCCCATTTTACAACATACAGCCTTACCTGGCCGTCAAAACTGCTATACCAAAACTTGTCTCAGATACCAGGAACCCTGCCAATCTGGCATTTGCAGCCAAGGCGAGCAAGTCAACGCAAACAGTCTCACCCGACTATTTAATCTTAAAACATACAGCCTTAAATGGCCGTCAAAACTGCTTTACCAAAATTTGAGTCAGATAACAGGAGCCCTGCCAAGCTGGCATTTGCAGCTTAGGGGAGCAAGTCAAAGCCAAAAATAGTCTCAACTGACTTTCCCATTTTACAACATACAGCCTTACCTGGCCGTCAAAACTGCTTTACCAAAACTTGTCTCAGATACCAGGAACCCTGCCAATCTGGCATTTGCAGCCAAGGCGAGCAAGTCAACGCAAACAGTCTCACCCGACTATTTAATCTTAAAACATACAGCCTTAAATGGCCGTCAAAACTGCTTTACCAAAATTTGAGTCAGATAACAGGAGCCCTGCCAAGCTGGCATTTGCAGCTTAGGGGAGCAAGTCAAAGCCAAAAATAGTCTCAACTGACTTTCCCATTTTACAACATACAGCCTTACCTGGCCGTCAAAACTGCTATACCAAAACTTGTCTCAGATACCAGGAACCCTGCCAATCTGGCATTTGCAGCCAAGGGGAGCAAGTCAAAGCAAATAGTCTCACCCGACTATTTTATCCTTAAAACATACAGCCTTACCTGGCCGTCAAAACTGCTTTACCAAAACTTGACTCGATACCTGGACCCCTGCCAATCTGGCATTTGCAGCCTAGGGGAGCAAGTCAACGCAAAAACAGTCTCACCCGACTATTTAATCTTAAAACATACAGCCTTAAATGGCCGTCAAAACTGCTTTACCAAAATTTGAGTCAGATAACAGGAGCCCTGCCAAGCTGGCATTTGCAGCTTAGGGGAGCAAGTCAAAGCCAAAAATAGTCTCAACTGACTTTCCCATCTTATAACATACAGCCTTACCGGCCGTCAAAACTGCTTTACCAAAACTTGTCTCGATACCTGGACCCCTGCTAATCTGGCGTTTGCAGGTAAGGGGAGCAAGTCAAAGCAAAATAGTCTCACCCGACTATATAATCTTAAAACATACAGCCTCACCTGGCCGTCAAAACTGCTTTACCAAAACTTGTCTCAGATACCAGGAACCCTGCCAATCTGGCATTTGCAGCCAAGGCGAGCAAGTCAACGCAAACAGTCTCACCCGACTATTTAATCTTAAAACATACAGCCTTAAATGGCCGTCAAAACTGCTTTACCAAAATTTGAGTCAGATAACAGGAGCCCTGCCAAGCTGGCATTTGCAGCTTAGGGGAGCAAGTCAAAGCCAAAAATAGTCTCAGCTGACTTTCCCATCCTACAACATACAGCCTTACCTGGCCGTCAAAACTGCTTTACCAAAACTTGTCTCAGATAAAAGGAACCCTGCCAATCTGGCATTTGCAGCCACGGGGAGCAAGTCAAAGCAAACAGTCTCACCCGACTATTTAATCTTAAAACATACAGCCTTAAATGGCCGTCAAAACTGCTTTACCAAAATTTGAGTCAGATAACAGGAGCCCTGCCAAGCTGGCATTTGCAGCTTAGGGGAGCAAGTCAAAGCCAAAAATAGTCTCAGCTGACTTTCCCATCCTACAACATACAGCCTTACCTGGCCGTCAAAACTGCTTTACCAAAACTTGTCTCAGATAAAAGGAACCCTGCCAATCTGGCATTTGCAGCCACGGGGAGCAAGTCAAAGCAAATAGTCTCACCCGACTATTTAATCTTAAAACATACAGCCTTAAATGGCCGTCAAAACGGCTTTACCAAAACTTGTCTCAGATACCAGGAGCCCTGCTAATCTGGCATTTGCAGCCACGGGGAGCAAGTCAAAGCAAACAGTCTCACCCGACTATTTAATCTTAAAACATACAGCCTTAAATGGCCGTCAAAACGGCTTTACCAAAACTTGTCTCAGATACCAGGAGCCCTGCCAAGCTGGCATTTGCAGCTTAGGGGAGCAAGTCAAAGCAAATAGTCTCACCCGACTATTTTATCCTTAAACATACAGCCTTAAATGTCCGTCAAAACTGCTTTACCAAAACTTGTCTCAGATACCAGGAACCCTGCCAATCTGGCATTTGCAGCCAAGGCGAGCAAGTCAACGCAAACAGTCTCACCCGACTATTTAATCTTAAAACATACAGCCTTAAATGGCCGTCAAAACTGCTTTACCAAAATTTGAGTCAGATAACAGGAGCCCTGCCAAGCTGGCATTTGCAGCTTAGGGGAGCAAGTCAAAGCCAAAAATAGTCTCAACTGACTTTCCCATTTTACAACATACAGCCTTACCTGGCCGTCAAAACTGCTATACCAAAACTTGTCTCAGATACCAGGAACCCTGCCAATCTGGCATTTGCAGCCAAGGCGAGCAAGTCAACGCAAACAGTCTCACCCGACTATTTAATCTTAAAACATACAGCCTTAAATGGCCGTCAAAACTGCTTTACCAAAATTTGAGTCAGATAACAGGAGCCCTGCCAAGCTGGCATTTGCAGCTTAGGGGAGCAAGTCAAAGCCAAAAATAGTCTCAACTGACTTTCCCATTTTACAACATACAGCCTTACCTGGCCGTCAAAACTGCTATACCAAAACTTGTCTCAGATACCAGGAACCCTGCCAATCTGGCATTTGCAGCCAAGGGGAGCAAGTCAAAGCAAATAGTCTCACCCGACTATTTTATCCTTAAACATACAGCCTTAACTGGCCGTCAAAACTGCTTTACCAAAACTTGTCTCAGATACCAGGAGCCCTGCCAATCTGGCATTTGCAGCCAAGGCGAGCAAGTCAACGCAAACAGTCTCACCCGACTATTTAATCTTAAAACATACAGCCTTAAATGGCCGTCAAAACTGCTTTACCAAAATTTGAGTCAGATAACAGGAGCCCTGCCAAGCTGGCATTTGCAGCTTAGGGGAGCAAGTCAAAGCCAAAAATAGTCTCAACTGACTTTCCCATTTTACAACATACAGCCTTGCCTGGCCGTCAAAACTGCTATACCAAAACTTGTCTCAGATACCAGGAACCCTGCCAATCTGGCATTTGCAGCCAAGGGGAGCAAGTCAAAGCAAATAGTCTCACCCGACTATTTTATCCTTAAACATACAGCCTTACCTGGAAGTCAAAACTGCTTTACCAAAACTTGACTCGATACCTGGACCCCTGCTAATCTGGCATTCGCAGCTTAGGGGAGCAAGTCAACGCAAAAACAGTCTCACCCGACTATTCAATCTTAAAACATACAGCCTTAAATGGCCGTCAAAACTGCTTTACCAAAATTTGAGTCAGATAACAGGAGCCCTGCCAAGCTGGCATTTGCAGCTTAGGGGAGCAAGTCAAAGCCAAAAATAGTCTCAACTGACTTTCCCATCCTACAACATACAGCCTTACCTGGCCGTCAAAACTGCTATACCAAAACTTGTCTCAGATACCAGGAACCCTGCCAATCTGGCATTTGCAGCCAAGGGGAGCAAGTCAAAGCAAATAGTCTCACCCGACTATTTTATCCTTAAACATACAGCCTTAAATGGCCGTCAAAACTGCTTTACCAAAACTTGTCTCAGATACCAGGAGCCCTGCAAATCTGGCATTTGCAGCCAAGGCGAGCAAGTCAACGCAAACAGTCTCACCCGACTATTTAATCTTAAAACATACAGCCTTAAATGGCCGTCAAAACTGCTTTACCAAAATTTGAGTCAGATAACAGGAGCCCTGCCAAGCTGGCATTTGCTGCTTAAGGGAGCAAGTCAAAGCCAAAAATAGTCTCAACTGACTTTCCCATTTTACAACATACAGCCTTACCTGGCCGTCAAAACTGCTATACCAAAACTTGTCTCAGATACCAGGAACCCTGCCAATCTGGCATTTGCAGCCAAGGCGAGCAAGTCAACGCAAACAGTCTCACCCGACTATTTAATCTTAAAACATACAGCCTTAAATGGCCGTCAAAACTGCTTTACCAAAATTTGAGTCAGATAACAGGAGCCCTGCCAAGCTGGCATTTGCAGCTTAGGGGAGCAAGTCAAAGCCAAAAATAGTCTCAACTGACTTTCCCATTTTACAACATACAGCCTTGCCTGGCCGTCAAAACTGCTATACCAAAACTTGTCTCAGATACCAGGAACCCTGCCAATCTGGCATTTGCAGCCAAGGCGAGCAAGTCAACGCAAACAGTCTCACCCGACTATTTAATCTTAAAACATACAGCCTTAAATGGCCGTCAAAACTGCTTTACCAAAATTTGAGTCAGATAACAGGAGCCCTGCCAAGCTGGCATTTGCAGCTTAGGGGAGCAAGTCAAAGCCAAAAATAGTCTCAACTGACTTTCCCATTTTACAACATACAGCCTTACCTGGCCGTCAAAACTGCTTTACCAAAACTTGTCTCAGATACCAGGAACCCTGCCAATCTGGCATTTGCAGCCAAGGCGAGCAAGTCAACGCAAACAGTCTCACCCGACTATTTAATCTTAAAACATACAGCCTTAAATGGCCGTCAAAACTGCTTTACCAAAATTTGAGTCAGATAACAGGAGCCCTGCCAAGCTGGCATTTGCAGCTTAGGGGAGCAAGTCAAAGCCAAAAATAGTCTCAACTGACTTTCCCATTTTACAACATACAGCCTTGCCTGGCCGTCAAAACTGCTATACCAAAACTTGTCTCAGATACCAGGAACCCTGCCAATCTGGCATTTGCAGCCAAGGGGAGCAAGTCAAAGCAAATAGTCTCACCCGACTATTTTATCCTTAAACATACAGCCTTACCTGGCCGTCAAAACTGCTTTACCAAAACTTGTCTCAGATACCAGGAACCCTGCCAATCTGGCATTTGCAGCCAAGGCGAGCAAGTCAACGCAAAAACAGTCTCACCCGACTATTTTATCCTTAAACATACAGCCTTACCTGGCCGTCAAAACTGCTTTACCAAAACTTGACTCAGATACCAGGACCCCTGCTAATCTGGCATTTGCAGCCAAGGGGAGCAAGTCAACGCAAACAGTCTCACCCGACTATTTAATCTTAAAACATACAGCCTTAAATGGCCGTCAAAACTGCTTTACCAAAATTTGAGTCAGATTCCAGGAGCCCTGCCAAGCTGGCATTTGCAGCTTAGAGGAGCAAGTCAAAGCCAAAAATAGTCTCAACTGACTTTCCCATTTTACAACATACAGCCTTACCTGGCCGTCAAAACTGCTTTACCAAAACTTGTCTCAGATACCAGGAACCCTGCCAATCTGGCATTTGCAGCCAAGGCGAGCAAGTCAACGCAAACAGTCTCACCCGACTATTTAATCTTAAAACATACAGCCTTAAATGGCCGTCAAAACTGCTTTACCAAAATTTGAGTCAGATAACAGGAGCCCTGCCAAGCTGGCATTTGCAGCTTAGGGGAGCAAGTCAAAGCCAAAAATAGTCTCAACTGACTTTCCCATTTTACAACATACAGCCTTGCCTGGCCGTCAAAACTGCTATACCAAAACTTGTCTCAGATACCAGGAACCCTGCCAATCTGGCATTTGCAGCCAAGGGGAGCAAGTCAAAGCAAATAGTCTCACCCGACTATTTTATCCTTAAACATACAGCCTTACCTGGAAGTCAAAACTGCTTTACCAAAACTTGACTCGATACCTGGACCCCTGCTAATCTGGCATTCGCAGCTTAGGGGAGCAAGTCAACGCAAACAGTCTCACCCGACTATTTAATCTTAAAACATACAGCCTTAAATGGCCGTCAAAACTGCTTTACCAAAATTTGAGTCAGATAACAGGAGCCCTGCCAAGCTGGCATTTGCAGCTTAGGGGAGCAAGTCAAAGCCAAAAATAGTCTCAACTGACTTTCCCATCCTACAACATACAGCCTTACCTGGCCGTCAAAACTGCTATACCAAAACTTGTCTCAGATACCAGGAACCCTGCCAATCTGGCATTTGCAGCCACGGGGAGCAAGTCAAAGCAAATAGTCTCACCCGACTATTTTATCCTTAAACATACAGCCTTAAATGGCCGTCAAAACTGCTTTACCAAAACTTGTCTCAGATACCAGGAGCCCTGCAAATCTGGCATTTGCAGCCAAGGCGAGCAAGTCAACGCAAACAGTCTCACCCGACTATTTAATCTTAAAAAATACAGCCTTAAATGGCCGTCAAAACTGCTTTACCAAAATTTGAGTCAGATAACAGGAGCCCTGCCAAGCTGGCATTTGCTGCTTAAGGGAGCAAGTCAAAGCCAAAAATAGTCTCAACTGACTTTCCCATTTTACAACATACAGCCTTACCTGGCCGTCAAAACTGCTATACCAAAACTTGTCTCAGATACCAGGAACCCTGCCAATCTGGCATTTGCAGCCAAGGCGAGCAAGTCAACGCAAACAGTCTCACCCGACTATTTAATCTTAAAACATACAGCCTTAAATGGCCGTCAAAACTGCTTTACCAAAATTTGAGTCAGATAACAGGAGCCCTGCCAAGCTGGCATTTGCAGCTTAAGGGAGCAAGTCAAAGCCAAAAATAGTCTCAACTGACTTTCCCATTTTACAACATACAGCCTTGCCTGGCCGTCAAAACTGCTATACCAAAACTTGTCTCAGATACCAGGAACCCTGCCAATCTGGCATTTGCAGCCAAGGGGAGCAAGTCAAAGCAAATAGTCTCACCCGACTATTTAATCCTTAAACATACAGCCTTACCTGGAAGTCAAAACTGCTTTACCAAAACTTGACTCGATACCTGGACCCCTGCTAATCTGGCATTCGCAGCCTAGGGGAGCAAGTCAACGCAAACAGTCTCACCCGACTATTTAATCTTAAAACATACAGCCTTAAATGGCCGTCAAAACTGCTTTACCAAAACTTGTCTCAGATACCAGGAGCCCTGCCAATCTGGCATTTGCAGCTTAGGGGAGCAAGTCAAAGCCAAAAATAGTCTCAACTGACTTTCCCATCCTACAACATACAGCCTTACCTGGCCGTCAAAACTGCTATACCAAAACTTGTCTCAGATACCAGGAACCCTGCCAATCTGGCATTTGCAGCCACGGGGAGCAAGTCAAAGCAAATAGTCTCACCCGACTATTTTATCCTTAAACATACAGCCTTACCTGGCCGTCAAAACTGCTTTACCAAAACTTGTCTCAGATACCAGGAGCCCTGCAAATCTGGTATTTGCAGCCAAGGCGAGCAAGTCAACGCAAACAGTCTCACCCGACTATTTAATCTTAAAACATACAGCCTTAAATGGCCGTCAAAACTGCTTTACCAAAATTTGAGTCAGATAACAGGAGCCCTGCCAAGCTGGCATTTGCAGCTTAGGGGAGCAAGTCAAAGCCAAAAATAGTCTCAACTGACTTTCCCATTTTACAACATACAGCCTTGCCTGGCCGTCAAAACTGCTATACCAAAACTTGTCTCAGATACCAGGAACCCTGCCAATCTGGCATTTGCAGCCAAGGGGAGCAAGTCAAAGCAAATAGTCTCACCCGACTATTTTATCCTTAAACATACAGCCTTACCTGGAAGTCAAAACTGCTTTACCAAAACTTGACTCGATACCTGGACCCCTGCTAATCTGGCATTCGCAGCTTAGGGGAGCAAGTCAAAGCCAAAAATAGTCTCAACTGACTTTCCCATCTTATAACATACAGCCTTACCGGCCGTCAAAACTGCTTTACCAAAACTTATCTCAGATACCAGGAAACCCGCCTATCTTGCATTTGCAGCCTAGGGGAACAATTCAAAGCCAAATAGTCTCAACTGACTATTAAATCTACATACAGCGTTACCAGGCCGTCAAAACTGCTTTACCAAAACTTGTCTCAGATACCAGGAGCCCTGCCAAGCTGGCATTTGCAGCTTAGGGGAGCAAGTCAAAGCAAATAGTCTCACCCGACTATTTTATCCTTAAACATACAGACTTAAATGTCCGTCAAAACTGCTTTACCAAAACTTGTCTCAGATACCAGGAACCCTGCCAATCTGGCATTTGCAGCCAAGGCGAGCAAGTCAACGCAAACAGTCTCACCCGACTATTTAATCTTAAAACATACAGCCTTAAATGGCCGTCAAAAATGCTTAATCACAACTTATCTCAGATACCAGGAAACCCGCCTATCTTGCATTTGCAGCCTAGGGGAACAATTCAAAGCCAAATAGTCTCAACTGACTATTTAATCTACATACAGCCTTACCAGGCCGTCAAAACTGCTTTACCAAAACTTGTCTCAGATACCAGGAACCCTGCCAATCTGGCATTTGCAGCCAAGGCGAGCAAGTCAACGCAAACAGTCTCACCCGACTATTTAATCTTAAAATATACAGCCTTAAATGGCCGTCAAAACTGCATTACCAAAATTTGAGTCAGATAACAGGAGCCCTGCCAAGCTGGCATTTGCAGCTTAGGGGAGCAAGTCAAAGCCAAAAATAGTCTCAACTGACTTTCCCATCTTATAACATACAGCCTTACCGGCCGTCAAAACTGCTTTACCAAAACTTGTCTCAGATACCAGGAACCCTGCCAATCTGGCATTTGCAGCTTAGGGGAGCAAGTCAAAGCAAATAGTCTCACCCGACTATTTAATCTTAAAACATACAGCCTTAAATGGCCGTCAAAACTGCTTTACCAAAACTTGTCTCAGATACCAGGAACCCTGCCAATCTGGCATTTGCAGCCAAGGGGAGCAAGTCAAAGCAAACAGTCTCACCCGGCTATTTAATCTTAAAACATACAGCCTTAAATGGCCGTCAAAACTGCTTTACCAAAATTTGAGTCAGATACCAGGAGCCCTGCCAAACTGGCATTAGCAGTCTAGGGGAACAAGTCAAAGCCAATACGTCTCACCTGACTATCCAATCTGAAAACACACAGCCTCACCTGGCCGTCAAAAATGCTTTACCAAAATTTGAGTCAAATAACAGGAGCCCTGCCAAGCTGGCATTTGCTGCTTAGGGTAGCAAGTCAAAGCCAAAAATAGTCTCAACTGACTTTCCCATTTTACAACATACAGCCTTACCTGGCCGTCAAAACTGTTTTACCAAAACTTGTCTCAGATACTAGGAGCTCAGCCAATCTGCTATTTGCTGCTTAGGGGAGCAAGTCAAAGGTAAATAGGCTAAACCGATTTTCTTATCTTACAACATACAGCCTTACCTGGCCGTCAAAACTGCTTTACCAAAACTTGTCTCAGATACCAGGAGCCCTGCCAATCTGGCATTTGCAGCGTAGGGGAGCAAGTCAAAGCAAACATTCTCACCCGACTATTTATTCTTAAAACATACAGCCTTAAATGGTCGTCAAATCTGTTTTAACATAATTTGAATTAGATACCAGGAGCCCTGCTAATCTGGCATTTGCAGTGTAGGGGAGCAAGTCAAACCAAATAGTCTCACCCGATAATTTAGTCTTAAAACATACAGCCTCACCTGGCCGTAAAACTGCTTTACCAAAACTTGTCTCAGATACCAGGAGCCCTGCTAATCTGGCATTTGCAGTGTAGGGAAGCAAGTCATACCAAATAGTCTCCCCCAACTATTTAATTTTAAAACCAGGCCGTTAAAACTGCTCTACCAAAACTTGTCTCAGATACCAGGAGCCCTGTCAGTCTGGCATTTGCAGCCTAGAAGAGCAAGTCAAAGCCAAATAGTCTCACCCTACGACTTTATCCTAAAACATACAGTCTTACCTGCCGTCAAAACTGTTTACCAAAACTTGACTCAGATACCAGGAACCCTACCAATTCGGCATTTGCAGCCTAGGAGAGCAAGTCAAAGCCAAATAGTCTCGCCCCATTATTTAGTCTTAAAACATACCGGCTTACCTGCCGTCAAAACTGTTTACCAAAACTTGACTCAGATACCAGGAACCCTACCAATTCGGCATTTGCAGCCTAGGAGAGCAAGTCAACTCCAAGTCGCACCCGACAATTTAGTCTTAAAACAGACAGCCTCACCTGGCTGTCAAAACTGCTTTACCAAAACTTGACTCAGATACCAGGAGCTCTGTCAATCTTTTATTTGCAGCATAGGGGAGCAAGTCAAAGCCGAAAAGTCTCACCCGACAAGTTCAACTTAAGACATACAGCCTTACCTGGCCGTCAAAACTGCTTTACCAAAACTTGTCTCAGATACCAGGAGCCCTACCAATCTGGCATTTGCAGCTTAGGGAGCAAGTCAAAGCCAAAAATAGTCTCAACTGACTTTCCCATTTTACAACATACAGCCTTGCCTGGCCGTCAAAACTGCTATACCAAAACTTGTCTCAGATACCAGGAACCCTGCCAATCTGGCATTTGCAGCCAAGGGGAGCAAGTCAAAGCAAATAGTCTCACCCGACTATTTTATCCTTAAACATACAGCCTTACTTGGAAGTCAAAACTGCTTTACCAAAACTTGACTCGATACCTGGACCCCTGCTAATCTGGCATTCGCAGCTTAGGGGAGCAAGTCAAAGCCAAAAATAGTCTCAACTGACTTTCCCATCTTATAACATACAGCCTTACCGGCCGTCAAAACTGCTTTACCAAAACTTGTCTCAGATACCAGGAACCCTGCCAATCTGGCATTTGCAGTCTAGGGGAGCAAGTCAAAGCCAGATAGTCTCACGCGATTATTTATCCTAAAACATACAGCCTTAATTGGTCGTCAAACTGCTTTAACAAAACTTGACTCAGATACCAGGAGCCCTGCTAATCTGGCATTTGCAGCGTAGGGGAGCAAGTCAAAGCCAAAAATAGTCTCAACCGACAATTTCCCAGTCTTAAAACATACAGCCTTACCTGGCCGTCAAAACTGCTTTACCAAAACTTGTCTCAGATACCAGGAACCCTGCCAATCTGGCATTTGCAGTCTAGGGGAGCAAGTCAAAGCCAAATAGTCTCCCCAACTATTTAATCCTAAAACATACAGCCTTATTTGGAGTCAAAACTGCTTTAACAAAACTTGTCTCGATACCAGGACCCCTGCCAATCTGGCATTTGCAGCCTAGTGGAGGAAGTCAAAGCAAAATAGTCTCACCCGACTATATAATCTTAAAAATACAGCCTTAACTGACCTTCAAAACTGCTTTACCAAAACTTGACTCAGATACCAGGAGCCCTGCCAAACTGGCATTTGCAGTCTAGGGGAACAAGTCAAAGCCAAAATGGTCTCACCTGACTTTCCCATCTTATAACATACAGCCTTACCTGGCCGTCAAAACTGCTTTACCAAAAGTTGACTCAGATACCAGGAACCCTGCCAATCTGGCATTTGCAGCTTAGAGGGAGCAAGTCAAAGCCAAAATAGTCTCACCTGACTATTCAATCTTAAAACATACAGCCTTACATGGCCGTCAAAACTGCTTTACCAAAATTTGTCTCAGATACCAGGAGCCCTGCCAAGCTGGCATTTGCAGCCAAGGGGAGCAAGTCAAAGCCAAAAATAGTCTCAACTGACTTTCCCATTTTAAAACATACAGCCTTACCTGGCCGTCAAAACTGCTTTACCAAAACTTGTCTCAGATACCAGGAGCCCTGCCAATCTGGCATTTGCAGCCAAGGGGAGCAAGTCAAAGCAAATAGTCTCACCTGACTATCTAATCCTAAAACATACAGCCTTACCTGGCCGTCAAAACTGCTTTACCAAAATTTGAGTCAAATACCTGGAGCCCTGCCAATCTGGCATTTGCAGCTTAGGGAGCAAGTCAAAGCCAAAAATAGTCTCAACCCAACTTATTTAGTCTTAAAACATACAGCCTCACCTGGCCGTCAAAACTGTTTTACCAAAACTTGACCCAGATACCAGGAGCTCTGCCAATCTGCTATTTGCAGCCTAGGGGAGCAGGTCAAAGCCAAAAAGTCTCAGCAGACTATTTTATCTTAAGACATACAGCCTTACCTGGCCGTCAAAACTGCTTTTGCAAAATTTGTGTCAGATACCAGGAGCATTTCCAATCTGGCATTTGCAGCCTAGGGGAGCTAGTCAAAGCAAAAAGTCTCACCCGACTATTTAATCTTAAAACATACAGCCTTACCTGGAAGTCAAAACTGCTTTACCAAAATTTGACTCAGATACCAGGACCCCTGCTAATCTGGCATTTGCAGCTTAGGGAGCAAGTCAAAGCCAAAATAGTCTCAACTGACATTTCCAGTCTTAAAACATACAGCCTTACCTGGCCGTCAAAACTGCTTTACCAAAACTTGTCTCAGATACCAGGAGCCCTGCTAATCTGGCATTTGCAGCCAAGGGGAGCAAGTCAAAGCAAATAGTCTCACCCGACTATTTAATCCTTAAACATACAGCCTTACCTGGCCGTCAAAACTGCTTTACCAAAACTTGTCTCAGATACCAGGACCCCTGCTAATCTGGCATTTGCAGCCTAGGGGGAGCAAGTCAAAGCCAAATAGTCTCACCCGACAATATTATCTTAAAACATACAGCCTTACCTGGCCGTCAAAACTGCTTTACCAAAACTTGTCTCAGATACCAGGAACCCTGCCAATCTGGCATTTGCAGCCTGAGGGAGCAAGTCAAAGCCAAATAGTCTCCCCGACTATTTAATCTTAAAACAAACCGGCTTACCTGCCCGTCAAAACTGCTTTACCAAAACTTGACTCAGATACCAGGAGCCCTACCAATCTGGCATTTGCAGCCTAGGGGAGCAAGTCAAAGCCAAAAATAGTCTCAACTGACAATTTCCCATTTTACAACATACAGCCTTACCTGGCCGTCAAAACTGCTATACCAAAACTTGTCTCAGATACCAGGAGCCCTGCCAATCTGGCATTTGCAGCCAAGGGGAGCAAGTCAAAGCCGAAATAGTCTCACCCGACTATTTCATCCTTAAGACATACAGCCTTACCTGGCCGTCAAAACTGCTTTACCAAAACTTGACTCAGATACCAGGAGCCCTGCCAATCTGGCATTTGCAGCTTAGGGGAGCAAGTCAAAGCCAAAAATAGTCTCAACTGACTTTCCCATCTTATAACATACAGCCTTACCTGGCCGTCAAAACTGCTTTACCAAAACTTGTCTCAGATACCAGGAGCCCTGCCAATCTGGCATTTGCAGCCAAGGGGAGCAAGTCAAAGCAAGATAGTCTCACCCGACTATTTTATCCTAAAACATACAGCCTTACTTGGCAGTCAAAACTGCTTTACCAAAACTTGACTCGATACCTGGACCCCTGCCAATCTGGCATTCGCAGCCTAGGGGAGCAAGTCAAAGCAAAATAGTCTCAACTGACTTTACATCTTAAAACATACAGCCTTACCTGGCCGTCAAAACTGCTTTACCAAAACTTGTCTCAGATACCAGGAGCCCTGCCAATCTGGCATTTGCAGCCTAGGGGAGCAAGTCAAAGCCAAATAGTCTCACCCGACTATTTAATCTTAAAACATACAGCCTTAAATGGCCGTCAAAACATGCTTTACCAAAACTTGACTCAGATACCAGGAACCCTGCCAATCTGGCATTTGCAGCTTAGAGGAGCAAGTCAAAGCAAAAATAGTCTCACCCGACTTTCTATCCTACAACATACAGCCTTACCTGGCCGTCAAAACTGCTTTACCAAAACTTGACTCAGATACCAGGAGCCCTGCTAATCTGGCATTTGCAGCTTAGGGGAGCAAGTCAAAGCCAAAAATAGTCTCAACTGACTTTCCCATTTTACAACATACAGCCTTACCTGGCCGTCAAAACTGCTTTACCAAAACTTGTCTCAGATACCAGGAACCCTGCCAATCTGGCATTTGCAGCCAAGGGGAACAAGTCAAAGCCAAATAGTCTCACCCGACTATTTTATCCTTAAAACATACAGCCTTACCTGGAAGTCAAAACTGCTTTACCAAAACTTGACTCGATACCTGGACCCCTGCTAATCTGGCATTTGCAGCTTAGGGGAGCAAGTCAAAGCCAAAAATAGTCTCACCTGACTTTCCCATCCTAAAACATACAGCCTTACCTGGCCGTCAAAACTGCTTTACAAAACTTGTCTCAGATACCAGGAGCCCTGCCAATCTGGCATTTGCAGCCAAGGGGAGCAAGTCAAAGCAAACAGTCTCACCCGACTATTTAATCTTAAACATACAGCCTTACATGGCCGTCAAAACTGCTTTACCAAAACTTGACTCAGATACCAGGAGCCCTGCCAATCTGGCATTTGCAGCTTAGGGGAGCAAGTCAAAGCCAAAAATAGGCTCAACTGACTTTCCCATCTTACAACATACAGCCTTACCTGGCCGTCAAAACTGCTTTACCAAAACTTGTCTCAGATACCAGGAGCCCTGCCAATCTGGCATTTGCAGCCTAGGGGAGCAAGTCAAAGCAAGATAGTCTCACCCGACTATTTAATCTTAAAACATACAGCCTTAAATGGCCGTCAAAACTGCTTTACCAAAACTTGACTCAGATACCTGGAGCCCTGCCAATCTGGCATTCGCAGCCTAGGGGGACAAGTCAAAGCAAAATAGTCTCACTTGACTATATAATCTTAAAACATACAGCCTTACCTGGCCGTCAAAAATGCTTTACCAAAACTTATCTCAGATACCAGGAGCCCCGCCAATCTGGCATTTGCAGCCTAGGGGAACAAGTCAAAGCCAATAGTCTCACCTGACTATTTAATCTGTAAACATACAGCCTTACCAGGCCGTCAAAACTGCTTTACCAAAACTTGACTCAGATACCAAGAACCCTGCCAATCTGGCATTTGCAGCTAAGAGGAGCAAGTCAAAGCCAAAAATAGTCTCACCCGACTTTCCCATCTTACAACATACAGCCTTAACCTGGCCGTCAAAACTGCTTTTACCAAAATTTGAGTCAGATAACAGGAGCCCTGCCAAGCTGGCATTTGCAGCTTAGGGGAGCAAGTCAAAGCCAAAAATAGTCTCAACTGACTTTCCCATTTTACAACATACAGCCTTACCTGGCCGTCAAAACTGCTTTACCAAAACTTGTCTCAGATACCAGGAGCCCTGCCAATCTGGCATTTGCAGCTTAGGGGAGCAAGTCAACGCAAATAGTCTCACCCGACTATTTTATCCTTAAAACATACAGCCTTAAATGGCCGTCAAAACTGCTTTACCAAAATTTGAGTCAGATAACAGGAGCCCTGCCAAGCTGGCATTTGCAGCTTAGGGGAGCAAGTCAAAGCCAAAATAGTCTCAACTGACTTTCCCATTTTACAACATACAGCCTTACCTGGCCGTCAAAACTGCTTTACCAAAACTTGACTCAGATACCAGGAACCATGCCAATCTGGCATTTGCAGCCTAGGGGAGCAAGTCATCCCAAGTCCAAAATTTAGTCTTAAAACAAACAGCCTCAACTGGCTTTCCAAACTGTTTTACAACATACAGCCTTACCTGGCCGTCAAACAAGTCAAAGGAAATAGCTGAACTATTTTCTTATCTTACAACAAACAACTTGTCTCAGATACCAGGAGCCCTGCCAATCTGGCATTTGCAGCGTAGGGGAGCAAGTCAAAGCAAACATTCTCACCCGACTATTTATTCTTAAAACATACAGCCTTAAATGGTCGTCAAATCTGTTTTAAAAAAAATTTGAATTAGATACCAGGAGCCCTGCTAATCTGGCATTTGCAGTGTAGGGGAGCAAGTCAAACCAAATAGTCTCAACTAATTTAGTCTTAAAACATACAGCCTCACCTGGCCGTCAAAACTGCTTTACCAAAACTTGTCTCAGATACCAGGAGCCCTGCTAATCTGGCATTTGCAGCGTAGGGAAGCAAGTCAAACCAAATAGTCTCCCAACTATTTAATTTTAAAACCAGGCTCACCTGGCCGTCAAAACTGCTTTACCAAAACTTGTCTCAGATACCAGGAGCCCTGCCAATCTGGCATTTGCAGCCTAGGAGAGCAAGTCAAAGCCAAATAGTCTCACCCGACGACTTTATCCTAAAACATACAGCCTTACCTGGCAGTCAAAACTGGTTTACCAAAACTTGACTCAGATACCAGGACCCCTGCCAATTCGGCATTTGCAGCCTAGGGAGCAAAAGTCAAACAAATAGACTCCATTATTTACCTTAAACTTGATCAAAACTGCTTTACCAAAACTTGTCTAAACAGGAACCTGCCAATCTTGCATTTGCAGCAAGTCAAAGCCAAATAGTCTCACCCGACTATTTCATCTTAAAACATACAGCCTCACCTGGCCGTCAAAACTGCTTTACCAAAACTTGTCTCAGATACCAAGAGCCCTGTCAATGTCTCACATTTAATTTAAACAGCCTAATAGGGACCTGCCAAAGCAGC
The DNA here is from genome assembly GCA_018903485.1 of Drosophila littoralis. Lineage (NCBI taxonomy): Eukaryota > Metazoa > Arthropoda > Insecta > Diptera > Drosophilidae > Drosophila > Drosophila littoralis. The sequence continues at coordinate 433 of JAEIGF010000232.1, read as the reverse complement.
ATAAGTCTCACCCGACTATTTAATCTTAAAACATACAGCCTTAACTGGCCGTCAAAACTGCTTTACCAAAACTTGACTCAGATACCAGGAGCCCTGCCAATCTGGCATTTGCAGCTTAGGGGAGCAAGTCAAAGCCAAAGATAGTCTCAACTGATTTCCTATTTTACAACATACAGCCTTACCTGGCCGTCAAAACTGCTATACCAAAACTTGTCTCAGATACCAGGAGCCCCCTGCCAATCTGGCATTTGCAGCCTAGGGGAGCAAGTCAAAACCAATCTCCCCCGACTATTTAATCTTAAACATACAGCCTCACCTGGCCGTCAAAACTGCTTTACCAAAACTTGACTCGATACCGGACCCTGCTAATCTGGCATTCGCAGCCAGGGAGCAAGTCAAAGCCAAAAAAGTCTCAACTGACTTTCCTACTTTG